>QAOC01023908.1:45336-447951 GCA_003255005.1 Begonia fuchsioides
GGTTCGACGAGGCACAAAACCGTCAGTGGGCTGGAATTTTTTGTACTTCGCCGGCAGCCTCACTCACAGCTGCTCCACCTCCATCGGACGATACCCCTATGGAGTAGGTTCGTTCTTTTGTACTCTTTTCGAACAATTAAACAACTTTTTGTAACATATTTTACTTTTTAATTGTTAACTCTTTTGCGAATTGATTTCAAATTGGATGCTTTCAGTGTTTCTATTTCGATTCATAAAAGACATGTTGCATGCTGTTGATTCTATGTTTCGAACTTTCGATGCTATTGTCTTCGAGTTTCTTTGAGATATTTATTCTATGATATTGTTTTCGTGTTTCTTTTGCGTAATGGAGGCGATACATACAAATGTTATCATGCAATTTTTTTTTTTAGCTTGAAGAAAACAATATGCATAAATTTTTTTTTTCTTGTTTGCTTTGTTTGGCTCGGCTCGTTTAGGCTCGACAGGCTCGTTTAGGCTCGAGGCTCGCGAGCCGGCTCGAGCTAAATTTTTTTAAAAAAAACTCGACAGAGCCGGCTCGAATAGGCTCGAAAGGCTCGGCTCGTTTGGCTCGTCAGGCTCGACGAGCCGGCCTTTCCCGGGCTCGAGCCGGCTCGATTGCCAGCTCTACCTCCACTATCTTCGTTACGACGAAGTCTTATTAAAAGTATTTTTGATTGCTATTATTTTAAAATTTATCAAGTATATGTTTACTTTTTTATTATAAAATCTTAAAATGCACGCTAATGTGCAGACAACGATTAATATTATAAATTATAAAAATTAATTAATATATTTATTGTATCAATTACTATTTAACAAATCAGCGTATATTTTAAAAATATGTTATAAAAAATTAAACTTAAAATGAATAAAAATAGTGATAAAAATATATTTATTAATATTATAATAAAATTCAAATTGTTAATTAATGATCTTAAAGTTAAAGTTTGAGACTTTTGGTACAAATATTATACAATACATATTGAATAATTCTAAAGTTACCTTCTTAGAATATTTGATGACGTATCGTTGTGCGATTAGATTAATTTAAATAATAAATAATTTTTTTATTTATTAAATATATTTAAATAAAATCAATACAAAAGAATTAGACTAAATCTTATACATTTACACCGATAGTTGAGAGTACAGGGGTGAAGTGATGTTTACCAAAAAAAATAGTCCGGAAACTATGGGGGGTTAACCTTAATTTAAATAAATGTGAAACGTTAGATGCAGGAAAATCATCATCAAGCAGAGATTGAGCTTCATCGGCCATTATTGCCGACTGCAACTCTTCTCCAGTCTCGCCTCAATTTCGAATCTATCTCACTTCCACGCTCACTGATCCACACAATCTCTGGAATCGCGTTGAGAAGAAAAAGATGGCAATCAACCTCTCCGGTTCTTGTTATCCCAATCTGGTTAAGGTTGCGTTGGGCTTAATCGCGCTGAGTATTGTCGGATACCTACTAGGCCCGCCTCTCTACTGGCATTTCGTCGAAGGTCTCGCCGCAGTTAGCGACTCGTCTTCATCCTCGTCTTGCCCTCCCTGTCTCTGTGATTGTTCGGCTCAGCCCATCTCTATTCCCGAAGGTAATTGTGATTTGGAGCAAAATGATGCTTAATTTATTCTTGGCTGGGCTTCGCGTTTTGATCTGAAGTTTGTTAGTTTAAGATCTGGTTAGATCTGTGATGGACTTCAGGGTTAACATATATTGTTCCTTGTAAGCTTAAAATCCCTGATTCAGTAATTGAAATTACTAGATCCATGGAACTGAAGTCCAATTAAACTACAGCGTCGAGCAATGTGTTCGTTTAATTAGGCTTTTTTTCGCTGGAAAATTGAATTTGTAGGAATTAGTTTTCACCTCC
Source organism: Begonia fuchsioides (assembly GCA_003255005.1). Classification (NCBI taxonomy): domain Eukaryota; kingdom Viridiplantae; phylum Streptophyta; class Magnoliopsida; order Cucurbitales; family Begoniaceae; genus Begonia; species Begonia fuchsioides. The sequence continues at coordinate 47,215 of QAOC01023908.1, forward strand.
TTATAGACGTACATGCTATGTTTATTTCTTGGATTTTTTCTCTTCCCTTCTATGAAATGTTGTAAAGTTATCTATTGCTTGGTGCTTACAATTTTCTGTCAGTTCTATCTTGGACGTAGTAGGGTTTTGTCGGCATTTACAAGATTGTGAATGGTAAGTAGATGGATAGAATTTTTACTGGTAAAGAGGGTTGATGATTAGCGTAACATCTTAACAAAAGTTTCTGCAATTTCATGGTATTTTTCATCAAATTTTTCGGACAAATCCTCATTTTTCTAGCATTTTTTGAAGTCTTTGGCAGAGTAAATTGACAGTTTCGTTTTGTGATGTGTAATATTAATGGGTTGGGTGACTGTGATTACTTATTGTTAGATGCTTAGATGAGCCCGAAAGATATCAATATCATCTGATTCAAAAGCCTGTTAAACACAGATATCTCAGACAGTGGAATCTTGCATAATATTGCTGAAAGTATCAATATTAAGTGTTTCATCATTCTGGAAACTTTGTTCCATTATGTCTGTTATTGGGTCCCGAATTCATAAATTTCTCTTGAGTGAATTATCTCTACCCTCTCTTGAAGATGCAATTGGAATGCCAAGTTGCGAGGTTGTTCTTAAGTTAATAACAATGTGCATCAAGAAGCCACAGTTTGGTTTCAGTCAAATTATAATGTATCGGTTTTGGTACCTTTAAGAAAGATTTCGGTTGGTTAATGGTCACGAAAACAAGTTCTGCTTAGACATATGTTGTCATTCAACTTAGTTATTCCGCTTTCTTATTTTGACTATATTATGTGCTGAACCATCTACTCATTGTGATTATTTATCTTGCAGGTCTTGGCAATACTTCGTTTGGAGGTTAGTTTCTATAAAAAAAATCTTCGGATATTTATTCACATGATAATTGATAAATTTTATACGACGATGGTAATGCTTTATAATCCTCCTAAACATGTAATAGAAGTTATATTGTCGAGTCTATGAGCACGTGTTTGTCGCAATTGCCTCATCTTTGTAGGTTGATGATACTTTGCATTTAATCTTTTTTATTTAGTATTTGACAGCTTCTCATAAAGAACCACTTGTTAAGAAATGTCCAATTCATTTTTTGTTTGATGCAATTAAATCGATACCTCTTTTTTTTCAACTCTGCAGGGTCCAAAAATTTATAATTTGAAACAGCTGATGCAATATGTTGTGTGATTGAATATCCTTAATATGCCGAAACTAATTTGAGCGATTAGATATGCATAATAAGCTCCATAAATGTATTCTCATTTTCTTAATAATTGGATACACATTTTGCAGACTGTGCAAAGCATGACTCAGAGATCAACGAAGACACCGAAAAGAATGTCGTAGAGCTGATGACAGAGGAGTTGAAGCTAAGAGAAGCCGAATCTTTAGAAAGCCAAAGACGAGCAGACATGGCTCTTCTCGAGGCGAAGAAGATAACATCTCAGTACCAAAAAGAAGCCGACAAGTGCAATTCCGGGATGGAAACATGCGAAGAAGCAAGGGAAAAAGCCGAGGACACATTAGCAGCCCAGAAGAGGCTGACTGCAGTATGGGAAATGAGAGCTCGAAACAAAGGATGGAAAGAAGGAGCCACCAAGGGTGGAAATCAGATGCAGAGGAATGTTCAAACTGCATAATTGAAGCAAAGGGTATCATAATTCAACCATTTTTCGAGTTTTCGAAGCTGGTAAAACGATACACGAAGGACATTGCAAATTGTCTCATGGCACCAAAAAGAGCAGAGTAAGTGTATATGTCTTTTAGCAAATTGAGGTGTTTAAGTTTCTCCACTCCACGCTTGTACGACTCTTGAAACAATAATTGTTACATCTAGATTATAATTGTTACATCTGAATTAATAGTTTGGATTCTAAGTCGAACACTATCTAAGAAATTCATTTGGCATTTTCGGGTAGGGTTTTCTTTTTACATTCATTTAGCATCTCTTCCAATCCAAAGAAACGCCAAAATGATTGATGAAAAACACATCTTTTGATGAGAAATATATAAAATAAGAACGATTAATCGAGAGAGATAAGACACAGAGCGATCGAAAGAGGAGAATTTGGAATAGCGCCCTGAAGTTGAGTCCAAATAATAATCTTTCTTTTTCTAAATCATTAAGAGATTACAGGCTAGTCCAGCAAAGACCCAAGACAAATCCACGTACTAAATACAGCATATTGCTTAGACGCAAATGAGCATAATCATCGGACTCACGAAAAGCAGATCGTGAAACAATAAAGATCATAATTCATGCGTGTTTTATGACTCACCATTAGAAACAAGAGGAGAGTAGTTCTAGCTCTTTTGGTGAACAGCCACTTGATGAATATCCATATCTTTCAACATCACCGACCGGCCACACGAATCGCAGGGGGCTGTCCTCGAACCACAGAGGCTTTCGTGTTCCGAAAGTCCTCTCAATCGGTCTCGCATGTCTAAGGCAGAGCTCCCTGCTTGAACCATGTCCCCACAGAAGCGGCATGCAATCAGCCGCAACGGACAAGACGAGGCTTGGTGTTGTACCTTCATAAATGGGCCAAGGTAAGAATATATTTAGTGCAATATCTTAAGCTTTTTCACATGAAACTTCATAAATGCACCTTGGAGATCAACTATCAAATACATTTTACAGCAAAAATGTAATAGAAGAGAAAATCAAGACGTAAATTAGATGAACTAAACTATTGTTAAGATAGGATTAGGCAGTATGTTAATGAAACATAAGGGTGATGAACCTATATTAAAATAATATATAACTAATTAAATTATATTTTACTTATAAGCTTGGACTTGTAGAACAATTGATAATTTGTCATAGTATCAGAGCTAGATGTCACAACTTTGATCCTCGACAAAAGCAAAAAAAAGTCTCATTAAAAAAATTAACATGTAAGAGCAAAAAAACATACACGTGAGAGAAAATATTAAAATAATATAAAAATAATTAAATCATTTTTTATCTATGTGCTCAAACTTGTGAGATAATTAATAATTTATCAACTATAAACATCATCAACAAATTTGTATCAAAAAATGGAATATTTTTCAAATTTGGTGTCATTAAAACAACTAGATTAAAATTATTAATGATGACTTCTATTTTTGAATTGCAGTATTTCATATGCAAAACTAATATGGAAATCATGCCATGTCTCAAATGATATGAAAACTAATACCATTTGCTCTTTCTCAAGAACAGTTCCGCAGGAACATTGGAGCGGCTCATGGAAAACCTTCTTGTGCTTTTCTATTTCACTCTGTTGAAAAGCTTGTCCACATTTATCACAGTGTACATGGTTCTTGGCTTCGTTGACCCTAAGAACAACACCGCAACCAGGATGGTCACAGACAAGATTATGTCTACTACAATAGGCTTCATGCAGTGCTATAGTTCTACTGGGTATATAATGCTTGCAATTCTGGCATTCTACAGTATCCATCCCCATGGTTGATGAGTGGCCTGCATGTTCCACTGGTTTAGGGTTCATGTCATTGCCGACACAAACTGAGATCTGATATTTGGTCGTGTTCTGGAAGCCATAGATACCAATGCTGTAAGTACCAGGTCCAAAGTTTTTGTCTTTAGAGCTAAGAATCAAAACCTTTGAACCAATATCATGGGAAGACCATTCGTGTTGGTGCCGTGTAGGAAATAGAAGAGGATGCTTTGCAATATAGATATCATTGTCTCCACCATTCATCTCCAAATCCAGCTTAACTTCAACTCTAGAATCTCCAGAAGCAACTTTACTCCACGTCTCATCGTCTATCAACAGCTTGTAATATGAATATTGTCCTTCTTCAACCATTCCAGATTCTGGTTTTTCAAATGTCAGCTGTTTGAGAACATGCCGATCCATTGTTTCTGAAGAAGAACTAGGACCAACAATATCAACCTCGATATCTGTTTCTAAAACAGATACACTAGAAGAAGGCTTCAACTCTAGAACACGTAAGTTATAAGATACATCCCCATAACTAACCACCAGCACGTCATCTTGTGAAAGGGTAGCATGCTGTCGAAGGCTTGTTTCAAGTATAGCTTTGTGATTGGGTAAGTCTGAAAAGCCTAATCCATCTGGTTGAAGCTTTGCGTAAGAACCCTTGGGCATCCAAACATAACGCACTTCAATTAATGAAGTCTTTGAGAACTCTTCTGAAAATAAATTTCTCCATACATGAGGAGGCAGCTCCACAGAGCCTTCTTCGCCAGTGAACTCTAAAACACCTGAATGAGTGGTTTTACAACTCTCTTCACCAGCGACCTTCGTGTCTGAAGGACATGGTTGATGAACTATTGAGAGTTGAAAGTACACAGGTCCCTTATCAAATGCACCTTGATCAGACAATTCCGTGAAACAAGAGGGTGGCAGTTTGATCTTGTCTCCAAAACCCTGAAAAGGTACTGCCTCTAATATACGGGAAAAGATTATTCCTCTTCCAGCAAGAAGACTTTCATCCATTAACTGATCAACCTGAAGATACATGAGAAATTATGAAAATTGATGGAGAAAGCTGTAATATTGAATTTTAAGCCTGAACAACTCTAGATAACAAATGAACAAGCAGACTGCTGCAATCATTCATAACTACATAAAGAAAAGTAATAAAGAAAGGACATATTCACATAAGGTGTGCCAACAGTATAGGATTGATCTTTTCATAGGAGTTAACCTAGCTGAGGGTACAAGAAATTCTTGATGCTAAAAACATGAAAGAAGGCGACGCAGCTAAAATATTTGAACATGCATCGTACAATTGCCAAATACGAAGCCAGTGAACTACGTATACAATCACTACGCTGTAAATTCAAAATAAGCATACAGAAAAGTGTGAAAGAAGAGACCAAAGCCATGAAGTTATAACTGTAATAATGGAGAGAGAAAAAAACCCGTGAAGTAGGAATTCCTAAGCGAGCTAGGAGCCTAGGATCATATTGGAACTGAAGGTGAACTCGTATTTGACAAAAAATTCCTAAAACACTATAATCAAATAAAGTTGCAAAATTGAATTGATTGCGCATTCAAATCCTTCCATAGCTCCATAATATCAAAGAACAGAGGCAAATTATAAACCAAAAGTGAAAGAAACCTAGACCAGTTTAAAAAAAAAAACAAATAAGAAAGAAAAAAAGAGGTTTAGGAAAACCGAATTTGAAAACAATCATCACAATTCTTAGATAGAATACAGATTGTAGTACTGAAAAGAGCTAATAACCAAACTCGCAATCGCAACAGAATAAATACTCGGGGGAAAAACCTTGGTCTGGGCATTGGCAGCGTCGAGGCGTCTCGATCTCTGAGCCTCCTCGATAGCTTCTCTTAGCTTCCTAGACTCGTCTTTAGCCTTCCGCTCCCTCTCCAATTTCTGCCTGGCCTTCGCCTTCCTCTCTTTCTGCTCTTTCTCCAGTTTCTCCCTCGCTCGTCTCAACTCAAAATCCATGTCTCTCCGATCTCCGATTTTCGATCGCCGATCACCGCTCCGTCAAATTATACCACAAGAAAGAGGGTCCGAATATTTATAGACTCGCCCAAGCCAGGTGACGCAAGGAATGAGGATTCAGAGATTCACTCGCGTTTCGAAACCAAAAGCGTAAATTTGATCACAATTATTAGTTTTTAACTTGATATTAATTTTAATTTTTAAAAAATCTTAATTTATTAGCTGGAGTTTTAAGAATAAAAAATACGAAAATTAAATCAAAATCACGAGTAAATTTTTATTTTTAAATTAAGTAAAATTTGATTTAAATTATAATAAAATTTAATATAAATTTTAAAATTAATTATTAACTAGTTTAATTATTTAAAATTCAAACTAAATATAATAAAAAATATATTTTATTATTATATTTTAATTTTTTTAAAATATAAAATTAAATTAAATTAATTTTGAGTAAAAACAAATTTTGGGTCTTATTTTTTGAAAAATATGCAAAATCAGGTCTGAGTTTTTGAAAAATAAAATTTGAGCTCGTCGGACGCAAAAATTATTGCTTCATGCGTCCGAGCGAGGCATGATCGGACTCATGAGGTAAAATTCAAAAACTTAGGCCCATAATTTATTTTTACTCTTTAATTTTTAAGCCATAATTATAATATAATATAGCGGAATGTGCCCAAACATATAATTTATTAAGAAAATCAAACCATACGGTTTGAAATCGGCAAATTGAACCTTTTGTCTTTTCATAAGATTGGGTGCAGGCTAGACCGGGCCCGCTTCACTTCATTTCTGAAATGACTCGTACGGTACAATTACAAGAAAAAAGATATGGAACTGTCCTGTCTTAGCCTGACCTTCGATTCTAGGTTCGTTTAAATATTTAATTAAAAAATATACAATTTCAAATATTATGTTGCATTAAATTTAAAAAATATATATAATTTGAAATATTTTTTGTATATTCGGGTAAAAAAATATATAATTTTGTGAACGCCAAGGGTTACCCTTCATGGAAATTGATCCAAATAAACACAATTAAATACTAGTTGACGTTTGGGATTTCTATTCTGTCGAGCAATTTGGCAATATTATCCAATGCATCTTTAGCTGCTCGATTTTGAGCGATTTCCTTCCGTTGCTCGGACATCCCTCGCCCTACGAGCTCGTCTTCAACGTACACGTACATGATCGTGCTTTCCTTCCACTCGTCCACAAATTTTATTTTCAAGTGCTTCTTCTGGCATGTTTGGTACAATTGCGTCACCGGATGCACTTTCATCGTCTGGGGCTCGATCAACGGCTCTAATAATACTCTGACAACCTGATCGGGATAACTTAGAATTAGGGTTTGTAATTCGGATAACAATTTAAGTTCACGGGTTGGGTTTACCTTCCAAACAGTCTCGAGGCAGGAGTTTGTGTCGATGAAAAGAGCCCCGATCGTTGATTCGATTATATCGGCGAGAACTTTCGGTTTGGCGATGAGTCCATTCGAATGCAGATCGTACTTCGACACTCCTCGTTCGAATTCTTGAATCTATCATGAAATGTGGTAACCATAAATAGCGTTTCAAAGGTAAATAATCACACAAAATTATGGGAAATAATAATAAAAAAACTAATAATTACTTTATCATTAAGATCTCGCACGTTGTGACGTAAATATTGATGGAAACCATGCTTGATCGCCACACGTGCAAGTTTTTCGGTGTCGACGTTGGCCGACCGGAGGCGGGTGAGTTCTCCGGGAAGAAATTCGGGATAGGAAAAGTAATGCTCTCTGGCCAGCAACAAGTTCAGAACAGAATCTCCGATGTATTCTAAGCGCTGGTACGAGGAACGCTTTTCAGAAGAAAAAGAATGGTGCGTAAAAGCTTCGACAAGTAAACTCTTGTCTTTGAAGACATAACCTAAAATTTCCTCAACTTTCTCGAGCGACGCCGTGAAATCTAGGGTTTCTTTTTCGTCTTCCCGTCCAAGCTCCTTCCCGGCGCCGTCAATGGCGTCCTTTTCTTCGGGGGTCTTCATGGCGGTCGGGCTCGAAGTCCGACGAGAATTTCTTTTCAGAAAAGCGATTTGTGAAAGCGTTGAACCGAAGGATTAGCCTCGATAGCTGCGCTGATGATCTCTACGGAGAATAATGGTTGACCATATATATATATAATAATATATATATATATATATATATATTATTTTACGATTTGATTGCTACTTAGTTAAAGATATAGGCCAGAAAATCCGCCGATTGAGATTTAGGATATTGGATTATACTATTTATGATAAAAATCGATGAATTCTTAAAGCAGTTGAAGATAGTGTACGAAGAAAAAGTCAACGTCTTACCAATATTTGACCGACAACTGTTCCTAGCTTCCTGCCCAAGGAAACGTTAAATAAATTGACTTTTTTCAAACAAATTATCTAAGTTGTTCGAGCTTTAGATTCGATTTGAACCATGTAGTTTCAAAGCATTGTTGGATGATCGATTATTATTCCAATATTTATTTTATTATTCTAAGTTAAATATAAATTAATCTACTAAATTAGACGTTTGATATTCTATGAAAAAAAATGATCGAATCTCATTTTAGGCAGATTTATGACCTATACAAGGTTCATCGATGTTTCTCGAATAAAACTCGAGAGTTTTCACTAGCTCTTGCATTGCCGAGAGAGATTTGGGAGAAGCACGGCGTGGGTGGAAATATGGATTTAACTCAAAACCACGTCAAAAATCTCGATTTGGTTCGATTTTGTAAGAGATAAAACTAATTATTGCACGGTGCTCAATTTCACTTTTCTAAGGGAATCCAAACCAAACTTGCACTAAATCGTAACCCAAAATTATTAGCGATTTGATTCGATTTGATTGGTTTTAGATTTCTAAGATTGAACTGATTTTGGTTTCACCCACCAACACATCAAATGGAATCGAACTAGATTGATTGCACCCATAGATTTAGACGACGAGAAATCGATGAATATTGCTTAATGTAGAAATATTTTTTTTTCTATAGTTTGTTATCATTATTTTTGAGATATTACATTTAAAATCGGTCCGAAATTATCAATTTATAATATAGTCGTGTTGTTCCGATCAACTTCTACATTCTAATACATTGAAGCCAAATTTTGAATGGTACTTCCGTTCACGTAAGATCAGGGTCGACATAACTAGATCGGAAACATGAATTTACCCATAATCATGGGCATGGTTCCGGTTTCAGGATAGAATCGGATCAGGGCCGTGCCTCTGTCTATTATCAATTTATTTCTTCTTAATTCGGAGCATAATTTCCAAAGAAAACGAACGTGGGTCTGGTCGTAAGGGGCAACAAAACACACGATCATTAGAAATAAAGAAAGGAAAGATGACACCTTGCCTTTCCATCCTTCTTTCCAAACTGACGTGAAAAAATCCAATTTTTATGGGTCAAAAATATTGTTTTTTCATCCAAATTTCAAATTTGAAATCATTTCAAACGTGAATAATGAATTCTGGTCATCGTAATGGAATTATAAACTCACGCGATTGCGTGTTGGAGTGAGCTAGGAGCTGTCACTTGGAACAGGCGTGGACTCCACTGGTACCAAAGTCTTCCAAGGGAGACATGGAATAACCTAGAATTGAACACCTTACAACCCTTTTGTTTACGGTCATTTAAGAATAGTAGATCTAACTTACACAGTGCTTTATAGTATAATATTATTTATTTTGAATTAAATTTCTCAATAATTTTTTATTTAGCTTATTTTTTATTCACCATTCTTAATCACCCTCCAATCATTATTCAACGGTGCTGATTCTCTATGACTTCACCGTTACACAATGTGTGAAATAACATGTCAGAAATTGAATCATAAGCTAACATGTTACGTGTTTGAAACAGCACGAGACACCCACATAAATCATATATAAGAACTAGGGCAACGCAATCTCTTTTGATCGCTCTCAGTATTCATCTTCAACGATGAATCGTTTTCATCTCTATCTTCTTCTCATCGCTATTCTCGTCGTCGGCCTGAGGATGGACTGCGTTCGAACGAGATTTCGAGGTGTGAGATCGGAGGTTTTTCCACGTTCATCTCCAATGGCGGACAAGGAGATGGGTTTCGATTCAGAGAAGAGAAGGGTTCCGACAGGATCAAACCCTTTGCACAACAAGAGATGAAATCCATCCTCAGATAATCTCTTGCTTGTGCGCTTTAGTTCTTAAGTTGCGAGTCAGATTGTAAGAGATTTTTGTACAGTAAGGTGAGGAAGAAAGCTTGTCGGAAAAACTAAGTGTTCATTCAATCTTGTCGAAAGTCTTTGAACTTTCTTTCTCCATTACTCGTGTTTTCTTCTGATTTTTTATTATGTTTGAAAAGATTTCTAGCTTCTGAACACTCTGCAACTCTTTTTATCCTTTGAACATATATTGGGAAACGAGCTTCTAGCTTCATTTTTTTTCTTTTTACTTAATGTTTTGATTGGAAGTTTGAAGAATGTTGTTGAACTCACCAAAAATTCATCATCAATTCGCAGGCTCAAATGGATTAAATACGATGAGTTAATACTCATTATAACATATTATAATGAGATTCTATCACGAGTTCATTACATTGCCCAAATAAAATTCTGAGTAACCTAAATACTAACAACAACAACCCAGCAATTAAGATTGAACATGGTTATGCAGAAGAAAGAAGGTGGGTTGGCCATGGCATTCAAGGGTCTATCCCTATTCCCTGCTGCATTTAAGAGCAGCGAAAGAGAAGGGATGACAGCTTTGTAAACAAATTCAAACTAATCCAAATATTTTTCCCTCTCAAGAAGAAGCCGGGTTTTGTTCTTCGTTTCTTGTGCAGTGAATTCGAGAGGAAAACAAGTGTGAAGTGGGGGCTACTGGTTTTATTCTTCGTTTCTGCAGTATGGTCCAGTTCAAGGAGAGGCATAGGAGTAGATTCAGCTACTGGTTTTTTGGTTTTCACGTTTAAACCCCACCATGCGTGTAACTTCGGAAGTTTAAACTTGAAAAGTCATCTTTCCTATATCCTCAAAGATTTAGAATGATTTTACTGGATGCCTTGAACGAATTTTTCCGATAATCAATCCATCGAATCTTTCAATTTTTCATATTACACTGATCGAGAACGTTCGTATTGACTGAGGGGGTCAACGACCAAGAAATGAGTTATTTATCAGCCAAACATTCTTCTTACGGCTAGATCCAATCTCCTGGTCCCTGCAGAAGAAAGGAAAAAGAATTTCACGTTCTCCCTTTCGGTTCCTGCGAATTATGACCTTCGCCCTGAATGTGAGCAAGTGTACTAAATTTTTTAATGTTAATATATCAATGTTTATCGTTTGTCAGCCTTCTTCAATTTATATTCTTTAAAAAATAAATATTTATTTTAAATTTGTTATCTACACTTCAAAATAAGGTTAAATTTTGAAGAGTTGATTGAAAAAATTGAAAATAAAAACTGCATTTACTGAGAGTGCACTTGGAGAGCAATCAATGGAGACTAGGATTGATGAGAGCTATAATTCTATTCACAAGAGCCCACGGCCAAATCCAGAAATTTACTTGCGAATACGTCAAGAAATATTATCCTTGGAACTGAAAGTAAGCATTTGGGGGGCGTTGAATTGGCAGCTAACAACATGATCGGCGCCGCCTGATAAGGTAGAAACGGCGGCGTCAAGATCCCATTGCGGCTCTCGAGGGAAAACCGAGCTTCTTCTTCGCAAGAACAGGTGAGTTGATTCGGTCAACTTTCCATGGAGGAATCTGTGGAGCTCCTATCCCTTTCACGGCTCTTCGCAGGTTAAACGTAAAACGACCGCGTTCTGTCTTCACATATGACAATTACCTGTCATAATTCTTATCGTACTACACATTATCGTATTCAATATTGATAACTTAGTCTTGGATAAATATAATAAATTTTACATTTATCATAATACATTAATTATATTTTATTTAAATCAATAATTTTTTGACGTACCTTCTTAATATAACTTCTAACATAGTAATATATGATTAATACAATAAATATTATAAATAATTTTAAATTGTAATATATTAAATTTATTTTAACAAGACAAATATTAGCTCGACACGTCAATATATATAATAAGAATGCATGCTAAGAAGGTAAACTTATCATGACTCACATAAATACCAGTTGTTTAAGTTTTCACTTCAACAACACATTGAGATATCTGACCATGCTAGTATAATTTTCAATCATGCGTAATATTCCAAACATATCAGACTTTCAGTTCAATTTTCTTGAGAAGATGAATAGCCATGGTCATAAACTCAATATACAAGTAAAGAAAGTCATCCACACATGCACCATTACATGAAGGTGTCTATGGTCCCAAAAATAACCGACATGGCTTATGGATCATGGCTCAAATTACTCTAATGTATCGAATCTTAAATACAAATACGCGTAAATGCATGTTATGTTTCTAGCCAATAGCAACGACCATCTAATGTGGTCCACTTTATGAGAATTTGACAGGGTTCGAAACCATGTGATGTCACAATTTTGCATTGAAATTTTGTAGTTTTAGGATGATCTACGTATGTAATTGTACGACGTCAGCATTATAAATCCTACTCAAATCACTTTGTGATAGTAAAAACATATATTCTAACCTTATAGCACACTCAAGAGTATAATAGTTTACAATATTTGATTGTGACTTAATTCACCTTACTTTTGTTATGAGACAGTCTATCACCTGATCCAGTAATGTGACCTTCTTAATGCACAATTTAAGATCATATACCAAAAACAAGTTCATTTCACCCCATTGAATTCTCTTGGTAAAATGATTAGACAACGGAGAATCCAACGAGAGAGAAAAGAACATCAAATTCGACAGAGAAAACAGACACCTTCTCGGACAACTCTTCTTCGGTACATCCCGACACAAAAAAAATTAAATATTCTTTTGCTCTCTCAACACATGAACTGATTAATCAAACGAATAAAAAGGGTTGCCAAACTTTAAATAATCACCAAACCCTAAAAACTCTCATTCATCAGCTAAACGAAAACAATTGTTAAAAAACAACCCCTATTTAATGTTGAACAGCACAGAAGCACATGAATTTCCAGCAATCCAATCATGTATCTTTAAGAAGCGGTCCCCTCTTCATAAAGGTAAGCACAATCACATGGCTGCTCAGGTTTAGCAGCAGACAAGGCCAAACCCTCCCTCCCAGATTTTGATTCCCTCGTTTGTTCACTTTGGATAATCCGATGAATTTTGTTTTTTTATTTTGGATCGAACCCAGGTTTAGATTTCATCTGTGTTTTTGTTTCTGACAAAATAAGGAGATCTTATTTCTCAAGCGTTAAGAAGGGTTTCGGTTTATCTGCTGCAGACTGTGAATCAGAAGAAGGATGTAAATGCTCAGTATTCTCCATTTTCTTTAGATTCTGCAGCTGATACACTTGCCTCAGTCTTTCAATTTCTCTCTTCAATGCTTCTTGATGAGCTGCAATTCAATCAACATATTAGTGTTAAAGTCTGATCTATCCGTTACTCAGTGTAATGAAGAGACAATGATTTAATAATCAATGTTTTCCCTGCATGTTTATATGGACTTAGAATAATAATCACTGATAAAAACTAATTTCCTAGGTTCTCGTAGATCTACATTAAACTGCATATTACCCATAGCCCTATGCAGTTTGTCTGGTTTTAGGGCAAAACTAATTTAAAGGTAGAAAAGAAATATTTTTTATGGATTTTAGTTTGGAAAAATAGGGTAATGTTGAAGTAATTGATACTGATGACCTAAAAAAATTACTCAGTTTGATCAGACATGTCGTTCAAGTAGGCGAAAAAGGAATCTATATTGGTTGAAAAAAATTAAAAGCTTATCCTGAGTTGATAGAGATATGAACAAAAAATTGATGCCCATAATTTAACTTCATTGAATTCATTCATACTTACCATCTTTAAAAATCTTATCCTGGGCGAGGGCGGCGATTCGTTGCTTAATCGCACTGTTATCTACGTTTAGAAGCAATCTTTGGTGGTCGAGAAACGCCACCCGAGGTGATAATACTGAAACTTCAGCCTTCATCAAGCAAAAAAGACAAAAAAGTATTCTTGATTTCGTTCTTAGGTTCCAAATATTAGTTTCTAATTTACTGTTGTTGATCGAATTTACGTACTTGTAGTGAAGTGACGCTACGTTCCAACTCTGATATGTACTGGAGTTTCCTGACTCTTGATCTTTGCGCTGACTGCCTGTTCGCCAAGATTCTGATCCCAAGTTTAAAAAAAAAAAGAGATTAGATTTCCAAGTTTTTGTTTATAATGGTGGTGTGCTTTTTTTGCATGAATTAGCTGAATTCTGTACCTTTTGACCCTTTTGGGATCGGTTATTCCATCGGCGGCGGCCACCGTTGCACTGTTTGTGGCTTGGTTTTCCGACTTGCACTGGCTTTGGACCTCTTCTGAATCATTTTTCTTCGGTTTCTGCTCGTTGCTATGTAATTCTTTCTCGTCGTCGATGCTGTTGTGATCGGACGGCGTAGAAGGGCTGGAAGAGGACACGGTGGGGGCAACAGCCGGTGAGATTTCGTCAGTAAACATGGACATGAATTGCTCGTCATCAAATCTATCGAACTCGTTGTTGTCCACGACGTAGTGATTCGCCGCCGAGCCACGGCATTCGCCGAGCAATGGCATCTCCAGGAACGCGATGGAGTCGCTAACGGACCGGCGGTGGGATCCGCGCCTGGACGAAGAGAAGTCGAGGAATTCATCCACCCACGAAGGGTGGTGAGCTCCGGCATTAGGCATGAAGCCTCCTCCGGCCGCCATTGCAGACATCTTCTGGTGAGAAAACTCCGGCCAATTCGACGCCACGGTCGGGACTTTCGGCGGCAACTGAGCCATGAAGAAGAAGACGAACAAGAAGAAGAGAGAGGAATGCGAACTCAACGAGCGACCTCTACAAATCCGCCATGGGAGAAACCATCCCCAAAACAGAAGCTCAAACAAATGGCGAAACACATAAATAAGAGGAACAAAGCCCAGATAAACAACGATTAATCAAAGCTTTTCAATAACAAAAGATGGGATTTTTAAATCAAAGAGTGATAGTTAGAAGGAAGAATATGGCAATGGAGATGAAGCAATGGGGTAACATGGGGGTAAAGATTGGACAGCTATGTCCAGCTAGGAGGTTGAGACCCAACGGTGTTACTTGAAAGTAGCCACTGGTTTTAATTAGTGAGAGGAATCAGCCTCCACGTGCATTTGTGACCCCCTTCCATTTAGTGAGAGCCCTTAGAATAGTCTCATCATTATTGATTTGAATGCAGATCATGTGCGTCCATTTTCATCCTTGATCTTATGTTCTAGCCATGGACGGCGTTGATTGAATGCAGTAGTTTGGGAAGTTTTGTAGGTTGAAGAAAGGTAAGGCAAAGAGAGCAATGGGAATTCTGTGGCTAGGGTTTGTTGGTTTTTTGAAAACGTTGCAGAGTGCGAGGTTTTTGCATGGATGATGAACCAAATTGTAGAAGATGAAGTTTTAGAAGAGAGAGAGAGAGAGAGAGAGAGCTTGAAAAAGAGTCGTGCGATAACCCCATGTGAATTGTTTGCATGCTCCAAGCTTTCCTTGCTTTGTCCCTAGACCATACCCACATGGATGGTTGTGGATTTTTGTCTTCTCTCTCCTACTCCCTCCATTCTTTCATGGATGCTTCCTATTAGAGGTGGGAGCCATGGAGTTTGATCGGTTTTTTGGAAAAAAAAAATTATATTCGAACTGAGACTAACTAAATAATCAATTTGATTTAAATTTTTAGATTAATTTCGCTTTAGGTTGTTAACATGTCTCGTAAAATTCAAACATGCGTGTCGTCGGCCCAAATAAACTAAACCTCTATTATTTCTTTATTTGAATTTGATCGGTTAACAGATCTGATTCGACAGATCAATTCTTGTAAAATTTGATCCAAAGTCAAATCAATTCAAACTCAATCTGACCTAAAATTTCAAATTGATTTCGATTGAAGCTCGAATTGATTTTCTTTTAAATTAAAAAATGATATAATCCAATCAAAAGAATATGTTCGTTTGGTTTGACCGGTCGATTACCACCCTTAATTCCTATCACCATCATTGTTTCTTGGTCGCATGGGCAAAACTGAGCCGGGCCGGTTTTGCCCTGATAAATAACAGGCATCGGTTCACATTCCTTCCAAAACTACAGTTCATGGTTCGGGTAACAATTTAGGACTTTGAGAACCGTTCAAATCATACTAAAACCAAACTGGGGGTTACTCGATAAATTTTGGGCGACCCGGCCCAAACCCTCTTTGGTTTCCTAAAACCCAATTTCCTCGCTTTCGACTTGTCGTTTCAGTATGAAGAGCTCTCAATGTTCTTCTAAACCCATCGCCCATCTTTTCTCAAATTCAGACTGCAGATTTGCTTTTCTGGATTACCAATTTTGTACCGTCTAACGTATGACTAGCCAACACTTCTCACTATTCAAATCAAACAATAATTTACACAAAAAACCAAAACTAAATCTTGTCTCATACCCACGACAGAATTGTTAGCCAATTTGATCCTCTCTTCAACACCCATTATTTCAGGTCCATTTTGATCCCTACCCAAGAACTCAAACCAATCAGTCTGATCAAAGGCATATCAATATCAGAGAAAGAACAATATTCATCGCGAAATATATATTCGAATACAAACCTTAAGTTAGAAAATCAGGGCGATCTTAGTGTAAAAGCTTTCCGTTTTTTAGATCTAAGCCGTCTACGGATTATCGTCAGAACCACCACAGAAATAATGAAAAACACCTGCATGATTATGACCATCTTCAAACCTGAAATTGTTATAGCCCCCACTCCAAGTGTCAGCTTATCGATTCCAACAGAGCCAAATTTAAGAGAAAGAGTGAATTACCTTCTAGTTTCTGAATCAGGTCCAGCTTATCGAATCTTCTTTTGGTTCCTCTATTGCTGACATCATGAAATCTTGATCCATACTCATGGGCCATCTTGTACTGAAAATTTCCACCCATCACGCAGGTGTTCGGACAATTGATGCCACCGTCATATTCATCTGTTCCATCGCAACAATCTGCAAAAGTTCTACTTTTTGTGATCAAGGAACGCCTTAGAACTTTTGGATTATCGTCTAGGCCAGAGTTTTGTAATTCAATTTATGTTAACACCAAATGATGTTATAATACGCCACCTCATTGTTTACTTTTATGCAAAAGGAATGCAAAGAAGTGTTGTCTATTAACAATAATTACCGCAAAAATGATCATTGATTCGAGATGGAAATATGAACTCTGGTGTGCTTCCCACATTTCTACAGTAAAATTTGCCAGCTGCGCAAGCCGAAGTGCCTGCCATTCGAGAGAATAACTATGGAAAAAGCACTTCCAAACTTTGAAAAGTTTCCATGAAAGAACTCACATAGCCAAATATCCAACAAAGTAAGAATAAATAGATGCATAAACTATCAAGATAAAAGGAAACACAAATAAGGAAATAATTTCAAAATCATTCATAAAAGCCAGGGAAATGAGACGTTTCCTTGATTTTATATTTCCTAAGCATAATAGTTTTTAAATTTCTTTCGAACTGGTGTAGTACATATGTTATTTTATGATCTCGTTCTGTCATGTATAAAACAGAACTGTACAATTCGAAACCTCAGCCCATAAACAAAGATCAACCAGAAACGCCTAAAATGTTTATTTGGTATAATTTGATTTGGAAGATCAACCAGCAATACATGTTCGAAAATACCAGGTTCATCAGTCCCGTCAATGCAGTCGCAGAAGTCATCATTTAGACGGTCTCGGGTAAAAGATTTAGCCCCATCCTTGCACTGGATGACCTCCGAAGCGTAGTACTTCTCATCTGCAATCACCAATTATTCAGACAAAGACAGCGATTTCACGGTGATTGAACAATCTAAGCGATCTCCGAAACCCTAGATTTCGATTCTCGGCGTCAATAGAACCCAGTGCGAAGCAATAGGACAGGGAAAAAAACCAAGAAAAAGAAAAAAAAAAAAAAGAAGTACCTAGGGGATGGACTCCGAGGAGAGGCGGAATTGAGAGAGCAGAGGCGAAGAAAAAACATGCCCAGACAATCGAAAAGAAGGTGGGTCTGAAGAACACTCTTGGAGGAGGCCATAGCTCCATGGCTGCGGGAGCCGAAGGAAGAAAGAAGCTTGAACGAGGAGTTGCCTTAGTAGGAACAAAGAGGTCGTGGAAGGAACAGAGAAGGACGGTGAAATATCTTTCGCAGTCAATGCGGCAAGAAGTCTTCCAAACTTGTAATTCGTACCTACAAAGTCTCCGTATATGTCATTTAATCATATACAAAAACGTATTAAATTTTGATTAATATAATAATAAATAATTATTTTTACTATATTAAATTAAATTCATTTTAATTATATCAATAATGACCTGTCACGTTAACATATACGATAAAATTCATTTTTACTTTTTTTTTTCAAATTGATTTGTATATTTAAAGGCAAATACTATAAATCATACATAGGATAAAATTAACAAAGGTGAATCAACAATCACGAAATTGAATCCTTTTGCTGTTGCCAAATTTAAGCCGGATGTTACCTATGACCTCTTAATGTTCCTCCCTTGTGTCTGCCAGTTCTGAACTGAGAAACCGACTCCCTTCTAATTTGAGTTTCTTTCAGGTTTTCCGTTTTTTGGGTTCATTACGTCCTTCGTCTACTAATACAGATCAAACCTTGTGTTCTTCAGGCCAAGTTCCGACGCAGAAAGGTCAAGAAAAGGTCGAAGAGAGGATTAGCCATGGCTGGTCAAGCAAAGGATCAAACCTCCATCGTCGAAAGTTTACTAGAAGAGCAGCTACCTCTTCTGCAAATGGGAGAAAAACCAGATCCAAAAGCTCCGAAAACATTAGGGCAAAAAGCGATAAGAAAGACATTCAAAGGAACAGCGCATTTAGCGAACCTTCTCCCGACAGGAACAGTTCTTGGTTTCCAGATTCTGTCTCCGATTTTCACGCACCAAGGCGAGTGCCACACGGCCGTGACGCAGACCACGACGTTGATCCTCGTCGGGCTTTGTGGGGTTTCGTGTTTTTTGATGTGTTTCACCGATAGTTTCAGAGACGAGCAGGGAAAGGTCCGGTACGGGCTGGCGTCGTTCGACGGGCTTTGGGTCATTGATGGGTCGATGAGCTTGGCGACGGAGGAGGCGGCGAAGTATAGGCTGAGGTTTATTGACTTTTTTCATGCGTTGATGACGTTGATGGTGTTCGGCGCGGTGGTGATGTTCGATCAGAATGTGGTGCAGTGTCTGTTTCCGGCGCCGTCGGAGGAGGTGAAGGAGCTTCTGGTGGCTTTTCCGATCGGAATCGGTGTGATTTGTAGTCTGTTGTTCGTCGCTTTTCCGACGCGACGACATGGGATTGGATTTCCCCTCTCTCGCCGGTAGAAAAACTCCGGCCTTCACCTCTTTCTTCGTTCTTCGTCACTGTTCGGAACAAAAATGGCCGCAACGGAAGTCGAAAGCTCAACTTAGAGATTAGTGGGAAAAAAGACTTGAAATCGGGAAGAAGTAAGAACAGATGGGATGGAACGTGTTATTTCTTGGAGTATTCATTAAAATCAACAATTTCTATCTGATTTGCAATTCCAAACCGGCTTTGCCCACCCCTAGTTTTTAGGGAAAATTAGCTAGAAACACCAGGCAGTGAAAGATGTGGCCGTAATCCGAATTAAATTCCAAAATCCTACAAAAAAAAAACCAAACCCAAACAACCAACCAATAATATAAATCTTCTTAACTATGCAAACAAGGTGTTCTGAAATGAAATAAAAGATTAATTTTGGCCTGGTCGGGTTGAGTTTCATACTAGATAGTAGATACATATAACAATCAATTAATAATGGCTAACCGAACGGGTCGGTATAATTTCAATGATCGACTCATTAGCAACCCTTTACCGATCAGTCGGGTCCGGTCATCAATGAGTAAGCATTTAATTGCACTAATCACAGTAATTCAACAGCATGTGTACCATATAAACCTTATCCCAGTTAATACGCAGTAAAAAATAATATCACGGTTAAAAATATTCACTTCTTAGGTCTAGAAAATCACTCTTCAACGTTGACAAGTTCATATTCAACGAGAGAAAGATTGTTATCTTCTTTAACCTCAAAATTGGCAGCTTCCCCGGCTTCAACTCGACCCCATTTGTCAACTGCAAGCCTCATAGAGCCCTTGAACACGTCTATCTTCGCGTTTCGTAGAACAACAGTTGCGCCCGGCATCACAATATCAACTACAAAGATTTAATGGTAAATCAATCAGCCAATATAACTTCGTTTGAAACACGGGTGAACCTAAGATAGACTTCTGGAAGCAAATAAATTATGAAATCGAGAGTTCATCGCGATGTATTACGAAGAAATCACACTTTTATACAGCACCTAAATTATTCAATTTCAGTCTTATCAATTGGAGGAAGATGGAAAGCATTTTAAATCTTTTCTTCCAGGAAAATATATATTCAAAACTTTAAATCGACATCATTCGTTAAAATAATACGTAATTAACCAAAGTTATTAGGTAAACACTGGTTTCAATCGAGTTGAAGAAATGCAGCGTGACGATGAAGATATGTCTCCTTTTTTCAAAAGTAATAAAACAAGAAATGCGGAGTGAATATCGTCATTAATAGATGTACCTTGATCATTTCGAGCGGTGAAGACAATACAACCAGTATCATCGCCGACGAGACACTCAGCTATGCGAGTAGGCTGTTGAGGGCGAGCCATAACCATGGTGGATCGGCCCCCTTTGTTGACCATCTTCACACTGTTAGAGCTAACCACCTTCACGGTTAGAGTGTGGCCACTGGTTCCAGGCTTAAGATCTTCCACTTTAACGAAAACCGGTTTCCTCTTTGCAGGTGCATTCACCGTCCCAGTCGCCGCAGCTGCCGCCATTGAAATTGAAGAAATACAGAGAAACACCCCGGCGATGGAAAGAAGCAAAGGAAATGAAATGATAACCCTAGCCCTTCGCATCGATTGGGACTTTTATATTGGGCTCACCACAAGGGTCGGAATATTTGCGGATCCGGTTCAACCCGAACCGCTCATAAGTGGGTCAAATAAACCGGCTCAAAGCCTGATGCAAAGCCTGAATGGGCTTATAGATCCATAGCCTGTCCAAGAAGACGAAGCAGGCAAAGCTAGGTCTGCAATATTTTGATGTCAGATTAGTTTCGACTTGGAGCTCAAGTTCTGCCTTCGGTTGCTTGCGAACGCTAAGGTTCCTTCTGAGTTTCTGTTTTTGTTCTCCTTTTTTGACTTTTATCGTCGAAATTTGCACTTCCTTTTGTGTTTGTGGTAAATGATTGTTAATTGATGAATCTGATGTGGTTTTGTTTTTCATTTGCCGAGGAAATCGTTGCTCAGTAATAAGAACCTTAATTTATTTGTTCTTTTACTTCCAAAAATTGTTTCTTCAGGCATAGATTTTCTTAATTTTTCGTCCAAGGCTTTGAATTTTCTTTTCGTGTTTGCTGAAGCAATCGCTTCTTCCATGAAACAACGTTATTAGTTTTCCGCTTCATGTTTTTTTGATAATCAAACCATACTTTCCGCTTCCATTAAAGAGATCGAAGCTTGAAAGTGTTATTACGTACTTTTGACATATCATAATCGTTTGAAGTCTTATTTTGCTTTCGTTTTTTTTTTCACCGCAGATTAAGCAACCATGCCGAAGAACAAGGGAAAGGGAGGTAAGAATAGGAAAAGAGGAAAGAACGAGGCAGATGATGAGAAACGTGAGCTTGTCTTCAAGGAAGATGGGCAGGAGTACGCCCAAGTCCTCAGAATGCTAGGAAATGGCCGGTGTGAAGCAATGTGCATCGACGGGACAAAACGACTCTGCCATATCAGAGGAAAGATGCACAAGAAGGTTTGGATAGCAGCTGGAGATATCATACTTGTCGGTCTTCGAGATTATCAAGATGACAAGGCCGATGTGATTCTCAAATACATGCCTGATGAGGCAAGACTTCTGAAGGCATATAATGAGCTACCTGACAGTACCCGTCTCAACGAGGGTATTGCCGGAGGGATCGATGACGATGAAGATGGAGCTGGCGATGACTACATTGAGTTTGAGGATGAAGATATCGATAAGATCTAGATGTTAGATATGGGATCGCGATTGGAATTACTGATGAGGGTTGCAATACTATCATGTCATAAATGAGTTTCACTTCATACGTTTGATGTTTTTGGATTGAAAATTGTGTTGCCTCTGTTACTATCAGTTTCTTATATTATATTTGCATATTTATGATATCCGTCTAAGTTATCCTAGGTTACTGATGACTACCTTTGTGTCTGTTTCTGCATACAAAATATGGTATTTATTTTATGCTTCATAGTTGCTCAAATAGATTATTACTATATTACATTATCCGAGACAGCAGGATACATGAGCTTCATCAGAATTGCGGAATCGTTAAAAACAAGAATACTCAGACGAATCCACCCTAATGCTAAGGTATGGCGATAGAACTTCTCAGGCAATGTTTTCGATGAGTATCATTTGATTTGCAGCACCATTTTTTCTGCTCCAGCATCCATTAGACAGTACCTTTTCTTACCTGTAAGAGTTATTATGGATTCAACTTCAGTGTGCTTGTGGAAGAAAATTGAAAAGGTACTGATTATTGTTTATATGGTCTAATTTTTTGTTGTGTTGGCTTAATTGTGTTGTTATTTGAACTCTACCTTGCTATTCTCTCTTGGTAGCTTATGACTTGGGACAAGTTTTCTCTTTGATACAGTTTTTGTTGCTTTAAGTCTTTGCTCCTTGTATGTCTCCTTTGATGCTCTGCGAGTATAACTTTCTGATTGTATTGACACTTCATTTGATCCACAGCTCTCTTTTCCTTCACCGATCACATTGAAAATTCTCTTTTGAATTGTAGATCTTTGGTCTCTGTTAATAGATTCAGATGGCTTTTTTGCAGGGTTTTCATTCAAAGAGTTGTCTGGAATACGAGTTGCCATCCATCTTTCGAGCCAACTCCAGCCCATGTCGGCTTCCATGCTGCTGGATTGACCTTTTTTTCTCTTCAAACAGATTCGTAGCTGCAAAATTATAAGGTGAGTGAAAATTTCAGTATTATGATACGTCTTTGCCTATAAATATATAAAATATGGTATGCAGCAAAATTCGAGGCACGGATATCGTTTCTTTGCAGATATTCGAGGCTTTGCGTTCTTCCCAAATGCTCTCTGAATTCCCTTCGAGAAAACATATTATTTAAATACAAACTAAAGACTGCCTTAGAAACTACCTAAAACTGCTAATTAGTATTTCCTAAAGTATCCTTGGAATATTATTTATATTCCTAACATATTACACTCTTAAAAGGAAATTACAGTATTATCTTTTTTTATGGAAAGAAAAAATATAATGAGTTGTACTTGTTGGGAGAAAGCATAAGCTAGTGCTCTTTCACGTCTGTTTGTGGCCTCTAATTTACTCTGAATCCTCATTTTTGCTATGCTGCTACTTACTGTACTATCATCCCATTGTTCCTGTAAATTCAAGAAACTAATCATTTCCATGTATGAGAAAGATTAAGAAATACAAATAGGAAATAAACAGTATAAGAGTAGTTTGTACTTTGAATTATATCAACTTTTTTTGTCATAGTTTTGCTGAATTAAGTGCTGTTTGCTTGTTATTGTACCTTCAGCTTGAAGATTTCAGTTTTTGATCTCCTATGAACTAGATTGAAGCCAGTATTTTCCTCTAGAACTGAGAAAACTTCTTCTGAAATTCCTTCTTGAGCTTTGATTGAAGAACTAAGAGAATCCCTGCTTGAACTTTCTTTGGCTATAACAAGGTCTTGCTTATCATGACTTGGATTTGTTTTTTCCTTTCTACGACATGCCTGCAATTTAACATAATTTAGAACCAATTTGTCAAAGAAAGTAAAAAATTTAACTTTTACTTTTTTAGTGGAAATGCTGAATCAAATAAAATAAGATGAGCGAGACTCAAACCTGAAAGTTTCTAAATGCAGATTGAATTATTCTTGCTGCTCTTTCATGGCTCTCTCTTTCGTCACTTTTTTCTGTGCCTGAATTTTCACTTATCAAATGATCTTCTCTCTCTGGTTCAGGTTGAGATTTAATGGTTTCTGAGCTTTTCACTGATCCTGAATCCTCATCAATGACTGAATTGTACTCTTCACCACATAGATACGACCTCACAGACTGCCATTTTCTCCTTTCCACTTCTTTGCCTTTTACCTAGCGCGTTACACCAGAATCCGAGATTACTAAATCAAAACGAAGGAAATGAGGTACCCTCATAAGATTACGAGGTTAATCTCTTACTAATTAATGAAATTCTTACATTCTTTTCAGGCGTCCTGTGGAGAATTCTCCTTGCAAAGCCACCAGCGATGCCCATTTTTGGATATCCTTGAACCTGGGAAGAAAATCCGAGCACTATCCCATAAAAAGTTTAGGAAGATCCTTATATAATTGATCTCATGGAGAGATGCACATGTTAGATGGATTAGATCGGCGCTTTTAGGAGCTGGAAACTGAAAAAAATAAAAGTTGAAAAGGTAAGTGCATAGTTTCATTGCTTTGTTTTTCTATTTACTTTGCACATGGCTGGTACAAGATTGGCTTATTTAAAGCTTTGCTTGCAACTGGGTTTATATCCAATCTTCTGCGCTTGAATTTGCATTTCTTTTGCATTGCTTTTTCAGCACTTGAAGCTCACTTTCTGGATCGACACTTGTAAGAAGCTGTTTGGGAAAGCATAATATGTGAACGTGTTGGCTTGCATATTTCCCCAACACGGAATAAGCTTTTAAGGTACTGAGATTTGAAGGACACCCACGGGTGGTCCTGTGTTGACGAACTGCGTCATTGCTGCTTTTGATGTTAGTTTTCACGCTGAAATAATTGCGTATGATTTTCATGCCATGTCTCTCTTTCTCCCATGGAGGGATGCACGTTGTTCTTGGTTGGTTCGGTTTTTTAGACAAGTATTCTTGATTGGTTTGGTTTTTTAGACAAATAAGAACAGGACTATTAAAATTGGTTCCAAAATTTTTGGACAACCAACAGAGGTTTAGGAAAATTAAAAACAACAAAAAATTCAAATTTTAATTATAAATTTTGTATTGTTTTTGTCTAATTTTTAATACTTTTATTATATTAAGATAAGATCAAACCATCTAAATTGTTTATGCTTAATGAAGGATCGTGAAGAAATCGACCGATGCGTATAACTAACTAAAACTTGCCAAATGTGTCGATTTTGGTTCGATTTTGAAGACTCTGAAGTTCTCTCCCTTGTCTTGAATAAAACATACATCTAAGTTCTTAAACATTGGTAACGTAGACACATAATACAAGATGTTGTCGACGTAACTTTTGTTCATCGAGCATTGTTTGAGCCAGTTGATTGGACCGTTTGACCACAAGATTGTTTATAGAGCATTGTTTATGAAGCGTACTTATGGTATATAAACAGCAAATTTCAGACTGCTCGAGTCCCAAAATCTCAGATCGACCTTGTGCGACTAAAGCGACAATGATCGATCGATCTCATTCTCTCTCAAATCGATCATATCTCCAAAATATGAACTTTTATTCTTCAAAAATATGAAGAACGATTCCGAAGAATATCAAATTCTTAAGGTCATCATAACATAAGAACACATTCGGAAAGATATCATTAATTATCGAAACTCAAATCTATACAAAAACTCATCAATGATCAAACAACAAACGTAACAAGATCATTGCCTAATAATTTTCACAGCGAAATAGGATTGCCTTGACACAGCCATAAAAATGTCCAAGTTTCGACCGAACAAGAACATTCCCTACGATATTGGCTTCATTTTAGGTTTTATTCGCTTATTTTCACGACAGGTTTAAGACATAAATTTATAGGGTACCCAACGATTCTCCAAAACATCATACTAATAAAATATAAAAATGTCTTATATCTAAAGTGATATTCAACAGCTCATGTTTTACATTTGCTGGAAGCTACCCTTTCGCAACCGAGGATCTCCATATAGAAGTGTAAATTTCAAATGGGTGGTTCTTCCAAGTAGGTTTCTTTTCTCCATCAATGGAGATGTTGACCTTTTCGGATTTCCAAGGTTTTGTGTAGTCCATTTGAACGTATTAAATAGTAAGTCTCCATTTGGTCAGAATAGTAGATCTTCTGAGCCACATGACAGCGTAGAATTAGGGTTAGCTATAACCAAGTAGATTCAAATAATATGGTTTGTCGTGAAGCATCAAATTATATGTTTTGATATTAAATAGTAAGTTAATAGAGCAAAGACATGAATTCACCATTATGGAAAGCCTCCATTCCAAGTGCAGTAAATTTTAGTAACCCTAGAGAGAGTTTTTAGAGAGAGAAAGCTTGAATTTTGTAAACATGGCGGTGTTCTTTTTCCCATTTCGGAGTTCATAGCTGGTTTGTTCTAAGGTTTAGCCTTTACCCTATGCGGTGGCTATGATTTGTTTTGGAGCATGAACTTGTGCGTCATTATAGAAGAGAAAGACGAGCAAGATAGAGCAAACACAGTTACATACATAATATCATTTCAACACGAGAGGAGCAGTCCACCATCGTGGAATGCCACCATCGCAAGACCAGTACATTGTATTCATCGTAGAGAGAGAGAGGTTTTAGAGATAGAAAGCTTAGATTTCGTAAACATGGCGGTATTCTTTTCCCACGTTGGAGTTCAGATCTGATTAGTTCTGAAGTTTAGCTTTTGCCTGTGCAGCAGCATAAGTCTCAGCCTCGGCAGCCGAAGTGCAGCACGGGCATCCGTGACCTCCATAGCCACAGCAACCGTAGCCACCGCAACGTCCTCTCGGAGGATAATATTCTCCTCCGCCGCCGCAACCGTAACGACCGCAACCTCCTCTACTTGGGTATTTCGATTCCTCCAACCCATTGGTGTTGTCTGCAAATTTCACATTATACAGAAGCTCAGTTTTTAAGCTTTTAAAATCTTTACTGAAAATGAGTTCTCAAGCTCTGCAACACCCATACCTGTCTGCTCAATAAGATAAATCCTTGATTGTTTGAAAGAGGTGTTTGAAACCCGACCGAAAGTTTTGGTCAAATTTTTGTCGGTTTTCTTAAATTCAAAATGAATTTTAGTCGATTCTCCCAATTAATAATGCAAACCCATAAAAACCGGACCGGACCAAA
Organism: Begonia fuchsioides; assembly: GCA_003255005.1. Classification (NCBI taxonomy): domain Eukaryota; kingdom Viridiplantae; phylum Streptophyta; class Magnoliopsida; order Cucurbitales; family Begoniaceae; genus Begonia; species Begonia fuchsioides. The sequence goes on from QAOC01023908.1 coordinate 74,009, forward strand.
ATTTCTACCTAATTAACCCTAGTTAATTTTTTTTCATTTTTTACTATAAAATATATTTATTTTGATGTATTTGATGCGGAGAGATACATGTTCTTAATTCTACTTATTGTACACGCTCTAATTTAAATTCTTATATATATTAATTACGTTAAATTGAGTTAACATTTTTTTATCGATTTTGTGGGAAAATCAGAACTGGACCATGGCCAATATTAAATATACATTCAAGTTCTGGTCTGATTCTAACAATTTGTTGGTATAATTATGTCCCAAAAAATTCAAAACCAAAATATTATGGTACCTAGTTTCAAAGAAAACCAGACGAACTCAGACCACGAACACTCCTATTGCTTGATTGAAAACATGAAAATTACACGTAGCCAATGTTGATAGACAACGATAATTTAAGTCGACACGTAACAAGACGTTGAAAAACATGAAAATTTTACTTGATAATTTTTAATAATATAGAATGGAACATTTTATACTATGCAAAAGCAAAGAACATGCGCCTAAAACATTCTTTTTTCAGAAGGCCACATTGCCGTGCAGAATAAATGCATGAAGGATGTCGTTAAATGTGAGCAAAACTGGACTGGAATCACAAACCGGATTATAACTATCGATATGTAACAAGATGTTAAAAACTGTGATTTAAGGGCCGGTTCCGATCTTTAGAAGGAAAAACTGTGGAACTAGAATCGGGACCGTAAGTAAAAAAATCTAAAATTAAGTAAAATCTGAACCAAACATAAATAAAATTCGATATAAATCTAAAAAAAAACCGTCCAATTACTTAGAACTCGACCTAAATATATAAAAATATATTTTATTGTATATTTTAATTTTTTTAAATATAAATAAAATTGGGAAAAATCAAAAGTACACGGAAATCGTTAATTTCGTTTTCCGTTTCAAAAATTTAGAACTGTAAGTCTCGAAAAAAATTTATTTCAAGATAAAAACTCGTGCTAACCTAGACATCGTAGTCGTTGCTTGTCTACTAAACGAGACATGGTCAATCAAACGTTTAATACGAGTCCATCGGAACAACGAGGACGTGCTATGGTCGAGGGTTATCCTTTGGACATGAAAATTAAATATATTTAATATTTTTTTAAGAATAAATTTCTTTTTTATAAAATACTTAATTTAATTCTAATGTTTGTGCACCTCTACGCATGCATGGACAAAATATTAGGCTTTCATGAATGATATTTTGAAAGGTAAATTAAAGCTTGGATATATTTTAAAGGTTTAAATTTAAAAAAATCCCGAGTTTGAATGATTCGATTCGTTAGAAATTGCATTACAAAAGCTCGTTGTTAACGCCATGGGAGCTTGGCCATCAAAAGCAACGATTTCGGTTAATTGTGAGAGCACATAACGTATATCAATGGGTGACACAATCGAACAAAGTTCGAATACCAAAATAATATTTTATAAGTAGATCTTTATTTATGGAAACTTTCATTGATTATTTATTAAATTGTTACGCTTATACATCAAATAGTAACGATGACTAAATATTTAGAAGAATACTATTGGCTAATAAAATAAATAACCTGTAATAAAAATATTTATAGAATATCCCATTACTCAACCGTCCATACCTGTCTGCTGAGTTTCAGCTAGTTCTCGAGCTGAAACCTCTGAGGCAACGAGGAAAATGACGAACAGAAGACCTAATAGAAGAAAAGCTCTGGAACCCATCGTCGCAAGGGAAGAAGAATGGTGTTTTTTGGAGGATGAGGAAACGATGATGAAACCCGGTTTCTTTTATGAAGGGATAAGGCAATTATTGAGGCGGCTGGGTAATTTCACCAATTAGGGTTAAGAAATACCTATGAAATTTCTTCTCTCTACCACGGTAATTTCTCAACTAGAGAATCCTTTGAAATAATACCAATTATTCTGTGGATTCTAAGACCACATCAGAGATCATCGGCGATCTGATCTGTCGACCTAAGTAAAATTCGGTATTCTGTTAAATGTGAGTGTTCATCTTGTATCGATAGAGATTATAATCTCACCCAGCTTGAAAGAGTAAAATTTTTATTATTTATAAATAGAGTTTCACACTTAGCACGACACGTATTGAGCTATAAATTCAAGAATAAAGCGTACCAGTTTTGTCTCAAAGCAGAAAATTTGTACATGGACCACTAGAAGATGTTAGAAGCATTGTCTCTTTTTTATCATCCCCTAGATCTTCGAGGGTAAAGTTAAAAGATCCGGAATTTGTAGCATTGATGAACGATTTAAATCATAGTAAGAGAGAAATAAAATGTAAGCCATCAGTCTCAAATTGCAATTTGAGACTGCATTGAGCGAGCAAATTGCATATTAAGTTTTGGGTATCCATCATTCTCAAATTGCAAATGAAACCCCACTTCATCACTGCACTTGTATTTTGGTAGGGTCTTGAGAAACGGAGCCAAGAAAAATTTGGAGCACATGTTTGTGGACACATATAGGATGTCACGCAGCTCCAAATTGGATCCATTACTTAATGTCGTGTACGATGTGGAAGTTGAAATTGATGAAAAAACTATGCGGAGAGAAGTGTTGTAGCTTACTAAACGGAAACACTAGGTCGATCAATAAGATAAATCCTTGATTGTTTGAAAGAGGTGTTTGAAACCGGACCACGAGTCAAAGTTTTGGTCAAATTTTTGTCGGTTTTCTTAAATTCAAAATGAATTTCGTGTAATATACCAAAAAAATGAATCGTTTTGAGTTGGTTATCAGAATTGATATTGCAAACTCATGAAAATCGAAATGGACCAAAATAACTACCTAATTAATTTTTTATCATCTTTTTATTATAAAATATGTTTACTTTGATGTATTTGATGCAGATGGATGCATATTCTTGTACCAAAAAGGTAAAATTTCTCGCCTCCAGGACCCCCACACCCCTGCCCGACAGTTTGTGAGGGGGTTAAATCACGGCGACTCAGTGGCCCAGAAATAAAAGGTTTTTACCTGATATCCCAAGGAGCTACCCCAACATTGAAGGTAACAACTCTCACACTAGGACAGTGCAAGCGTCGAACCTAGGCTCTTGTACCCAATCTACCATCTCTGAGCCAACTGACTATGCTTGTGCAGGCGGATGGATACATATTCTTAATTCTACTTACTGTGCATGCTCTAATTCAAATTCTTATATATTAATTATGTCAAATTCGAGTTAATTTTTTTAACGATTTTGTGGGAACACCATAACTGAATCATGACCAAAATTAAATATACGGTCAAGTTTTGGTCTGGTTCTAACAATTTATTAGTTTAATTATGTTCTAAAAAATTTAAAATTGAATTATAGTACGGTCTTAGTTAGAAAACTGGATGAACACAGACCACAAACACCTCTTATTGTTTGATCCATTTCTTGGTTTGATTTGTGATGCATAGCATCCAATAGTTTAAAGTTATAGCTCAAGGGAGATGAATCAAAATCGGCGTAACAATCACAAGATAAAAAAATCTAACACTCAATATAATTATTCATATCAACATGAGGGAAGAAATAATTAGAGGCGCCGAAATTTTTTTTTATATTTTCAAGATTGAAGGCCGAATTTTCTTTAAATTAAACATGAGGTAATTTGAATTTTAAGAACTTTATTTACTCGTAATTTTTGTAATATAGCGACATATGTCATGCGTCTAAAACATTATTTTAATCAGATTTTGGTTCTAATTTTGAAAAATCGTGATTTATGAGCCGATTCCGGTCTTTAGAAGTAAAAAACTGTGAAACTAGAACGGGACCGTATGTCGAAAAAGTTTTAAAATTGAGTAAAATATTATCCAACCACTAACAAAATCCGATATAATCCAAAAATTGATTGTAAACTCACCTAATTACTTAAAACTCAACTCAAATATAATAAAAATATATTTTATTGTTATATTTTAATTTTTTAAATATAAAATAAAACCGAAAAAAAAATCGAAACCCCATAAAAATCATTGGTTTTGCTTTTGTTTTAAAAAATCTGAAACTGTAAGCTCTTAAAAAATTCTATTTGAAAATAAAATTGGACTTAACCCGCCCGTATTAATCCCTATACGTTATACCCATGCATGGACAAAATATTAGGCTTTCATGAATGATATTTTGAAAGGTAAATTAAAGATTGGATATATTTTAAAGGTTGAAATTTAAAAACATCCCGAGTTTAGAGAAATAAGTAAAAATGAAATTTTCAAAAACAAAAAATCGATCAGAGAGTGGCACACCCATTTGAATTGCGAGAGCACAACACATATTAGTGGGAGACACAATCGAACAAAGTTTGAAAACCGAAATAATATTCTATCGCTTAATACAGCGTATTTTAGATTAAGAATAAATTCGGGTGTTTTTCGACCCTAAAACTAAAACGAAACCTATATCAATTTGCTGTACTTACACTAATCAAATTACCAGAAAGTTGATTAATTTGAACTGGTACGGATTGCATTAATTCCACGTCCGATTTCATGCAAAATAATAGCAGTATTTCTATTCTTAATCTTAACGAGGAGAATTTCTCTCTTCCTTTCTTCGCCATTTGTTTTCCTGTGGCTTTGTTTCTGTGCTTGGTTGCAGAGAAAATTGAGGGCTGTGAGAGATCGAGTGTCCCCGTTAGTCATGGGCGATGACTTTCAGCAATGGGGACACCAATGAGCTAATAATAGGATACAAATTCCATGGTTATGATCGTCCTCCATTGCTCTATAAATTCCTCGAAAAGATGGAAATAACACATCCGCGCTCGAAAGAGGTTCGGTAAAGAAAAAAACGATCGAAAGAGAAACATTTTTTTAGCGGAAAGAAGATGGATTTCAAATCAAATATAGCATTGCTAGCGTTGCTTCTCGTGTTCGTGTCTTTGGCAGAGGCCGAGAGACGCGGCATCTTTTACATCGAAAAATACGGTGGAAAGGAAAACTCGGATATTACCAAGGTACGATAAGGTTAAAAACTTAGGGAAAATTTACTTTTGGTGGGTAGTGAAGTTTGATATTAGGGTTTTTCGGTTTCGAATAGGCATTGTTGGATGCTTGGAAGGACGCGTGTGCTGCAACCGGATCGAACTTGGTGATCGTGCCGGGAGGGACTTATTATGTAGGTCAAATAACCTTGGTCGGGCCATGCAAGGGTCCGATCGAGCTTCACGTCCAAGGTACGGTGAAAGCTCCGACGGACCCCGGGACGATGGGTGATAGTTGGGTCACTTTCAATTATATCGACGGGTTCACGTTATCCGGCCGTTGAGTTTTCGACGGCCAAGGCCAAGTTGCTTGGAATCAAAATGATTGTGGCACGAACGAAAAGTGCAACAAGCTTGCTATCGTAAGATTTCGATTTCTTGTTGCTCTAAGGGCTGTTCAAAAACGATCCGACCCGTTTGGTTGAAGTTGGTTTTTTTTCGTAAATTTTTTTATGTTTTCGTGGTTCGGTTTTTGGGTTTTTCGGTCAACCTGAACACTAAACAGAAAACCCAGAAAAATATTTAAATAAAAAATTCATATTATTTTTAATCAAATTTTTTAATTAAAAATTGAATTTTAAAGTCAAAAGATGATTTTTTTCCAATTAAAAAAAATGGTTTTTCTGATTTTTATTTTTATCGTTAATTAAAAAGATTTTGCTAAAAACCCGAAACCGACCCAAATCAAATTGTTTTGGATCGGTTAAAAATTTGTGATTGCTGGTTCGATTTGGTCTTCGAGCCACATTCAGAAACCAAAACCCGACAGTTACTACGCAAAAACATGCATAATATATGATTATGTTCATATTTATTTGCAGAACTTGAGGTTCAATTTCGTGAAGAACTCAATGGTGACAGGGGTAACTTCCCTCAACAGTAAAAATTTTCACGTCAATGTCATCGGATGCGAAAACTTGACATTCTACAAGTTCACGATCACCGCACCAGGAAACAGCATAAACACCGACGGAATTCACCTGGCCAAGTCGACCCAAATCAACATCACCGATTCCCACATCGCGACGGGCGACGACTGCGTCTCGATCGGCGACGGAAGCCGGCAAATCTGGGTCACGAGAGTCACATGTGGCCCCGGACATGGAATCAGCGTCGGAAGTCTGGGAAGGAATCCAGGAGAAGAGCCTGTAGATGGGTTCACAGTGAGAAACTGCACCTTCAAAGGCACCGACAATGGCGTAAGAATCAAGACATGGCCAGATTCTAAAGAAGGAGTAGTCACCAATATTCACTTCGAAGATCTAATCATGGATAACGTGAGGAATCCAGCGCTCATCGACCAACTTTACTGCCCGTGGAATCTGTGTACTGCGGAGGTAACCTAGGGTTTCGTTCAAAAGATCGAGTTTCGAAATGAAAAGTTGTAATTTACAGATTTTTCTGTTTTTTTTTGGTTCAGATTCCATCGCGAGTGAAGATTAGCAAGGTGACGTTCAAGAACATCAGAGGCACGACGGCGAGTCCGGTGGCCGTGAACTTGGTGTGCAGCAAAAGAGTTCCATGCGAGGACGTGGAGATCTCTGATATCGACCTTGCCTACTATGGAAACGAAGGTCCGGCAAAGTGTCTTTGCTCCAATGTTAAGCCCAGGATATCTGGAAAGCAGAACCCGCCGGCTTGCACTGCTTAGAAGATGAAAATGGCGTTTATTTCGTAGGGTTTGAGTAAAGCAGCCATTGATGAGGATGGAAATAAGCTTTTTTTCAGAGGATTTAAAAAAAACTGTGATGGGTCGATGAGACTTCTGATTTTTACAGATTTAACGTCAATAAGTTGTCGTATGTAAAGATAGAATCCCTTCATGGTAGTCTTTTGATTTTCAAAGAACTACCTTTTAATGTAATGGTGATTTAGTGTAAGCTTTTCTCTCTCTCTCTCTCTCTCTCTCTCCCGGAACTGGCTTTCCGAAACAAAGAGAAAGGGACACGCCGGTTAAAAGGGCAACTTTGAAACAACCGGAGATGTTAGATAAGGAAACATGGGATTGGTCGAGATCTCCAAACATCGCAACATTCCAGAAAAGGGAAGATTATAAAGACGAAGGTGAAATCAGAGTTTGAGCTTTTGATTCTCTTTTTCCATCACAACCCTTGAATTCTCTTCTCCATTCGCATCTCTTTTTCTTTCTTTTTCAACGTCTGAATCTCTCTTTCTCTCTCTAGAATTCTCTCATATTTTACCGTCGTTTTCTTGCATTAACGTCGCTTTCTTGCTCCACACAGGCGGTGGGTCTCTCTGATTTCCTTATTTTATTTGAATATATTCCTCTTCTTGATCACCAAGTTTGCCACTCCATAGCCAAACCTGCAACCCAACCAGCGTCGTATTCTCTCTCTACCCATCTCTCTCTCTCTTTCTCTCTCTCTCTCCCGGTTCATTGGGATTTTTGCTTGACGGTGCGAGTTTTAGAAAGAGAATTTTATCGTGTTTATGGTTTTCTATGTTTTGATTTCTGATTAAAAAGTTTATAAATCTTTATTTAATCCAATTTATGACTTCGATTAATTTCTTAATTTACTTAAAGTGTTCTTCGAATGCCTTTTCAGATTAGTAACTTGCTTCTTCCATCTTCCCAACAGCCAGAGAAAGAATGACTTCTTACAAGACTCTTCTTCTTCCTGTGTTAATCTTGCTGCTATCGTTCGAACTTTGCACTCCTTTTCGATGGTTTTCTTCTTCCAAATCGCAAAACCAACAGCCCGAAACTCCAGCTCTTGCCGGCGATGGCGGCGCCGAATTCTCCATCGAAGCTCTGACCGACGACAAGGGAATCAAACGGCTAAAAAACGCTAAATCGAAGTTGGCCGGATCGAAATCGTGTTGGCACGATGCATATCAAGGAATTTTTGCTAAGTGTTCAGAGATTTCTGACGATGACAATGAAAAGAGAAAGAGATTCTCTTGGGATCTTAGTAGCTGCTTTCAGGTCGATTCCGGAAGACAACCCTTTCCTCCTTGTCCGCTCGGTTTTAAGATGAAGGAATGTCTTCAAAAACTCGATAATAATGCCATTCATACTTACCGCGAATTCTTCCTCGAAACCAACTCAATTTGCCACCAAATACAGTTGAGTGATTCAATAGTTTTCTCTTTCGATTCCATTACGAAATCAGTGCATAATCGGGATTGATTTCGATTGCAGGTCTCGTGCCTTTAGTCGACATACAGAGAGATTAGTAAACGACTTGAAAAGCTCGGCAAATTACGCAGAAGAAAAGCTCGAATCAATTGAAAAGAAAGCAGACCACTTATTGGAGGATAGCAAAGACATTCACGAGTTCTTGACGAAGATCGATCGAGAAACCCGAGAAGTGGCCGAGACGTCGAAGAACATAAGCGATCACGTCGGCCATGTCTTGAAGAAATCAGAGGCAGTGTTTGTACAATCTGAGAAAATAGCAGTTTCTCAAGCAGAATTACAAAAAGGGCAAGAGATGATGAAAGAGAAAGTAGAAGAAGGAATCCAAATCCTACACCAATCCTACAATGATTTGGGCACAGAAATCAAAAGCTTGCAAAATGAGACATTTGAGATTGAGAAGAAGATTACCAAAGTAGGAGGCCAAATGTCAAAGAAGATGAACAGCCTGCAAAGTAAAGCAGAAGATATCAGCAATGTAGCAGGAGATTCCTTAAACAAACAAAAAGAACTTCTCAAAGGGCAATCACAGGCACTTGATGGGCTGAAATCACTAGCAAATTTTCAATCTGAAGCATTAGAAGAAAGCAGGTAAATCACTAACACCTTTGAACATCTTGTTGCAAAACACAGCAAAACTTGGGCATGAGCAACAAGAAGAACTCATCAGGAGGCAAGAACAGCTCACACTAGCACATGATCATCTTGTTGCAAATTCAAAATCTATTCTATCAGCTCAGGTAGCTACTAATAATTTCTCTATACCTGTAAGATCTCCTCATATCGCCTGAATCTTTCATTTTTTTCCATGGCAGGAAGCTTTTGAACAAAAGCAAGCCACCATGTTTTTAGCTCTGGAAAAACTGTCCATCCTGCATAACGCCTTACTTCTTGAATCAAGACTAATCGAATCGTTTTTCATATACTCAATCTTCATATTTATCATCTACATCTTCACTAGTACACGGCAGACATACACAGCTCGATCGAAGCTCCATTTGGGTAAATTTCTCAATTTATTCTTTCATGAACAGAAATAACTCAAGTCTCTACGCTACTTCTCATTCTAATAATTTTTCAATCGCAGGCCTATTGGCTGCATTCTTGATCGAATACGTGTTGCTTCGGTTTTTCTCGGTCAGCTTCGAGAAGCCGGCATTTGCTATTAACACCATCAGATATCTCTTTGTTGCCCTAGCTATGCTTCAACTTCTGCATTCCATTTACACATACAAGTAATTAGTAAAGCACCAACAAATATCAGACGGTATAGAGTATCTAAACATCTCCCAGGAAGCGGATCAAGAAGAAGAAATCGGAAAATATTCAACTGCAACTTCGATATTAGTCACTATATATAATATAAAAATAACTTAAATTACATTAAAAATTAAATTAAATAAAATAATAATTTTTAGATTATTTATTTATAAAATACTCATAATTTTTTTTGATATTTTGTTAATAAATAACTTCTTCTACACTATTCGAAATGACTTGAAACTTAAATCATTAAAAATTTAGATAATAGAACATAGAAATTCATTGATCACACGTTAATAGTGACTGTTTGACCTTCTAAAAATCATTGAAAATCTATTATAAAATTAATATATTTTTATTACTATTCATTCATTGAGTTTAATGCTCAACTAAGTGATTGTGAAACTTTTCTCTCGCTTTTGGAGTAGAAAGTCTGGATCCTGAAGTGCAGATTATGAGTCTATCAATCCTCTCTCCGGGTTTCTTCCAATTCCAGTAGATGGAAAGCCAAAAGGGTTATGGTTTACGTTAAAAGAAGGAAGTCGATATAGCTTAAAGTTTTCTTTCAAGGTCGCCAATAACATTGTTTGGAAAGCTGGCATCAAAGGTGAGCTTAATAACCTCTCTCTCGTTACCAAAAGGTGAAATCTCTCGCCTTCAGTGCTCCCACATCCTGACCCGACAGTTTGTGGAGAGGTAAGTTACGGTGACTCAATAGGCTAGAGATGAGAGACATTTACCTGCGTCCACAAGGAGCTACCTCACATTGGAAGTAACAACTCTCACACTGCGACTGTCAGGATTCGAACTTTGGCACTTGTTAACAACTCTAACATCTTTGAATCGACTGAGTTATGCCCGTGCAGGGCTCTCTCTCTCTCATCCTCATTTTAGGGTTTAACAGCTTTCACATTGACTCTTCCAGTGGATAACTCGACAGAAATGGTTGGAACTTTCAGCCTTCAACCAGAGGCTTTACACTCATGTCGTGCCAAAAGAGATGACTCCTGGTATATTTGCAAGAGGGTCATATTCTGCAAGATCAAAGGCATTTTCTTTTTCTTAAAAAGTTTCACCAGTTTTCTGGAGATGTTTCCAGAACATGTTCATCTTCAAATTCAAGAACCCGAGTCTAATTCGTCGCATATGAAAGAACGAGAATGAATTTAACTTGCTCGTACATTGGCTCGAGTTGAATTTTTGTTAATCTGGCTCGATAGAGTCGATATGTTAAGCATCTTATACTTGGTTTTCTTGATTTTTTTCAGGCTTAACTCCGCAAATTCAATTGTCACGTTAATTGAAAATAATTATCAAAAGATATACGACACATATAGAACCGTACAATTTATAACGATACAATTGTTAAAGTATTCGCTACAAGTACAGGTGGGTAAAACCAGACCAAAATTGTAAATCAGACTGGAACTGTCATTTTTAATCCAGTCTTGATTTTAATTTTTAAAAAACCGTGATTTATGGGCCGGTTCTTGTTTTTAGGAGTAAAAAACCGTGAAACTGAAACCGAAGCTGTGAGTAAAAAAAATTTAAAATCGAGTAAAACTCGATCGAAATCTAATAAAAATATATATTTTATTGTTATATTTTAATTTTTTTTAAATTAGTTAAAACCATGAACTCTGACTCTGATTTTATTTTAGGATAAAACCAGATCGAATCGGTCAGTGATCACCCTTAACTACAAGTATAATTTATGAAATAAATTAATATTTATTCTTAATATTGAAATTGAAGATTTTTTTGTACAATTATTCAAACTATTAAGTTGATTTAATTTTTATGAGAAATTGTCGTGGAAAAACAAAACTATGTGCTAATTAGGATTAAGTTAATTAAATAGGTACTAAGAATAATTAAGGCATTAATTATGACATGGTGTTCGTTGGAAGTTTGCATGGGAAATTAAAGTATAAATGTAGAGTTCTGGATATCGGCTATTTTGGTTTCGGCTTTCCTCTTCCTCCTCCTTCCTTGCTCTCTCTCCGCAGAATCCTCGAACGCAACACGCTTTTCTCTCCCATTCCCAAATCTCCCCCTCTCTCTTTTCACACGACTTTCCTCTCCCTCTCTCTCTTTCTCTCTCTCTTCATATCTCTCTCTTTCTTTCTTGATGTCTTCTTTTTCTTCGGCAAATACCGGAAGTTTACGCCACAACTATGAGAAAACCTTTTGATTCTGTTTTCGGTTTCAATTTCTGAGTTTTTTCAAGGTTCCGTCTGAGCTTTCTCTTTTTTTCGTTGATTCGGCATTATTCGGTCGCGCCGGCGCATTTGCGATTGCATGGATCTGAATTTGTTTTTCAATGTGTTTTTGTGTTCTTGATTTCTCGTTATCTCCTCTTAATTCATTGATAAACTCGCCGGAAATATGTTTTTATGTCTTAGTACGAATGCAACATTTGAAATAGTCTAACTTGTTTACTTGCATTTCCTCGGAGATTTCAGTTTCTTGTCATCTATCCATCAAAATGTAAAGAACATAGAAATATAATTATGATTTTTTGTCTGAGAATGACGGATGAATATTTCAGAATGATCTGCCTCCTTGGAAATTAGATTTTCGAAATTGTAGTAAAAAATTGTACACTTGCAACAAATAGATATGGAAATTATTCTAGTTCGAGATAAAGGAAATTGAATCATCCGTTTCGTTTAAATAAAAGAGCCACAGTGCATTTCATAGATTTTCTGTCATGAAATTCCTGCAATCTTTTAATTGATTAAATACTATTCTCCCTGTTTTTTTTTTACTTTTTTTGTTGAGTATGTTGCTGATAAAAGTCATTGCCTGTGCGCAGGTAGTATTTCTATGCTGTGAGATGCTGTTTTAAGTGACAGACTGTTGAAGATGTCTAGTTTTGTGGGTGTTTTTGTTTCTGATCCATGGCTTCAGAACCAATTTACTCAAGTGGAGCTTCGCACCCTTAAATCCAAAGTAAGCATTGACTATCTTCGTGCATTTCCATTTTAGTGTTGGCCAACTAAGATTGCTTGTTATGTTTAGAAAACTTTATGACAATGCCATTTGATGTGCTGTATTTGTTCCAGTTTCTTTCAATAAAAAATCAATCAGGTCATGTCACACTGGGAGATTTGCCTTCTGTTTTTGTGAAGCTGAAATCCTTTAGTGAAATGTTCAACGAGGATGAAATTCAGGCTATTTTGAGTGAGACAAATCAAGAGATGAGTAAAGAAATCGAGTTCGAATCCTTTCTTCGGGTCAGTTTGTAAAGTTGTGTTCTTCTTTCTTCTTAACTCACACCATTTCCAAAATAATAATTTTGCCAGTTGCTCAAATATGGTTCGGTTGTTGGTTAATTCTTAAGATCACTAAACAGATTTACTTTTATATCTTGTTACCTGTGCTTTGGAACACATGATCAATATATTTTACGTACATCTTCTGTTGTTATAATCTATTTTTGTCATTTCATTGACCAGTAAGGTCTATTATTTGGCAGGCATTTTTGAACATACAAGCCCGTGCAACAGCCAAATCTGGCGGTTCAAAAAGTTCTTCCTTCCTTAAAGCGACGACAACAACAGTTCACCATGCTATTAATGAATCTGAGAAGTCGTCCTATGTTGTACATATAAACATTTTTTTAGCAGAAGATCCATTTCTGAAGAAGTATCTTCCTTTAGATCCATCGACAAATGCTCTGTTTGATCTGGCAAAAGATGGAGTTCTTCTTTGGTATATACTTGAAGTACTTCAAATATTTTCGTTCTTTTTCACGAATTTGAAACAGAAGCATACTCTGTTTCTTTAACATTTTATTTTGACTTTGATATTTTCGGGTGATGTTTGCAGTAAGCTCATCAATGTTGCTGTTCCAGGGACGATAGACGAACGAGCTATCAACACCAAATCAGTTCTAAATCCATGGGAGAGGAATGAGAACCATACTTTATGTCTTAATTCTGCAAAGGCAATTGGCTGCACAGTTGTTAATATTGGCACACAAGACTTGGTTGAGGCTAGAGTAAGTGTTGAGACTACAGTAATTAGGCTCAATGTCTTTTTAACTCCTCGTATTCTCAAAGTTTTGTGTTTTATTGTGTTTCTCAGCCACATTTACTACTTGGCTTGATATCTCAAATAATCAAGGTATGCTTTTTTTACTTCTAATTCTTTTTCAGTTCAAATTCTAATATTAACTTTTCTGCTAAAATGTTATATCTACGTTTAAATCTTAAATAAGTTTTGAATGGTCTATAATTTTCTTTCTAATGTTGATGAATCAGATTCAACTTTTGGCTGATCTCAATTTAAGGAAAACTCCACAACTTCTTGAACTGGCGGATGATAGCAAGGTTTCAATTGCTTCTCTTGGATTTTTGATGTTAAAATTTTGTTCCTTTTATTTTTTATACATAATGTCCAAAAAGATTATGGATTTTGTCTTCTTATTTTCAATTAATTAACAGGATGTGGAGGAGCTTCTGGGCCTGTCTCCCGAAAAAGTTTTATTAAAATGGATGAACTTTCATCTCAAGAAAGCTGGTTACGAAAAACAAGTCACAAATTTTTCATCTGACGTGAAGGTAATTGACGCACTAGTTTGTATTTAAGAAACCACTCGATGAGCTAATTCAGATGGTTATGTTTCGTTACTGATTTATCGAAAGATTTTAGATGAAATAATATTTTCCAGCCAATTGTATGTTTAATTTTGGTCAGTATGCAAAAATATGAGAAATTTGGAGGCTTTTGGCTCGGTTGTGTTTGTGATCGACAATGGATAAGAGCTTCATGAAGAAGAATCTGTCGTACTACCTACCATAAATTCTAGTGACTTACCCAAATGTTTCTATAATAGATAAATTTAAAGACCACTACAAAGATTGTTTGAATAAAAAAATTGACAGAGATATCAAGAAACAAGAAAAAAGCAAGGCTGAATATTGCATTGCAAGGCTGGTGAAATGGTAACGAAGAAACTTATGAGAAAGTTATGCTGGACAATGTGCTTCCATTCTAAAGTTTGGATTCATATTTTCATACTGTGAAAGTAACTGGTGTATCTACAGGATGGAGAGGCATATGCCTACCTACTTAATGCTCTTGCACCGGAACACTCAGGCCCAGCGTCATTGGACTCCAAGGATCCTACAGAAAGAGCAAATATGGTTCTTGAACATGCAGAAAAATTAGATTGCAAAAGATATCTTTCTCCTAAGGACATTGTTGAGGGCTCACCAAATCTTAATCTCGCTTTTGTGGCCCAAATATTCCAACAAAGGTTTGAAGTTCTCACTGATTTCTACCCTAGATTTTGTTACTAATTCTAGTGATTTGTCATGGCTGGAAATTTACTTTTTGCGATTTTACATTTCATTCTGATTATGCTGTGTTAGGTAGCTAAGAGAAGTTACAAAAAAAACTAATGATGATATAAATTTAGCATAATTTTGACATTATTCAAGCTTATCAAGATTTTGAAGCAGTATTTTTTCTTCTACATAACCGCTTCACACTAACCTTTTGGAATTTCTTTCGGTTTTATTGAAGCTCGTCTTTACTAAACCATTATCACGAAGAGATAATGTATATTCATTTCGATCATGAATATGTCGACAAAATTGTTTAACATAATTTCAAATTTTGAATGCAGGAATGGCCTGTCTTTTGATACCAAAAAGATGTCCTTTGCAGAAATGATGACTGATGATGTACAAACTTCTCGGGAAGAGAGGTGCTTCCGGCTTTGGATCAACAGCCTCGGAACTGCCACATATGTCAATAATGTTTTCGAGGATGTCAGAAATGGGTAACCATTTTTGTTTTTAAGCAAAATTGCATCTTCAAAATCCTTCTTTATTTCTCTTTTATGGTGGAACTTGATAACCGGTCTTATGATTCTCAGATGGGTTCTCTTGGAAGTTCTTGACAGAATTTCTTCAGGATCAGTCAACTGGAAGCAGGCAACAAGGCCTCCTATAAAGATGCCTTTTAGAAAAGTTGAGAATTGCAACCAAGTTGTTAACATCGGGAAGGAACTTAACTTTTCTCTTGTGAATGTAGCTGGGAACGATATAGTTCAAGGAAATAAGAAGCTAATACTAGGTGACTTCATCTTTATCACCATTTTTTATTTCACTTGAACCAAAGCGGAAAACTATAATATTTATATTTTCTCTTCCCCGTCTGAATTCCGGCAGCCTATCTATGGCAACTGATGAGGTTCAGCATGATTCAACTTCTGAAAAACTTGCGGTCGCATTCTCAAGGCAGCGAGGGTCGAGAAATCACCGATGCCGACATTCTAAAATGGGCCAACAACAAGGTAAAAAAAGCAGGAAGAAAATCCCGCATGGAGTCCTTCAAGGTAATTTTAAGTTTACCCACCGTAAATAATAAATAAAAGGGATTCGATGCTGATTTTCGCTCGTGTTTTCAGGACAAGAACCTCTCCAATGGACTCTTCTTTCTTGAGCTTCTGAGTGCTGTGGAGCCAAGGGTGGTGAATTGGAGTGTCGTCACAAAAGGAAAGAATGGTCTGTTTCTTCTTCTTCGAAACTGATTTCGATTTTTCTACTACAGTCGATCCCGAAATCGAACTAAATTAAATTGATATCGAATGTAAATACGGATCACCATGCTAAATTGCAGAAGAAGATAAGAAGTTGAATGCAACGTATATCATCAGTGTGGCTCGAAAACTCGGATGCTCCATTTTCTTGTTACCTGAGGACATCATAGAGGTAAAAAGTTCATGGCTCCATTTAATTACATAATTCTTTTACATATTTTGTTCATATATGCGGTTTCTAAATGAGGATTGTGGAATTACAGGTGAATCAAAAGATGATCCTCATTTTGACCGCGAGCATAATGTACTGGAGCCTTCAGAATTTAGCCGAAGAATCAGAGGCCTCGACCCCGGCTGCGTCACCGTCAGCTTCTATAAACGGTGAGAATGATAACGAGAATGAGACTGCTTTAGACGGTGCAATCTGCGAGGAGACATCTACACCGGTCGAAAGAGAAGAGACGGGGAGTCCTCGAAGTTAGAAGCACTCGATCCATTTTATCATCTTTCGACCGAGCAGAGCCGGTGCTGTTCTTGTTTGGAGAGGAGTGTGGAATCTGAAACAAGGAGAAGGAAAGGCGAAAACAAGTGGATCTTCCTTCACTCTTGCTGTCTTTTAGGCTTATTCTTTTATGTATTTAAATAATGAATGATGCCATACCAAGAGGGATACATCTCTCTCTCTCTCTACAATTCCTGGAACATCATGGCTTAGACCGAACAAAAGGGCAAAGGGGATCATCACAGAAGTTAGAAAACACTCTTTTTTTTTGTCGTTGAATATTAAATTTAATAAAATAAATAATAATAATAATTTATTAATTTTTTTAGTCATATTTTGACTAAAATTTAGAAGTAACAATGATTATTAAATTTATTTAATAATAAAATATCAAAAATTATTACGAGAATTTTAAAAATAAAAAATTTAAGAAATATTTTCTAAATCCAATAAAAAGCTAGGCGGTGCTTAGTTCTGAGGCTTACCTTCCGCTTGTGAAGCCGCGTAAGCCTCAGCCTCGGCAGCGGAGACGCAGCATCGACAGAAGTAGCCCCCCCTACCACAGCAACCGTGGCTGCCGCAGCGTCCTCCTTCGCCGTACCGACCTCTGTATCGTCCTCCTCTGCGGTATCCTCCTCCCTGAGGACTATCTAGTGGTCTCGTTACTCCGTGCGACTCCTCTGCCGATTCCATAACAAACAGAAGGCCAGTTAACGAATTTAAATTTCTTCTACTGAAAGCGAGTTAAGTCTGTAATACGCAGTTACCTATCCCCTCAGTTTCAGCTCTTCCTCCTCCTGAGATCTCGGAGGCTAGCAGGAGGCCTACGAAAATGAAAGCCCGTAAACCCATATCAGAAGAAGAGCTGTTTGAACAAGAACGACGAAATGAAGAAGAAAGCGGGTCTATCTATAGAGCAGTCAAGATTCCAGGAAGTCGCCATTTACGAAATTTCTTCATTTTGAAAGGGGTACTTTGTATTCAAGACCACCTTCTATCATATGAATCGGGTATTAAAGATGACCTTCAATCTCGTCCTCAAATTACAGAAATGAAATAAATACAGATATTTTGGCGGCTCCACGGCGTCGGAGACTGGCCCCGATCCTCGAGAAAAATGGAGGAGTGAACAGATAGTTAACTGTGCAGTACTGAATTAATTAATGGCAGCCTAATTCATGATAGAATTTTTAATTTAATTTTAATTTTAATTTTTAAAAATTCGAAATTTATTATTTAATTTTAATTTTTCCAAATAAAAAATCACATAACTGAAACTAAAATCGTAAATAAAAAAATTATAAAATTAAGTAAAATATGACACAAGCCTTAATAAAATTCGATATAAATCTAAAAATTGATTATAAACTCGTTCAATTACTTAAAACTCGACATAAATATATTATAAAATAAAATCGTTTCAAAACTGAAACCGTACCAGAACTATTAGTTTTGCTTCCGGTTCTAAAAATCCAGAATCGTAGATCTCAATTTTAATTTTATTTCGAGATAAAATCAGACTGAACTAGAACATGGTTCCCTAGACTTAAGGGCTTTCATTGCTTTACTTAATGGGTCGAAATGATTCTACTTAGATTCTATAAATTTTAGGAGTTAGTTGTTGTTCGTGTTTTTTAAGGTTGCACTTTTGGCTTGGCCCGACCGCTGTACATTTAGACTCGTGTAATTTCTTCCGAGAATTTATTCGATCACGTCTTAGGTTATCATATTATATACAAGATTTGCTTGATCTGATATTTCTATCTACTGATCTTGGAATTAGAATTATAGTTTTCAAATTTCAATCTTGCTTTTTTCATTAGCTGAGATCTCTTTATTTTGCTTTAACTAAATAATTAACTAATTTGCAATGACCAAATTAATAAATAATAACTAACTAAGTAACTTACATCCAATAAACATCAAATTACTTCAATTCAACCAATTTTTAGCAAAAAAAACGTAAACCGACATTCAACCCGAACTATAAACATAACATGACCCGTTCTTTTTTGCAATACATAAAATGAACTAACTCGAGCCAATCCAAAAGCTTCTATTTCGATTTAACCCATTGGATCGGTTCGATTGGGCCAAACCTAATCTTGCAAAGATGACACACATTTCTAAATTTGCGACATAGACAAAAAAAAAAAACCAAAAACTCGAGAATAAACATATTTCTATTTTACCTACTCGAGAATAAACACATTTCTAAATTATGTGATTTTGCCTCTAAGTTTAAGGAGCACATTAATTTCGATACTAAGTAAAGTCGTCACGAGTAAACACGTGACATTTTTCTTGGATTAAAATTCTATTTATTTTATAATGACACAATTACGATAGAATTTGCCCAAAAATAGAATTCGAGAAAAGATCTTAGTACGAGGAATTATCAAGCAATGATTAAATTTACTAGCTTATTCTACTTGTCACGTGTCAAGTAATGATTGGGCACAATTTTAATATAATTTTATGTAATAATCTATAAATCTAATTTATAACATTATCCACGTCTATTATTGTTTAACACATTTTTATAATGACATGATTAAAATAGAATTTTACTCAAAAATGAAATTCGAAAAAAAATCTTAGTGTGAGGAATTATCAAGTCTCGTGTTGTAAATTAACGGAATATCCATGGATTAATATTAAATTTACTAGCTAGTTCTACATGTTACGTGTCAAGTAATGATTTGTCACCGTTTTAGTATAAATTTATATAATTAATTATAAATTTAAATTATTGTTTGAAATATTTACAAACAATTTTCTATCGTAATTATAATATACCTATATTATATATATATATATATATATATATATATATTACTTGTGGCCGACAGGCCTAAAAACAATAGTTAAAACCCTCAATTTATTCATAGTTTTTAGTTGAGATTCAGTCGTTTAGAGCCGATAACACAGTCCTGTCAAGCATGTTTTCCCATGCAACGTGCAAGATCAGTACACACTATTCACCAGAGAGAGATAGTAGAGAGAGAGAGACTTTAGAGAGCGAGAGCTCGGACTCGGATAGATACGATGATGTTTTATTTCATAGGTCTCATGGAAAGCTCATCGGCCATCGCTGCTTAGTTATGAGGGGTAGCTTTTGCTTGAGCTGCAGCCTAGCCGAAATTTTAAATCTCGAATTTGAAGAAAATCAAACGAAAATCGGAAATGTTACTAAATAAATATTATATTTTAATATTATTATATTATATTATATAATATAATATTATTAAAATAATATAATATTTATTAAAGTAATTAAAAGAAGAAGGAAAGTCCTCCGAAAAGCCGAGAGAGAGGAGAAAAGGGAACGCCGGCGAACGACGTCCGTTCAAGGTGTCAAAACATCCGCAACGACGAGAGGAGCAATCCTTGAAAGCGGTTTCGAAGGTAAGTTCGTATTTTGGGATAGATCTAAGAAAAACCAAGGGTCGGAGTTTATAATTTTGGTTTTCGAAATCTTAGTTTCTCTTACGATTCTTGGTACGGTTGAGTCCGTCTCGACGATACGAGTGTTTTGGTGTAAGTTTCGTCGAGAACGGAGGCCGGAATCGGCGCCGGCGACGGAAATCGGCGCCGGCGACGGAAATCGTCGCCGACCGGCAGACGGGCGCGTGGGTCGCGTCCGTCGGGTCAACCCTGACCCGGTCAACGGTCAAATGTTGACCGTTGACCGGTCAACGGATCGGTTGAACCGGTCCGACTGAACCGGTCCCGAGGGTCCCGAGGCCTTTTTTCCGTCTTTTCGCTCGATTTTTGTTTCTTATACAATATATTTTGGATATTACAGAGGAGTTTAACGAAATTGAAACGAGCCCGAAACCCGAGAAAAGGAAAAAAAAAAAAGAAAGGAAAAACGATCGTTAAAATAGGTAAGTCATTTATATTTTCTGCCTTAATCCTAGATGCATATTTTAAAGTTGATAATAACTATATTTTGGTGGTTGATACCCAAAACGACGTGACGCACGTCAATTTTAAAGTATTAAAACTTATAATCCAGATAAGGCTGATTTGCATGATTTAAATGATTGATATTTCATTTGTTGCCTATCTGGATGGAAGTGGATATCGAATTGAGTTTTGAATTTCCACGTTTATTTAGAAACTGGATTTGGTTTTATAAATGCGGATTTTGTTTGAAACGATCGGCCCCATTCGTCGGAGTTGGTAGGGTTGGTCAGGTGATCGACCCCATTCGTCGGAGTTGGTAGGGTCGGTCGGCCGGTCAGCCCAATTTGTTCGGAGTTAGTAGGGTTGGTCAGGTGATCGACCCCTTCGTTCGTAGTTGGTAGGGTCGACCTATGTTTTATCACTTGATGTGATTTAGGATGGTGATGGGGCGGTGATGACGCGTTCCCTGGGGCACCTTAAATCTCCCTAAACCTGGCCAGGGTTTTCTGCATGCGTGCAGGGTACGATGACCGGGATCAGAACCATCTTAGCGGATTGCCCTGGGTACCCAACGGACTGTGTGCCGTTGTTATTTGACCCGGGTAGCTAACGGTAGGGTTCTTGATCGGCATCGGGTAACGGTAGCTTAGGTCCGGGACACCTTACCGGGAGGCCTTTGGATGGCAGTTGGTTGAGGCGACTGTGGTTTGATCCGGGTGGTTAAGGTTGGTACCCAGGAGGGACCGGGACCGAGTTTCTTTCTGACTCATGAGATGGTGAGCCGTTTGCCCATCTTTCTATGGTGTGCCGGGATGGTCCTTGTGTGACACTCTTTTTTCACCGGTATTTGATATTTACATGGCTGTGATGGTATTTTGTAGTATAGTCACCTACGTATGTGACGAGTTTTCTAAATACCTCACAGGGGCCCGATGAGCCAGGTTTTTCCCAAGGGGAAATGATTGATTTTTATTTGGCTCGTGGAGCCGGGTTTTGAAATGGTGAAATATGCATGATTTTGATTGAATTTCAAAATGCGTGCATCATATAGAATAGATCGCGATTTTTGGGAAAAAAGTTAAAATCTAAGTTTTAACCAGAATGCATTAAATATAGGTAACTTACGAGTTTGTCACTCACCCAATTGACAATATTTTTTTACCTGGCTCGCAGTCGACTTTGGAACTGGTAGAGATTTCTTGGAAGAATCTCTTTATTATTTTCCTTTGTTGTAACTGGTAAGGAATTGTGAGTGGACATATACGAATAGTATTTTTTTTTTATTCGGTTGTATAATGATTTATTTATGCTATGACTTAAAACATTTTGAATGAATAGACCCGAGGTATTGTGATAAAGAGAAATTTCTGCAAGTTTAAATAGCCTTTGAGTCGGATTTCCGAGTCTGCCGAGGTGAATTTGGTTATCTGACCTGACGTTTCTGCCCGGCCCTACTTCGGGGCGTGATAGATAGTAGAGAGAGACTTTGGAGAGAGAGAGCTCGGACTCGGATAGATACGATGATGTTTTATTTCATAGGTCTCATGGAAAGCTCATCGGCCATCGCTGCTTAGTTCTGAGGGGTAGCTTTTGCTTGAGCTGCAGCATAAGCCTCAGCCTCAGCGGCGGAAGCGCAGCATCTACACCTGTAGCCGCCGCCACAGCAACCGTAGCCACCGCAACGTCCTCCACCTCCTCCTCCATATCGTGGGTATCCTCCTCCTCCGCCTCCATATCGGGGGTACCCTCCTCCTCCTCCTCCATATCGAGGGTATCCTCCTCCGCCGTACCGAGGGTATCCCCCTCCGCCGCCGTACCCAGGATATCCTCCTCCTCCGCCGTACCCAGGATACTTCGATTCCTCCAACCCATTCTTCTCGTCTACAAAATTCATATCAAAACAAAGAGACCATTGAAAACTCTAAAATTTCAACTGCAAACGAGTTCTCATAGTCAGCCCTAAAGACTCACCTATCTGCTCAGTTTCAGCCAGTTCTCGAGCAGAGACCTCCGAGGCAATGAGAACAATGGCGAACAGAAGACCTAACAAAATGAAAACCCTAGAACCCATGATCAAACTGAAGAAGAATAGCTGTTTGAAGAAGGGTGAGGCAAGGAAGAAGAAACTGGTTCTATTTATAGGCCCAAAGGGATAGAATTAGTCCCCGGAATAATTTTTATTTTTCTTTAATTGCAGATAATTATCAACTCGTAATCGAATTAGGGTTAACTCAGGCAGCGATTAAGTTTCAGAGAATCCGTCCTTCCGACGTAGCGTTGCCGATATTAGGTTTCAAATGGCAGAGGAGGCCCCATGTCATCAAACCTCATTTACTTCAATTGACTGGTGCATGGGTTGATGGGACGTGTGAGGTTGTTGGGTTCTTAATTGATTCTGATTGGCTCAGTTCTGCTTTTTTTGTCGTTGTAGTCTGGTTCGGTTTGAGTTAATTTTTTATTTGGCTAGTCTACTATCCACATGAACCAATTCAATTTGTTTTTGGTCTTGCGGGTGGGCAAAACCAAACTAGAATTGCAAACCGGATCGGAACTGCTGATTTTAATCTGATCTTAGTTCTAATTTTTAAAAAACTGTAATTCATGGGCCGATTTAGGTCTTTACGAGTAAAAAATCTTGAAACTAAAATCGTTGGTAAAAAAAGTTCTAAAAATCGATTAAAACCATATACAAACCCTAATAAAATCTGATATAAATCTTAAAATTGGTTATAAACTCGATCAATTACTTAAAATACAACCCAACTATAATAAAAAAAATATATTGTTATTATATTTTATTTTTTTTAAAATATAAATAAAACTGAGTTAAAATCGAAACTGCACCGGAACCATTGGTTCCAATGCTGGTTTCAAAAATTTAAAACCGTGAATTCTGGTTCTGTTTCTATTTTTAAATAAAATTGGGCTGAACTGACTTGTGCGTAGTCTTATTTGGTCTCCATTAAAATTTATAGATATTTTATCAATTTGGTTTTTTTTTAATTCTTAAACAAAGGAAGATAGAACCGAGCCAAGAACTCAATTATGCTCGGTTCGCTTCAAATTGATGATTGAATGACCGAACCAGTATCATCCCTACTTTGGAGATACATGCCAGCGAGGAGTTTAAGGAAGCCTTTTTGGACCTACACAATGTTAACACTTAACCTTCTTCGTTGAGTTATTTACATGGCTCGGCGACCCTGCGCGATGCAAGTGCCGAGGCCTTGTCATGCGATTGACGGCGCCATGCTGAAAAATGAAGCTTCCATGGAGATTTGCTAAATCAAAACTTCATCTGTTCATCATATTTGGTGGTAGATGATTCATTCAATCCACATGAGTCTTCACGAATCCGGAGCCAATTGGGTTTAAAATCCTTCGGCTCTTCATAGCCATCTCTCGCGTTCTTCTCCGGAGCTTTTTCCGGCACAAAATGACGATGATTTCAAATCCCACTTTCCTTACTTGCCTTTTCCTCTCTCTACTCGCCATTTCCTCTGCAAAAACCTGCTCGAAAAACAGATTTTCTCGCGGCAGAGCCTTCAAATCTTGCATGGACCTTCCATTTCTCCACGCCCATCTCCACTGGAATTACAATCGCTTCACAAGAAGAGTTCAAATCGCTTACAGAGCAAATCAAACCTCCAGAGGGTGGATTGCGTGGGGGATCAACCCGACCAACACCAAAATGGTCGGAACCCAAGCCCTCATCGCTTTTCGAAAATCCACCGGAGCTATGACCGTCTACGCAACCCCGGTCAACAGTTATAATCCTTCGATGCAGCCAGGAAGTCTCAGCTTCCGTGTTTCGAATCTCTCCGCTGAATATTCCCATCAGAGGATGACGATTTTTGCGGTTTTAGGCCCGCTGAAGAACAAAACCATCATGAATCACGTCTGGCAGGCCGGCGATGCTGTCTCCGATAACATCCCTCAGATTCATCCACTGTCGGGGCCGAACGTGAAGTCTGTCGGGAGGCTTAATCTGCTGTCAAGATGAAACAAATGTTTGAGGATTTCGAAAATAACCATCGTAGTGTTCCAAATTTAACTGTTGCTTCTGAGAGAATGAGTTGATTCTGCTTCTTCTACTCCTCTCTCATCTCTCCAGACTCCCCAAGAACAAAAATAAATAAATTGTCAAGAATGGGATTCGAACCCATGCCCTTTCGGACCAGTACCTGAAACTGGCGCCTTAGACCAACTCGGCCATCTTGACACATTAATGACTGCATGATTTTAATTATTAATATTAATAAACTTTTGAAAATATTCCAAATTTAAATTTTGCATCATTATGTCACGTTACCATACATTACTTTATTATTTGGGTAACCAAAGATATGGGTTTTAAAATATCATAAAAGAGGGGATAATTTGAGCTTTCAGTATGAGTGGCAAAACCAGACCAGAATCGTAAACAGAATTAGAATAGCTGATTTTAGTCTTTGTTCTAATTTTTAAAAATTTGATATAAATCTAAAAATTAATTATAAATTTACTTAATTAATTAAAATTTAACCTAAATATAATAAAAATTATTATTATTATATTAGTTTTTTTTAAATATAAAATAAAATCTAGTTAAAACGAAAACGAAACCGAAATAATAAAATAAAATCGAATTAGACCGGCCTCACATTTCCTTGTGTTTTTATACTTATGGGGAAGAAAACAACATAGGCTGGCAATCTGTCTCTGCGATGTGATAAAGACGCGTGAGCCATCGATTTCGATGACTAATCATGATCCATTTAATTTGGAGACCTTCAAACATTTCCTTGACTTAATAGTCAGCCTCACTATTATTTTAGCAAGAACATGAATTATAAATGCACAAATCAGATCAGGATCCATCTTTAATCAAATCACCAGCTAGAGCTCAGATACATTAAAAAGGAATAAAAAATACTAAGATGACTAAGATTGTCATGATTCATGTCAAAAAAGATCTATTTTTGTTCATTCTTAAGTAGATCAAGCAGAAGACCATAGATACTATAAGGTAGAATTAACCTTTTTACCATGGAGGATTAGAACCATCTCTCACAGAAGGAGACCTAGAACCTATACTCCCTTCTCGACCAAACCTCGATGAGCTCCTACCACTTTTTGGTGTGCTAAAACCGGGACTGGACCCACGGTAACTAGCTCGGAGAGTTTCATCGACCGAAGATGAAGACTTGGCAATTGCATTCCTCATGAATTTCTGTGCAGCTGGGGAGAGAATCCTCGCGCTAGGACTTGGGCTACCCCCTCTCGAAGCCGAAGGCAGTGGTGGCTTATGGAACATCTTTGACCTCTCTCTAAGTTTCTTTGCAGCTTCTCTGGACAATGAGTGAGCCTTCTCGTCCCTGGCTGGAGGATGTGGAATTCTATATTGGGGTCCATCGCCGCTACCAATAATGTCAAGAGCTGTGTCTTCGAAATCCAATCTTAGTGGAGTTCCTTCGATTTCCCCCCATGTAATGAATGGGGATTCATTGGCACCAGGCGCAGGTGATGGAGTCTTGACAAAATTATACCCGTTATTCGCTGTCTTGCTTGATTCAACATAAAATGGATTTGGAGTCTTCCTTAAGTCCTCCAAATCGTATTTCTTCACTTTGTCACTATTTCTATCAGATATAGGAAGTGGTGTAGATCCTAAAACAGGGGCATAAAGAACTTCTATTGTCCCATCATCTTTGGGTCCTGAATCCATCATTTTGCCATGAAATCTTGTACTAGAACGATTGATTTCTTTTGTGAGACCTTTCAATCGAACTACTCGTTCTTCCTCTGTCAATGGAGCCTCTCCTCGGTCGGCCGGGTGGTACATCAACAAGTTTTTTGCAGTATATTTCCACCCTACCAATGTGCTCGGTGGCTGATCAGATGTTCCAAAGCCATCTGTAGTCCTATCCCTCTTTGCATCCTCAATTGTCTTCATATCCTCCTTTTCCCCTTCGATTAAATAACCATATCTCTCCTTCCTCTTCCTATTAACTTTTTCCAAAATTTTTGAAAAACTGTAATTGTCCTCGCTTGTATACCGTCGAAAAAACTCATCAAGCGACAATGAATCATCAACAGTATCATTAACACCACCCCCTTTTACACTACTCTCTAATCCTCCACTAGGAAACCCTGGGGTTGGAGTTTTACCGTCAAACTCACTAAAAGGCGTAAAGTGTCGCATTAGAGTAGAACCTGGTGTATGCGTTTTACCGTCAGGGTTCGAATAACTAATCTTCTTGCCGCGTCGCTCCATGATCTTCAACTGAGCATCACGAATCTGGACAGGATCTCCTGTCTTAACTGCCTCTAACCAATCGAGACGGTCACGAAGCTTGGGGATATCAGGAAAAAAGTCGCGCTCGACAATCTTCTCGATTGCCGCCACATACGTGTCCTCGTCCAGAACCGCCGGCTCCTTCCGAGAGTTATGAAAAACGGTAATGGAAGAACGACTCCGTTCATGGGTGGAACTCTCCGATACCGCAGACGGTGAAGGAGAAGAGATATGGCGGGGAGAGTGACCCGGAGATAGAAGCATAGCTGCAAAATATCAATTCACTGATCGAAAAAACGAATGAGATGAGGAAATCGAAAAATCAAACTGCAGGAAGCTAATCTCGATGATCCAGCAAACGATTTGAGAGGAAATTAAGAGTCGGACGAAGGCTAGGGCTTTCAGATGAGATCCTCGTTCTGGTTTCGCGATCAATTCGGAAATACGATTCGGAGACGAGATCGATATATCAATATATATCTTGATTTACAACTTTACCCCTCAATACGCGGATGGCCACAGATAGGGTCTTGTGAATCGAATCAAGGTTGCTCGAGATGCATCTCGAGACATGCATTTGGATGAGAATATCTTTGTACCCGTAAGTTGGTGATTTAAGTTTGACTAGCTTTTTGGTAATTTTGTAATTCTAATTAAGTGATTTAAACGATTAAATTAAAGAATAAAGCGAGAAAAATACAACTGATTTGGTTAAAGTGATTCAGCCCAAACTTTTGTCTACGTACGCGCTTCTAGGTTACACTCTTATTTTTTATGGTAGACATCGTATCTGATTTTAGATAATTTTTTTACCCACAATTTTGTTCTTGTTTTACAGTTTTTAAGTATTATGATCGAAATCGGATTAAAACTGACAGTTCTAATCCGAACTACAGTCTCGATCCAAATTTGTCCATCCGTAATTTAGTTTACAAATGATAATCTGAAATCCAAGCAGTTCTAATGGAATAAAAGTAGTATCAACTATAGAAAGAGGAGTTGATTCAAAGGATTATTATAACCAAAAAGGAATGATAGAAAAGGGAAGAGAGAAATCTAGAGATGAAGAGTGGTATCAACTTCAGAAATGGATGCAGTTTTGGCAGAAGAATCAGCATGCTCTAAGTCCTTCCACTTCTCGAGCATCGCCATGGCTTGAAGATGGGCCTGCTCCTCCTGCTGCTTCATGCTTAGACTCAGAGACAGCGAGTCCTCAGCCATGGGCAGCTGAGCAAGCTTCAAATCCGATCGGAATGGCTGCTTTCTTCTATCAGACAGCTTTCTCAACAGCTCTTTCTCCTTTCTTCTCTGTTTGTCTTTCTGCAACTGTCTGAACCTTTCCTGCAAGAGAGCAATGGAGTCACCGGCCATGGATGGAGAAAGAAGAGCTCTATGGTGGATAGATTTTCACAGACTATTTCAAGTTATAAATGGGATCTCAAAGCTACCCATTGACGGTGTATGGGATGTAAGTGGACAAAAGCAAAACAGTTTTTGTTTCAGCTCCGATTCGAAGCTTTTTCCTGGTCGATAATGGACGATGTGATAAGATACGAATGGGAATAGGTCGATGTAGAGGAAAATACAAAGGGAAAGAGCTTGAAAAACTAGACTTGATATGGTAGATTTTTACTGTGGGAGGAGGATAGTAGAGTGAAAAGAAACTCCAAAGAGAAAAAAATGAAAGTAGCACTTGGAAGGAAGAGGATTAGGTAAGGGGAATGTGTCATTTTGTCTTTTAAAACTTCTATTGGCGTTGGAGAAAATGGACATTTTTTGTGGGTCGGGACAACCTTCTCCAACATGTTTTGCATAAGCTTTTCAAAACTAAAATCATAATATTTCGCAGGGTTGATGATTTTGACCACAAAATGCATGAATCATTCAACAGTTTGGAAGATACCCTGTGTTTTGTTTCAGGTTCTTCAAACAAAAGCAGCTCTTAATTTAGTCATATATCCAAAAGCAAGAGTGCAGACAATAATCAAGTACCTGATAAGCATCTGCAGCTCATTTTCTAGCTATGGAAGCTTTGGGGAGCTTCATACAGTGTTCACTTCCGTTGAGCTCTTCTAGAAGTCAATTTGGTCGGCTGAAAAGTGGAAATGATGAGAGTTAAATGCCATGAAAATAGTTGCAGGATTATCGAAAGAGGTGCATTAGCATAAGAATGTTTCATTAACATTGATGAGATAGTGAATTTGGTGATGCGTTCCAAGATTAGAATGAATTCATTGCTATGATTCTGAATCTGCCCTAAACTATGGTGAATGGGGTGAGAATTCCTGGTGAATTAGGGCCAGAAAATAGTACGAAGCTTGCCTCGTGATCAGCCATGGTCATGGATCAGCGATCGGACTCAGATCGGAGTCGTTTAATGGGCGGCGCAAAGACGACAATTTAGGGCAGGATTGACCTAGTCGCCCTCCTCGGCTACAATTGGTCGACTTCTTCCCCTCCTTTCGGCGGGGAAAAATTGGTTCTGATTAGCTAGTTGGTAACGGTGAGTCGGAAGATTCTTCCAGGCCCGATACCGGCGTTCGACGGAGCGGTGGCTGAACGGGTTGGCGACCGGCGCGTCGTGAACAGAAGGCAACGACTGTGGATGGCATAGTTGTCTTCTTCTTGGTGGCGGCGGGAGATGGGCGGCCGGCGGCGTCCTCTTCAGCCTGATATGGACTATGGTTTGTCGAAGCTGGGCCACGTGAGCTGTGAACCCCACTACGCTGCATAGTTCCCTTGGTATATTAACTTCTTAGTGCAAACGCTATCGTATTAATGTATGATTAAAGTAACGAATATTATAATATATTGAATGCAAATTCAACCAATTTATCAAAATTTGACACATTAACTTCAACATGTATAGTAAAAAATAAGATAAAAATATGACTCTTATAGAATTACTCCGAAAAGAATTACATATTAATGGTGATAGAGATAGACACGAGCTGGTTCAGCCCAATTTTATTCTAAATAAAATTAGAATCGAAATTCACAGTTCTGGATTTTTAGAATCGGCGCAGAAATCAACAATTCTAGTTCTGTTTTGATTTTATCTTATATTAAAAAATTAAAATATAAAAATAAAATATATTTTTATTATATTTTAATCAGATTTTAAATAATTAAACGAATTTATAATTAATTTTAAGATTTATATCAAATTTTATTAGAATTTANCATTATTCGATTTTGATTTTATAAAAACTGAAATAATAAAATTATAAATTTATTGTGAAACTTTTTATTAGGTTCTTGGGCAGTTCAAGTTTGTCAGATTTTAACCGGGATTGAGTCGGACTAACTAGATTTAGATTGATTATATTTATTACGTGGTTTGCTTAGGTTTTCACGACTTTTGATTTTCAAAACTGTGACCAAACCGGAAACAAATCCAAAGAGGCTCGATCTGCATAGTTCAGTTTAAACCTAAGGTCTAATCGATGCACGAATTTTCTTTTGAGCTCTTAAAATGTATATGAATAATTTTGTTGTTATAAAACATAACTCTCTAATTAATTCAAATTACATATCATGGATATGTATAGGGTGAGTGGCTTGCGAAACCCGACACAACTCGCTCCAAACCCACTTCAAACCCGAAGTCCAACCCGAGGCCCAACCCGAATTAAAAACCGAATCTTAACCGAACCCAACCCATCAGATATGAGTCGGATATCAAAATTGATCGGATACGCTTCAGGTTAAAAATTTCCAAACCCGAACCCGCCGGATCGGTTATTTTTTAGAAAATAACCGAACCAAACCCGTGGGTCCCACCCCTAACCCCAATTAATACCTAATCCCGTCTCCAACGCCATATTACGCATAAACAATTAATTATCCAAATTATATACGTATTTTTGAATGGTTGTTCAAATATTCAAATAGACAATCGGTTCGACATATTAGCTACTATGAAACACGCATCATGTGCATCCACCAGCAAAACATTTGGCCTAGTTCAACTCGTTTGGCATGGCTAATCACAAGTCTCCGATATATAAGCATCATTTTCTCACTCGAAAACAAGAAATATTCAGCAGGTGAGGTCAAAAAGTGGATCCAAATTTGTAAAGAGATGTCATATGATGACATGAATGAAGACGATCGAGACAACGAAGTCAACGATGGACAATAGTTACGGCTCACGAACCAGAGAAAGCCGAAATACAAACTGAGGTGTTCATCTGTTTATGCAACAAATATCATTTCATATGTTCACAATCTCTCGAAATAATTTCGCTATTGTATGAATAAGCATATAGTAGCATACAAAGATTGAAACTGTAAGACCAGAGAACTTTCCAGTTATTTGGGAATTAATAACTATTTTTCATCGAATTTCGATAATTCAATCGATGAGATTAAGATACGTTACTATTTAAGAAGGATTTTCATTAGCATGAAACCAAAAATGTAAAAAAAAAAACGAAGCAAAAGCCAAGAGCTATCTCCATTTCACTGCATTCCTAGTTGTTTTGGTATTAGAAGCAAAAATTAAATTCAAGTTTAGGCAGTTGATTAAAGATTGACCCTGAATATGGAAAGGATATCATGAATTTGGAAAAAAAAATGACAAGGATTGTAAAGAAGATGAAGTACCTGAGGCTGAGATGTGCATTTCTGTAAAGGAGAAATTAATAAAGTTGAAGTTCTTCACACAAGCTACTCAGTGAACATTTTCACCTTCTTAAATCATGGAGCGAAAACTTAGCATGGCCTAGAGACCAATTCCGACATAATAGCTTGGCCAATAGACCAACTCTAACATAATAATTTGTACATTTCAAACCAAGTTTGGCTGTAGAATTCCGAATCTCCATGAAATAATCTCATTTGGGTCTCCGATTAATCATTTTCCAGTGTGAAGTAGCTCATCTGGAGTTGCAGCAGGGTCAAGATCCCAACAATTGTCAGGCAAATTGCTTGCTTCCCCTTTGAGTAAATAAGAAGGTACCTGGTGAGAGAAGCTAAGCATCTCTCTTCGAGGAATCCATCTCATTGCATCCTTATTCATATCTCGTTGATAAACTGTCTTGAAACCAGCCAATTTCACAAGGGGAGTTACACAAACACCAAGCTCTTCAGAGTAATCGTCGAGAACTTCCACCATTTCATATTGATGCCTGACCTTATCTGGGGTTGATCGGTCCCAATCAGGTGACCAATTCTGATAAATGGCCCAAATATCACCAGATTTGGGGTATATTCGAATGCAACCTCCTCTACTAGCCTTTGCCTTGCTTAGAACATGTGAGAATATATTTACTTGTTCAACAACATCAGAGTTGTATGCTCGAAAATTTCCACATGATTTAGTAAATCCACTTTCCAACCATTCTTTAGAATCAAACTCGGCATCATTCTTTGAACTTAAGTAAGTGATAAGAATCTTAAATGGTTTAATCGAGAGAATCTCTCGGACCATGCAGTACAAACGGGGCATTCCATCTTCTTCATCATATACAGCCCATATTTGCTTTGGCTTGAAGCATTCCTCAGATCTATCTTTGTCAAAATCATTGAAGTCGGGGTCAGGGACGTTAATTGTTGATGGTCCAAGTCTATTTGGCTGTAACAATTTGCAAGATAAATCATGATGAGGTTTTTCAGATGCATGTTCCACCTCTGTAATTTGACTAACTTTGACATCAGGATTTGGATCCTCTATAACAACTGAAACAGTAGATGATGACAACTTAATTTCTTCTAGTTTTTTACGAATCACAGTCCTTGCCTTCTCTATCAACAACTTTCTACCATCAAACATAGGCGCAGAGGAATTGCGTATAGAAGAAGAAATCTCAGTTGCGGAGGAAGGCTTCTGACTCTGTTCCAAGTTTGCATTTCCATTAGTCAATAATGCTTCTGGAGAAGGTTTTAATTCTTTTTCTTCACGGCCATTGCAAGAAACGGTTCCAACAACCTTTCTTTTCTTATCTGGATGACTAGACTTGGAACAAAATTCATTGCAGCTGGAGGGAGCAATAGAAGTTTTATTAGTCACAGGTTCTTTCAAGTGGCGCTTGTTTGATCTTGATTTGTCTTTTGCTCCAGACACACAGACATTACCATTGGTTTGATAAAAACCATCACCAGATCTCGGAGATGGTCCATCATACAACAAACTTCCCTCAGAAGCTCCTGAAAATGAGCTCCACTGATATGGAAAATTCGAAGCATAGTCATAGCGATGTGCAGAATTAGATGCTGGCCCATTTCCAGTAAAGAAGGGAGCATCAGTTGTGACATACGTAACCCCCTCATATCTATGACTTCCATATCCATTTCCAGGCACATATGACCATGAAGAATAAGGGAAGGATCCATTGACAGGAGCCGCTCCAGTTTCCACAGCAACAAAAGTTCCACGACAGTTCTTACATGAAAGTCTTTTGTTTATATACTTTCTTAGATACTCATATTGAACTCTACAGGTCGTACAAACAGTCCAAAAAGTGTCAAGTCTACCATGCGAGGCAGGTAAACTGGAACAGTTGTTAAAACCAGATGTTCCTGAAGAATGAACTGAGGATAAATTAGATTGATGAAACCCGGATGATATATGAGAGGTTCTCTTGAGATCATAAGTGCTTCTCTTATTAATATCGGACAGTAGAGTCCATGCTTCCGAGACAAGCTTGAATGCTCCATCAGCTCCAACAGTCTTGTTCTTATCAGGGTGTAGAAGCACCGCCATCTTTTTGTATTGTTTCTTTACTGCCTCTTTATTTGCAGTTGTTTTCAAGCCAAGAATTGCGTAGTAGTCAATCTCACCATTACATTTAACCTCTGAAGCAGAATAAACATCAAATGTGGCCACCATTTGCGATATACCCTCCAATTCTGGATACAATGTTTTTGCTTTCCGTGAATAAGTCTTAGCACCAGTAAAGTCTCGCTCAGAAAACCGCTTCTCAGCTACCTCTTTTGCCTTAAAAGCCTCCTCTATGTTTGCTTCCATGTAGTATTGTAATAAGTACAACACCAAACTTTCTGAAACAATATCTACGACCAGGCTGATACACTTAACAGCGTATAAAGCCACGTTCTCAAACACAATCTCTTTTCCATGTCTGCAAATTGTTAAAATGAATACTTAGGTTCTTAATCGTCTCCAGTATCTCAAACTTAAAAGCTTTTTTTCTTCTCTCTTGCAAGCAAAAGTACATGCTTGAGAAAATAATTGCCTTAACGGTACCCCAGAAGAGTACTTTTAATGAATCTAGAGATGAATCGAATTGTCAATCTTATAATAGATTTAAGGCATTGTTAGGTCACGATCCAGAAGCTAAAAGAAATTGTCTGCCAAAATATAAAACCTAAAACTCGTGCATCGGTTCATATAATGGGAAAACGGGAAGTCCTTTCCATATTTCAAACTTTTTCAACCCCCAGTCAAAAATTAAAAAAAAAATACTCATCAATAAATGACACTTAAGAGCAGAAATTTCAGCTCAAATTTCCAAATCGAAAGACCAAATCTAGTGGAGATAGCGAAGATCGAAACGACCAGAACCATTTGATTTAAACTATGAAACGCGCAAACATTACTTTAATCCCAAAAATCGAAATCATATAGCCTCAAAATAACACAGTAAAACCAAAGTACCGAAAAGAATCTCACTGAAACCCGAGCAAGCAAATGGAGGCGACGATGAGCTAGATCTCCACGTGTGCTTCGGAGCTCGAGCAAAAATAACCTAAGCTGGAAGCACGACTCACAGTACAGAACGCACTACTCCACTCACAGATCAAAAAAACACATTCTCCGAGCCTGAAATGGCAGAGCTAAGAAGGCGTGAAATGGAGAAAGTCTCAGCAGCCGAGCAAGCGGCCGTTCATCTCCGGCCGAACTGGATAACTCCGTCGTGGATCGCTGATCGGAAATCAGAAAGGAGAATTAGAGTAAAAAATAAATAATTTTCAGTGGGAAGTAAAGTAAACGATGTTAATCGGTATTTAATGGTGGATAGTTGCTAATGTGCGCCATGATGCGTTACGGACAGGATTCACTTTTGTAATTACGTTGTGTTTGGTTTCTGAGTTTAGCTAAAAATCCATAATTTTAATTAATATTTATTTAAAATATACGTTAATTAGTTAATAATTTTCCTCGATTTAATTCATTTTAACTTGATTATAAATATTTGTAGTAATAAATTTATATTTTTATTTAAATTAATTAATAAATTAATTAATTAATTTTTTTATTTAAAATGTAATTAAATNGTGAGTTTGAATTTCGTCTCTGATTCAGAGAGAGATATTGATCCGCGGCAGAAAAGGACGATCTCCATCAGGTCAGTCTACACGATTCTTACATTTTTCAAGCCGTTGATTCTGCCGGACTGTTGATCAACTCGTAACTAGGAACAATAATTCTTCTCGTCTACTTAATGCCTTCCATTTTCCGTTCCAGATTGAGCAGAATGGTGGCCGTTTGTGTTTCTTTTGCAAGTTTTCTAGCTCCTTTCTTTCTGTTTTTACAAAATTACTGATATCGTGTACATTTCTTGAATTCAGGATTGGAGTTCGTACGTTTCCCCCAAATTTAAAATTCGGTAGATGGACTGTTGGGGTTGTTTTTATGTATAAGTTCCCTTCGATTTTCAAATTCCTCGTCCGTTTGTTTTTGAACTAGTGCCCTGGATTGTTTTCTAGAAAGAATGACGATGGCAGAGGAATAGGTTCAATCAGTCATTGAAACTAAAATTCTTACTAATCTTCGATTTTCTCTCCCGAAAATTTTGATTTCTTCGTATAGTTTCTGCATCGCATGCTTGTGGCGGGATAGCTCGCTCTAAGCAAGATTACCGTAGCATTACCAAAAGGGGATGAAATTAGAAGCGTTTTTCATCTGTTTTCGTGACCGAGAAACAAAAATTGACCAAATCTTACGATTCTATTTGTGTCATTTTCAGCAGCTATAAGAAGAGGAGAGCGGCTTCTGGTGTAGAGAATTTACAGGCTTTATCTGCTGCCTGTAACTCTTGGGAGGTGGCTTTTGTCTCCGAAGCTAAGGTTTCACTGAACCCAAAACCAAGTCACACAATTCCTTTCAGACATTTCATCAAACACCTTGCGTGCAGAGTCCATATCAGAAATTCCAGCGTAGACATTAATGAGGCTATTGCACAAAAACAAATCCTCCATGGACCCAAATTTGAAAACCTGCAAAAGAAGCTCCTCGGCGTCTTTACTGCTGCTTGAGTACTGATACCGAGCAGCCAGAGACTCAGATTTTTCAACATTGCCTGAACATTCGATGGATCAGAAGGCAAAATTCGGATCTGGGGTTGAGTTATTCTGGACTGATCGACCAAGTCCTGCAAAGGAGTTGGAGGGTTACGAAGAGACAGGCCAACTTGAGTCGAAGAGAGTGTCAAAGAGAAGACGGTTGAATTGGAACCGAACCGTGAAATCTCATTTGCTTCGGGTCGGCTCCTCCACCCATATCATATATTCATATTAGCATTGGGCCGGGCTGGGATTTAGTTGACTGAACTAGCACTGTGAGCCGACCATGGGGAACAAAACAGTCGCCATTGCAGTTCCAACTTCCAAACACAGGCAACCGGACCATGGTCCAGACTGGCTCAGCCGGTTAGTCAAGTAGTGGTTCAGCCGAACAAACCGGTCAGAGTGGGGGCCATATAGCGATTGCTTAGATAAGGTTTAAATATCCAAAATCTCAACGCATCACTTCCACAAATATGAATATCCAAAACACATGTAGCCATTAAAATGGCAGAAAAATTAGCGAAAGAAGCGTAAGAATTTTTGAGGAAAATGGCCAGCAACGTGGTTCTCTCTCATTTCAGCGCCGGGTTTGCCTTGTCCTCCACCCAATCTCCTCTACATCCTCTTTCTTGCGGTCTGATTCCGGCGAAGGGAAGGTCTTTTCAGTTCAAAGTTCAGGCGAGCTCCGGTAAACCCTCCGAGCATCAAAAATGATTTTAAAAAAAAAGAGGATTTGAGGGTATTCTTGAAATAAGCTCTGGTTTTTTTTTTTGTTAAGGAGATGAAGCGGAAATCAAGAAAGGAGGGAAGAAGAAATTCATAACGAAGGATGAAGAACCAGAACAGTAAGCATTCTAAAGCTCATAATCTCCGTTGTAGGTTCATCATTTTGGAAAATAAAAAATGGGTTTGGTCGTCCCGTTAATGGCGGAAAATGGGTCGTGTTGAAATGCAGGTATTGGCAAACGGCGGGGGAGAGAGAAGGAGAGAATCCGATGATGACTCCTCTTCCGTACATCATCATCTTCGGCATGTCCACCCCTTTTGTAATCTTGGCCATTGCCTTTGCCAATGGCTGGATCAAGGTACCCGTTAGATAATCGCGTCATAATAGAAGAACAAGGAGTATAATTTCTGCAACAATCACTCAGTTCAGTTCAACTTGTGTTCAATCGACTTGTCTGAAACGAGGAGAGAGACGTGTAATTTTAAGGTATAGTTTTTTTCGATTTATATGCAGACAAAACTTCAGTATTTGCTGCAAAATGCTCACATCTGAAACCATAATCACCACCGTAATACTTTCTTCGACCCACGAAATCGATAAAGATTTCATTTTTTTCATTGTCATCATGGGGCAGATAAGCTCGTTAAGCTCCAATCTCCAAACTTTGTCCAAGAAACCTAGGACTAAGATTCTTCAAATGTTGGTTCGATATCACTGGTTGGTTCGACATGATTTTATCTTAAAATAAAATTAAAATCGAAACTCACAATTTTATATTTTTAGAATCGGCATCGAAACCAATGGTTTTCTGATACGTCCCCTGTTTGAAAGAAGAAAACGGAAACTAACCAGAAAACAACGTTCCCCAGAAAACGACGGCCGAGGATTACAAAACGGGTAGCGAATCTGGGAGGCTCCCTCTCCCCTCCAATCAACCCTAATTTCCTCGATACCCTTTTCAGAACCCCCTCACCTGTTTTTAACTTCTCTCACACGTGGCCTCCACCCCCCACAAACAGAGTCTGTTAATAAAACAAAATACTATAAGGTAATTATTTTCTTCCAGGTCCAGCTCCCACTCCAAAGCTCATTCCAGCAGCGGTCCAGCAACTCCTCCTCTTCCTTTCCGATTCCTTCTCGTATACATTTTGATCGCTGGTCTCGTTCTATCATTTTCATTTCATTCGGGTTTTAATCCGGTTTTATTTTATATTTTAAAAAATTAAAATATAATAATAAAATATATATTTTTATTATATTTAGATCGAAGTTTAAGTAATTTTACAAGTTTATAACCAATTTAAGAATTATGTCAAATTTTATTAGGGTTTGAGTTGGTTTTACTCGATTTTATAATTTTTTGACACACGGTCTTGGTTCTGGTTTCACGGTTTTTTACTCCTAAAAACAGACACCGACCCATAAATCACAATTTTTTTAAAATTAAAATTAATACTAAATTAAAATCGATGATTCCAGTCCGATTTACAATTGTTGTATGGTTTTGTTCATCTAGTTATCCTCTCTCTTGCAATGATTTGGCAAGCCTTCAATAATCAAAGGAATTTCCTGTTGTCTCAACATGTACAGTTCCTGATTTTTTCTTAAAAGTGAATTCTTGGACCTAACTTTGGTGTACTCACTTGAAGCCAAAAAAACACAAACTAGCCGATGCTAGTCTTGTTTCTTCGTTACCAACTTCGGCCTTTTAATCGCGCTGCACTTGAACTCATTTCATCATGCTCGGAGCATGCAAAATCTCGAACACACGAAAGAAATCCATTCATCCACTAAAAATTAACGATTATCTTAAAAATTCCCAAGATTCCAGAGGGTAGAGTTAATCATTGTGAGTGCAAAGCAATTGAGCAGTTAAATGCAAGGAAAGATGTATAAAAACTAGTAAAAATCAACAAAAAAGGACATAAAATGGTCTATATTGTCATTCAAATTAACGTAGGTTGATCCTCCATACATTTTGGCAATGTAAAGATAAGACTAATCGAAGAAGAACAGTCTAAACTCTCGATGTCCCGAGCTTGCGTTCGAAAAGGCGTTGAAGAAGGTAGACTTGAAGAACGCTCGCCCCGATAAGCGCCGCCGATTCAAACATCACTTTGTGCATCGCTCTTCTGCTCAATCCATCATTCACTACAAAACCCACGTAAAAACATCTCCATTTTATAAGATTCTACTTCT
The DNA here is from genome assembly GCA_003255005.1 of Begonia fuchsioides. Taxonomy (NCBI): domain Eukaryota; kingdom Viridiplantae; phylum Streptophyta; class Magnoliopsida; order Cucurbitales; family Begoniaceae; genus Begonia; species Begonia fuchsioides. Next base: position 112,842 of record QAOC01023908.1, read on the forward strand.
ATTTTCTATTCTATATAGTTTTTCTACACCTTCTTCGATTGTTATTGTTCGGTTTCCAGGCTGTTTCCAAAATCTAGGCTTGTTGCTAGCATGTATATGCGTTAAATTGATGACCGAAATTTACTTTGTATACTAGGGGTTGCTACAAATTTGCCGAAAAAACATCGACCCCTCAAACATTCAAGAGTTCTTCCTTAAAAAATCTTCTTCTTTTTTTCGTTCCGACCGTATTCTCTTTCTTAAGGTTGAGAGTGGCAACAAATGATCCAGCAAATTGAAAACCGAGATGCGTACTTCCATGGAAATTAAGTGGAAAGAATTTAGAACTTTAAACGAAAAATTATCGAAAGCCATACCGACTGCCTGATGATCAGTTTGAGCCTCTAACCAATGCTGTTCGAACTGGATGTTATAAAGAGCTTCTTCCAACTTAGCAATCTGTTCTAGCAATGGAGCAAAATGCTCTGCAAATACCGACAATGTTTCGCTTAATTATTGTTTGTCTCAGACAAGATATCTAGCTAATATAACAAATTAAAAAAAAACGAAAAAAGTTGAATCACCATCTTTGGCATGCTGATCATAATAAGAAAAATGTGCAACATGAACGTCGAAATCGAGGGTTTCGTGATACGGAGACTTGTTTGTGAAGCAGAAACGATGAACGCCACTATGGTGAGCCACGAAATCAAACTTTTCACTACTTTTGTCGCGATAATCTTGAATTTGTTCTCCTGAAGGCCCTTTTACCTGAAAAACATCGAGTTTAATTCGATAGGAAAATGGAAGAAAGCCGACCAAGAAACCATAATAATACATTATCATCTATACATTCATGTTCATTTATGGAAGTTTCTTAAATTAGACAAAAGATCCATCTCCAATCAATTGCATTTGCTCGAATCATACCTGAAATTACCAGAACCTGCTTTTAATTATCGTTTAGACAACATAGATCTACCCAAAAAAAGAAAAACAAAGAAAGGGAAAGTTTTATTCTACAAATAGAATCAACACAACCCTCTATGTTCCTTCTTTGAGCATCAATTATAAATCTGTACTGAGAGAAAAACAAAAACAAGACCAAATCATTTGGAGAAAACATCATTTTCGACAAAAACAAAAAGAAATGAACAAAAAATTAAAAAAAAACCACAGATGAAAGGCATAATATTAAAAAGTAAGATACCACAAGATCAACGCCGTCATCGGCGTAATGCGAAGGCGAATCGGATTTGATAACGACAAAAGAAACATGAACTGTGTCTCCCTCGTATTTAACATCATGGGCGAAACATTCTTCTCTGTCAATCGCAAATCTTATGCCTTCGGATCTTCCAAGATTCGACAGAAGTACCCAACCAATCGTCAGCGCAGCTAATGAGTTAACATCCCAAATCTTCATCTGTAATCAACGAAGAAAAGGTTCATTTCGATCCACAAGAGAGAAAACAATTGAGAAATGAAAGATAATCAAAATTACCACTAATTTTTCCCGAATCTACCAACGGCGAAGAGTAGAAAAAAAAATCCTCTTGAATCCTTTTTCTACTTCCTCTATCCTGTCGTGTTCTTCCCGAGTTTGGACTTCGGATTATTACAAGGTTCTGAACTCGATTCGACGTCGTTTCGAATCTTGACTTTTCAGTCCTTCCTGCTTGCGACATGACATGGCAGAGCCAATCACAATTGACAGCGTGTACACATTTGTGAGTCATCTTAGAACAGCTTCTCCCTAAAAAAGCTTTCATGACGTCTTATTATTATTATTTTTAATTTTATCTGGAAATTTAATCTACTTAATTCAATTGCTAGCTTACCATTTAGCTCAAATTCCAGATGATTAAATCAAAATATTAAAATTTCAAGTAATAATTGATACAATTAATATAATAACTTACTAGTTTAAATAATTAAATCAAAATTTAAATGCATAACCATGGAATCGATGAATATAATTATAAAGATGGTTGATTTAATCACTTATTTCCCGTTTAACCCAGAAAAAAAATGATTAGACAACAACAACAACAACGGTTTCTAAGAAGTGGAAACAAAAACACAAAAGGAATTGTTGAATCCGATGAGTTTATGCATTTATGGGTCATGTTATGCTCAAAAAATAGATGATATATGGCTTAGAGTTGACATTCGAGTCTTCTCGAACGAGCCGATCAAGATATTGAACTAGCTCTAATATGACTCTATCAAGTAGAGATAGGTACGAACTAGTTCGGTCTAGTTTTATCTCGGACTAAAACACAAATTCAGTACTCGCGATTTTAAATTTTTAGAACCGGCACCGGAACCTTTGAAGTTTCAATTTTAACTCAGTTTTAATTTATCTTTAAAAATATTAATATATAATAATAATATATATATATATTTTATTATATTTAAATAAAAATTTAAGTAATTGAACATGTTTATAACTAATTTTAAAATTTATATCGAATTTTATTCAAATTTAAATTAGATTTTACTTGATTTTTAGAATTTTTTTAACTCATAGTCTTAGTTTCAGTTTTACGATTTTGGTATAGTTTTGCCTACTCATGCTATCAAGTTCTAAAAATTTGTGATATTGCAGTAGCAGTAAAAAAATAAGATATCCACGGTAAAAGCACCAGAAAGCACCAAAAACTCGATTTCTACACCATAATCGGAGCATGTTTCAGAACATTTTGAGACCTTTTTTTGAACCCAGTTACACAGTTGATGCTTCCAAGTAGTTCATGTCTGAAATTACATAGTATATGTTAGGTAATAAAATCAAGAATCCTCCTCATCTACCTTTTCACAAATTGGTCTCCCAAATTTTAGTCTCTTCCATAATCAGACTCGCTTGTAATCTCGTCCGATGAGCGATGAACTCCATAAACAACTCCTTCATCTCCTTTGCAGTGTCGTATTCGTTTGTTCCTGACTTCAGAATCTTCAGCTCATCACAAGCTCTGCCTCTTTCCTTCTGTAATTTAACTTACAAAATGAAAAACACAAAATGGAGACTGACAAAAATGGAGATTCACCATCCATTATCCGCAACAGCAAATGATGTATTTTTCTTCTTTAGTGAATTTACCAATCTGGGTTTGTTTATAATCGAATGATGCAGAATTAAAATTATTTGTAAATTTAAAGCTGTTGAGTCACAAGACATTTAATTAAACATGTATAATCTAGGTTCAAAGAAGACTATAAAACTTACATGAAGGCTCTTTTTTAGTTCACCAAATCTATCATGCAATGCAGCTGTTTCAACCACAATCAATGGCCTGCAAACAAAAACAAATATGATGAAATTTGAAAGGTAAAACATCAGTTGTAGTAAGGGCGTGCTTATCCATTGTTTTTGAAGAAGCAGTAATCTTTTTTTCTTTTTTTATATTTTAGCATGACTTAGAACTTGCTATTTACATATTTTCGTCGGTCCATTCAAAACATCATTCGATATTCAAACGATAAAAACTAGGAATTTCTCAAAAAATTCACTGAAATCCACTCCAATACACTCGGCTTAACATGGAATTATTCCTCCATTTTGCATCAATCATGAAAAGGAAAAAATATACCAATAAGATCACACTTGTCATAGACCTCATATCAGTTTCGTAGTATTTTATAAGCATGTGAACTGGACCAGCTATAATATTATGCATACCTTTCTTTTGAAGATACAATTATGTGATCAGGATTGTCCAAAAAGGCGCACAATTTATCTAGATTCTTTTTGCAATCCAAAATGACAGCTCCACGGGTATACAAATCAGAGTCCAAACTTGGGAAAACACACACTTGAGATAGCACAGATGTTTGTTCATGTAGGAATTCTTGTATCCTTAATGGAGACATATTTTTCTCAAGATTCTCAATCATGATTATATGCTGATATTTCACTCCTCCAAAATCTGAATCTTGTGTTTCCTCGGTCTCTCCAATTATCCCTAATCCAAAAGAAAATGGAAAAACATAATTAATAACACGAGCTAGAGACTTCATAAGGAATTACATCATAATTCAAGAATTTGAAAATAATAAAAACAAGTAAGGAAGCAACTAAAAAAAGCCAAGAAAGACGAAATAAAATACACATGCATCGCCTTTCATTCAATAAAAGAGCTAAAGATACTCTTATTTCACAATAATGTGTGTTAGAAAACTCCAAGAGTCTTTAGCATTAGCATAAAAAAACATAATTAGGAAGGTAAATTCCCGGTTGGCGATATGGCTACATGCTTAGCCGCACCATTTTAGGGTCTTGTTGTCTATTTTTCTACTTTGACCTAATGATATTATAGAATATACTATGCTTTCAATTCAAATAGAAAGTAAAATATTTAAACTTTGCAGCAGTTGATGACATACCACCAAAAGGCTTGACCACATTCTTCGGGTATCGGACTGTCCTGTTGATCAATTTCTAGAAGAATATAGCAATAAGTTCAATTATAGTTCTCGACTAAACAAATGAGAAAAATAGTGATGATAGAGTTTTATACTTAATTGGAAGAAAAGAAATTAAAAGCCAAAGGAGGCACCTGACTGAAACATTGAGTAGAAGGCTGATCAATATGTACACCAGTTAAGCGAATTCGAACACTATCCACTGCTCTTTTTAGAAAAGATGTCACTGCTACATTTTTAAGCGGGCCAGATTGGATTCTACAAATGTTTTCAATTCTGGCAGGAGATTCACACCCAACACTCGGACCTTGGAGCCAAAAAAGGATAAATTTGCAAAAGCATCGTTCCTCTCCATTTGCAAAGGAATGTTTTTGAATATCCAGCTACCAATAAACATGGAGCAAGAACCAAAAATAAGGTACTTCACACGGCAGACAAATGTAGTCTTTTGTATCTAGCATTGGAAACTCTCTTTTCAACTGTAGAACAATCCAATTAATTCACCCCAATAATGAACATTGAAAGAGTAGCGAGCTACAAACTGGAATGTTTTTTTAAGATAAAATGTTCATTGTTTCATATCATTGTTTTTTTTAAGATTTTTTAATCATGGAAAATTCTCAAACTATCTAGATCAACCAAACCAAACAGAAACCCTATAATTATTTCAGATATTTAAACAAATCACAATATAACATCAACTCACTTGCCCAAGATAAATCTCCTACGAAACTGATGCAGTACAAGCTTAATTGAACCCATAATATGTCGTTTCTTATTTATTTAAGATTAGTATTTCATATTCAATTAGAATAGCAATTGCTTTTAGATTAGTATTTCTAATTTATTTAGTATTAATATTTCTAATTCATTGATTACGATTTAAACACGTCTCCATACGTTCCTATCGTAATTTATAAAGAAACAGTTCAATTGATCAAGATACACCATCATGATCTATCCATATGATTTTGTACTTCTCGACAAATACCTCATCTATTATTCTAAGTGTTTATTCTATTCTAGAAAAATGAACAACTTGTGTTCAAAAGTTCCTGTATAACTCAAGTGTACAAGTTCCCTGAAGATAATATAAGGTTTGACATACTCGAATCTAGTTTAAGATTTAAATTGTCCATGAACCTTGATTCAAGGTTGAACTTGGATTTTTTCAATATTAAATGAAATAGTAAGTCTATTTTTATGTTCTTATTATACATTCTTAAAATACACACTAACTTGTCAAACAATTATCAGTATAATAATTAATATGTTTTTCGTCTCAATCCAGCATATATTTTAAACAGCTACGAAGGCAATCCTAGAATCACTCCTCGTTAAATTGAAATCTACCCTTGAAAATTACCGATCAAACAAACAGTTCGACAACAGAACAAAAATAAAAGTAAAGAAGAGACCAAGGAAGTAAGTAGCGACCTTTACAATGACTGCATCATAGAAGCGAACGTCGTCCTTTCTGGGTGAATAAGAAACGCACACTAGCACACCACGGAGCGCCTCGGAGCATTCGGAGTCCCGTAACTGCACCGACGGTGGCCGAAACTTAGTCTCGAACTCTTCCACCTCTTTACAGCTCCGAAAACTATTAACATCGAAAACTTCGTCTTTCACAGCACGAATATCGCAGTACTTAACCCTCAGAACATCGCCGTTGAGCTCCACTTTGACATTGTACCATGCGTCGTCGTCGGAGGACCGGAACTCGAGCACCTCACGGGTTGGACTGTCGGACGAAGTCATGTCGGTTTAGCGGGGGAAACAGGGGGAAGATTAAACGACGGTCGTTCTAATGGCCTCGTGGAAGACATATAGCATGTTTGAGGAATACATGTCTAGAAGCCCGCGCACGGCCATACCCTGTATGATAGACTGGATATAAGAGTTTAAATTTAATGTCTGCGATATCATAGTATGAGAGTTGTTACTCCCAATGTTAAGGTAGCTTATTGGGACATCAGACTAACGTCTCTCATTTCTAGGCCGCTGAGTACCGTGATTAACTCTCTCACATGCTGTCGAAACGGAGGGTGGAGACCATGAGAGTCAAAGATTTAGCCTTTTGATTTTGGTAGGAGGAATACATGTTTGGAAAGTTTGTCATTTTTAATGAGTTTTAATCTCTTTCAAATAAAAGGTTATTAACAAAAACAAATTCAGTTAGTGTACAAATTTAATAATTAATACAATAAAATTTGATAAAAAAATATTTTTTATTGATTATATTGATTAAAAAATTATTATTTAATTCATAAGTGGTTTAGTGCATATTATCAACTAGGAGTTGGCAAAACTGCACAGGTACTGTAAATTGAATCAAAACTGTCAATTTTAATTTGTTTTTTGATTTTAAGTTTTAAAAAATTATGATTTACGAATCGTTTTTTATTTTTGCGAGTAAAAAACCATTAACCGAAACCAGTATAATAATTTTTATTTGTTCGAAAATCGAGCAAAACCTAACTTAAATTTTAATAAAATATGACATAAACTTTAAAGTTAATTATAAATTAATTTGCATGATTAATCAAAGCTCAATCTAAATATAATAAAAAATATATTTTATTATTATATTTAATTTTTTTTAAAATATAAAATAAAATTAGATTAAAACCGAACTTAACGAGCCAGTGGCCACCCATATTATCAGCCGTTGTACTTGCTCGAGGGTAGGGACAACTTGCTCGAGGGTAGGGTTTCACAAGGCCAACTAATTTTCAATGAAAAATAATTTATCTAGTAATTGAAAAATACAATTAACCAAAGTTTTTTTAATTATCTAATTTTTGAGTACCCAACTCAAGAAAATAGTAGCTTCAAAGCAAGAGTCAGAAGTCAATATTGTTCTCTAAAATTACACCTAGAAAATCACGAGTAAATAGAAAATTTATAAGGAATATTTCAAATTTAAAGCAATTTCAAATCATCCATAGTCCCCACGTATGACAACTACTAGCCATCACACATGAAAATGAAAATTTATTTGAAGGATACAATTTTTCATAGTCAATCATATGTCACCAACTTGAACATAATATACGAAAATAAATAAAACAATATTTGATTATTCATAATATATTGCCATAGTACTTATTTAAAATCCCATTATGGATATGCTGTGGCTCGGCAAAGGAGGAAGAAAATTATGCCAATTAAGGATGACCTTAGTTTGGAGGGTTCTCATGCAGAAATATCAGCCCCAAAAAGTCCAGAAATTCCCTTCTCAGGGTCACTTTGCTTGACTATGGACTCTCCCACCAGCACCTGCAAAAGCAAATTAACAGTTTTATCAAAGCGGATATCGAATGAATTCAATCACACATTATTGGGTAATCACGTCTATATTGTAATATTAGAGGGATAATGACTAGAAACTAAATGCAATTATTAAAAATTGGAGGAAATTAAGAAAAATTAATCGAGTTAAATAATTTAGAGGTTAATAGAAAGAGTTAAATCATTAGAGCGATGATCAAGTGCGAAGGTAGAGAGCCTTCGAAAACTCTCAAAGTGTGTGTTCGTTTTACAGTTTAGTAATGATTGATTCATAAAACCACTTTGGATGCAATCAAAATCACAATGCAAGGGTTTAGAGCTTACTGCTCTGACACCGGCCTTCTGAGCATAAGCTATATCATCTGGAGTAAAAAGTCCTGATTCCCCCACTATCTGCAAATTCAATACATTTATAAGTAATAACGGAAACAGTTTGAGAGAGAAATGAGCTTCTTTCTTCATAGAAATTTACTGTTATGTCTTTTTCGCGTATCTTTTTCCCACGCTCTCCTTCGAGAAGCTTTTTTGTATTACTGATGTCAACCTCGAATGTTTCTACAGCAGAACAAGAATATCAAAAACTGACTTTATCACTCGGTCATAACAGAGGAAGGAATTTCATATAGGATGTTGACGAATGTATAATATACCAAGATTTCGATTGTTGATGCCAATAAGGTCAATGCCCTCAATGCCAAGCATGCGATCCATCTCCCCCTCGTCGTGCACCTTATGATGAAATGTAGATTTTCACAGATTAAACAATATTTACCAAATGAAAATAGAAGACAAGATAGAAATGGTATGATTCATTTTTTTTAATAGTAAATAACAAGCGTCAATAAAAGTAAGTGGAAGTTAATAAGAATTAATTGAAGTTAAGGAAATTAGTAAAATATGGAAGTATAAATAGAATAAAGTAGTAATTCCAAGAGGTATAAAATTGAATGCAGAACATGAGAAATTGTAGTCGAGGGCGAAATTGTTTGATATCTCAAAATTCCAAAACATTTGTAATTTTATGTTGTTTAAAATAGTATTAATGGTGATAGTTGTGATTCAGATTTCTATCACAATCTCAAGCCATCCTCTCAAAATCCAAATGAGAAAAAATTCAATATCCATACCTCTACAAGGGCAGTCAAACCAAGAATCTTGCAGATTTTAACCATATATTTGATGTCAAGATCAGGTAAAACAGCAGCTATCAAAAGAATGGCATCTGCACCTTTTGTTCGAGCATAATAGATCTGCCACGCATCTATAACAAACTCTTTGCACAACAGAGGGCACTGCAATGTTTACAAACATTAAAGGCACAATATCTAATGTTGTATTTTGTAAATCTCAGCCCCCTATGGACATATCATGCATGAATGCAATTTACTTTACCCATAACAAATAAAGTTTAATCAGCTTTTAGTGATTAGCAAAAAAACTAACCTTTACTCCTGCATTCCTTATTTTCTCCAAATTTTCAAAACTTCCCTGCGAAAGCAAGTTAGATGCACTAAGAAAATGAAACTAGTTTCAATATTTCCACAATTAGAGAAGCAACCAACAAGCCATAAGAAACAAAGATAGGGAGGAAATTAACAGAAATCCAAACCTGGAAATATTTTTCATCCGTTAGAACACTCAGACATGCTGCTCCACCCTTCTCATAAGCTTGAGCAATTTCAACCTATCCTCAAGATATGAAAAAAAAAGAACGTTAAGGCTAAAAAACAGTACAACTCGTCACTTTGATGAAATAAATTATATCCAATTAGGGCAGTAATAGAACATATATTTCAATCTACTAAGAGACTGGTAAATGAGTTGTACTGACTGGATCAAAATTCTCCCTCAATACTCCTCTACTAGGAGATGCCTTTTTTACTTCAGCAATCAAAGCAGGTAGATTAGTTCTTGAGTAAGCGGCCTTAAGCGCTCCAAGGAAATCTCTAGCAGGGGCAGCTTTGTCAATATCTTTCTTCAGCGTTGATAGAGGCTTTCTTCCTTTTAGCTGAAAGAAAGAGTAATAATCAGAGTCTGAGCAATTCTCAAATGAGACTATATGCCAGCTTCAGTTTTGAAACAAGAATGTTAACGTGTAAAGCGAGCAAATTACCAGTGAAACTTCCTTGTCCTTATTCCAAACGATCTCCTCTAAAATGTTTCGAGGGGTATTTCCTTCATTCTGCAATCGAAACTCAAATGGTCCTACATAATGCAATGGGGGTCCAGTAGGTGGCCTCCTTCTAATTCTAATACCCTGGGTCGCAGCTACTTCATCTTGAAGCATTCCAACTTCCCACTCCTTGACTTTTAGAGCCTGATCATCAGATTCCTTATCTTCAGAACTTGTGGCTGTCTCATCCGTAGATTCTATCTGCAAGAACAATCAACATACGAGCAAGACTGGCTCAGTTCCGACAGAGATGTACCCATTCAAAGATCTCCTCATTTATCAATTTTTACAATAGAGAAACTGAGATTATATCATTATTTTGATGCTCTCGAGATTATGTTATAACCATCATGCAAAGTGCAAACCATAAATCAAATCAAGCAACAGAAACTATAGAAGATAACAATTAGACAGATGTAAACTCTTAGAATCGTATGGAATTTATCGCTGACATATTCCATTGATTTATTACTCGAAAAAACCATCAGGCGTTGCGTATAATTCAACAGGAATATTAGTATCACTCGTAAAATTTATAATTTTTAAGAAAATAATAAAGTTCGTCTAAGCTAACAGGAACAACTCGAGAAAGAATAAGAGGGAGGATATTGAGAGAAACCCAAATTAAAACACAATCGGCATGGGCAGTCAAAACTCGGAAAAGAAGAAGATGAGAGAACGCGACGAACAAATTAAAAAAAAAAAANAGAACCGGCACCGAAACCAACGATTCCAGTTCCATTCTGGTTTTAACTCAATTTTATTTTATATTAAAATATAACAATAAAATATATTTTTTTTATTATATTTGAATCGAATTTTAAGTAATTGGACGGATTTATAACTAATTTTAAGATTTATATCGAATTTTAGTAAGACTTTGATCAAATTTTACTCGATTTTAGAACTTTTTTGACTCACGGTCTTGGTTTTGTTTTTAGGATTTTTTTATTCTTAAAAATCGACAACAACCCATAAATCAAAATTTTTTAAAAAAATTAAAACTAAAACCGAATTGAAACCGATAATTTTGATTCAGTTTACAAGTCTGGTACGGTTAATGTTATAGACTACATCTTTTACTACCATCAAGGCGAGACGTAAAAATTGACAATTGATCCCGAGATTTTAACTACTAAAATTTCATGTGTCTTGGTGGGTGTGTTTGAGGGATCAATCAATTGGTAACCTTGATTAAGTCCACTAATTAAGCCACAGAATTTGAAACTATTATTGACAAGGTACATATCTGAACACCCTTTTGAGTTTAGATAGCCCGGCCTCCGAACTTTGAGTCCACCGGAAGTCATTCATCTCATTTGCTCGAGTGCCAGCAGGCAATTCATCTATCTCGGGCATCGTCGGTTATTTGAAAAGTTTCATAAACCCTTCAAATAAGTTTAGAGCTTTCAATTCGCCACTTCTCATGTCCCTCAATCGTCTTCTAAGTATCTGAAATCGTTGGAGTAATCATGCCAAGTGACCCGAAAAACAGTCATTTATCATTTTTTTTCCAAACCCAAATCATCTATATTTATTTTAGCAATTTGAATGCCGAATAGATAGTGATAGAGTGAGAAGAAAAAAGGGTATAGTTCTTACGTATTGGCTCCGGAATAGTATTCTTCGCTCGCTGGTGCAGAGGTCTACGGCTAACTGTTTGAGAAATAATCTACGATTGAGTTGCTTTGGCGATGTCACATCCAAATCGGTCGATCCACTTGCCTAAAGAAAAATTTGAATCAATAATTTGCAAATCTGACAAAATGTCATAAATGGTATAACTGAAATCTACTTAGCATATACAAGATTCGTAAATGTAATTGGGATTTCACCTGCAGAAATTTGTTATACTTTGATATGCTGGATTCACAAGAATCCAATATGAACTGTAATGCTTCTTCTTCGATCTCTGAGTAGTTTATGTTCTTTTTCGTGTTTGATTTATTTGACGCCGCAACCGCCATCTGAATGAAAAATGAAATTAGACAAGGAATAAAAGATTCATTCACAGCAGATCAGATCATCAATCAAACCTCTTCAAACTGTTTCCTCATACTAGGTGGAGAGACGACCAAATAAGCATACGCCATCAACTCCAATGGCCAGCCAGTAACTTGCAGAGGAAAACACTCTACCCTGCGAAAATTAATTTGAAATCGAACTTTTTCACTTGACCAGCGAAATTTGAACCAAGAAATATTGCATTTCCTCATAGCCATAGCTCGATTTCTTAAAACTGACCCATTTAATCCTTGGTCTCTGAGAGCTGCTAACTTCTCTTTATAACATTTATCAGATTTATTGAGCGAAACTTGCAACTGGACAGAGTCAGTGGGGTTACTTCCTTCCCTTGGAACAAAGCCATATGATAGCAATAGCTCTCCATTAGATTTCTTGCCATAAGAAATGAACACCTTCATTTACAAGAATAAAGCAATAAAATCAAGGACGAGAACAAAAGAACGACTGAGCACTCTATTATTATCTTGATAGATTTGAAACGAACTCTCTTTCTTTAGTTCACTGATAAATGTACAATGAAATCCAAGTTTGGCATCAATCAATATTTCGATGCAAGTGGATCAAGCTTGCCAAGTTTCGAGGGTTCGATACTTTTTGTTTGTCAATGATGAAATACTTGAACTCTCATTTACCTGCTCACCTGGCTGATATGGCCTATCTGTCGTAAAGACTACTCCCTCAGATGATTTGTCATAATCCAAGAATGTCTCCACCTAATACGGTTAATTAAAATTATATTTATTTAGAGTTCAACCGCACAAAAATATGTAATATTCCTTCCAAAAAGGATAAGTGCAAACCTCACAGTTGTGGTTTAGCATATCTGCCCAGGGAACCAACACAACTTTTCCGTCCAGTGAGGGCAGACGGACCTGATCTTAAGAGAAGAATCAAGCTTAATTAACTATTTCAAGCTGCTATATTGTTTTCAAAGTAAAGGAATGAATCCAACTTCAATAGTGGTTTAATTACAGTCCAAACATTGACAAAGTAGTAATATGGATTAATACAAGAGACCATGTGAATAAATTTGAAGCTAACTCACTTACCAATCGTGAGAAAAGAATTCCAAATGACCACTTGAAAGCTTCCAAGTTATACACCTGTATATATACAATTGAGCACTTCATAATGTTTTTGAAATTGATTATAACAACTTTTTTTTGCATGATTTTCAAAACGTTTAATGAATCTACAACAGGTTTCACAGAAAATTGTATCCTAACTTGAAAAATGATCACAGAAAATAAGAAAAAAGAAGTGAAGGAACAATCTGAAGTAGATATAAAATTGTATCAACAGAATCAAAAGGTGTACAGATCTATCCAAAATATCACTACCAAGTAAAAAAGATATCTACAGCTTTTATAGATGAGCAATCATATAGCACGGTTCTAATAATCATGACATGCTGAAGGATCTAGAATACAAGCAGGACATAAATAAAAATGTTGCCTGCACTCTTAGGGATACTCTTGGAAAACAGTTAAGATAAATATACCTCTTCTGGAAATAAGTGGGGATGCTTTGAAAATACCCTGACTCTCAAATCATTATATCTGTGGAAAAGCAGAAAAAGGCGATCATGGGGCGGAATTAACCCATCATGAACTTGATATTATTTACGTCAAGTTGAGATTTTTTGAAAAAACACTTGGCAGCAAAAAGATAAGATGAAGATGGAAAATATCTCATACGTTCCAATGACATTTGTAATCCTCTCAATTGCCCTTTCTCTAATCAGTGAGGCCTCCAGATATTGATCCAGTTCTTCTCTTGTCCTAAAAAAGATGCAGACATTTGTTGGGGAACATTAGAGAAGGTAGGACATGCTATCCAGACATGGCAAGTAAAATGGGAGAGAAAGCCACATACCAATACAAAAGTGAATAAGGTTGACGAGGTAAGGCTGAAATATAATTACTCCATCTTGACGACTCCATAAAACTTGCTTCACTAATGAGGTAGGTCGCAAGAAATGGCCAATCTGGCACTGAATTTTGCTTTAACACTTCCCCGGCCTCTGGTTCAGTCCATGTCTGCAAAATAAATACAGAACAAAAATGACATTGTGTTGTAGAAAAAAGTAATATTGTGTTGTTGCAGCAGCATTAGACAATAACGTTTAAGAAGCCTTTGCACTATCAATTATCAAACATTATCTCAAAATCTCCATAAAACTTCTCACTGAATCCGCGGTAATGAAGAGAGACGGAGGCACAAATAGCAACTTCTCTCCTTTTCTTATATTCTTCGAAGCCACGAGTCCCCTCTCTCCCACGTTCACTTTCTGAATGGTCATTTTCTGAGGAGGAAGCCCGGCACCGGACAGCCATGACTGCAAATTCGAAGCATTCTCCAAAGAATCGATGTCACATCCCCAAGGGATTTTTTCAGTCACCGTAACTTTAGCGGTATTGCTTGCAGTGACCAAGCAGAGGATAGAACACTTCCGATGAGCCGGCAGATGCGATTGAGATGAATGCGTCTTAGGCAGTGGAGAGAAGTGCGGCAACATCGAAGTATAGAAGTTTCTCGTAACTTCAGCCATGGCTACTCTGAGAGAAGAGAGAAACTCGGAAAGAACCTTATCCGCTGCTACCGCTTAGACGAACTACGAAGGCTGTTCGTTTTGCTGTTGTCATTCAAGGCTTAATACGTCGCCGTATTGAAATATCGCGCTTTTTACTCGAATCATTGCATTAAATTTTAAAATTGGGAAAATATCTTATTTTATTTATTAAATTTTAAAAAATATTTTTTATTTTTTATTTTTCTGGGCAAACCCCAAAAAGCAGCCCAACGCTCCAAAAGGTCTGGTCTGGCTCTTCGTACATACCTTCTCTCTCTCTCTCGCCCATCTCTCTTCTTCTTCTTCTTCTTCTTCTTCAATTTTCCTTTTCCCGGTCACCTTGTCTGGATCGTCAGGACAAGCCATTTCTACCTGCAATATCAACGCCATATCCTTATCGGACAATCTCTTTTCAGTATTTTTCTTTCCTCTTCACTTGTATCCTCATCCTCCGCTCCATATTCACAGCCTTGCGCACGTGTTGTACGAATTTTCTGTCGCGGGGTTTGTGAAGATGAGTGGCGGGGGCTTTAGAAATTCAATTACTCACAGTGAGAAGAGGATGATTGCAAACATTAAGGAGATCACGGGGAATCACAGTGATGAGGAGATTTATGCAATGCTCAAGGAATGTTCCATGGATCCCGACGAGACTATTGAGAAGCTTCTTTTCCAGGGTTCGGATGTTTTTTTTTTTTTAGTTTCTTTTNTCTTTTGTTTACTTGGTTTTTGTGATTATGGGTCTTGTTCTGATTGGGGCGTTTCTTCGTGATCCGTATTGATGTTATATTATCTAGGCACTGAACTGTGATTGAGTTCCATTTTTCGGTTCGGTCTGCCTGTCGTTAATGGAATTCGCGTATGAGTTTTCCAGTTTCTATTTTTGGTGTCCACTCTTGGATTTTGTTTTGGGGTATCATCGCTGGCCACATTCATACACCTCAATTTTCGTGATGAAATTCCTAAGTCCTACTGAGGAATAGTTACTTTACTTTTTCCAGTGCCCGAATGTCATTTTGTTCCTTTCTAGAAATCCAAGGACCTGTTAGGACTTTATGAGTGTATTAGTATGATATGTGGTAGATATGGATGCTTGATGCACTTCAGATTTTCTCTGTTGTTACGGAATGATAATGAAAAATTATTCAGGAGGGTTACATTTGGATAAGCTCTTATTCGGCGGCTTGCATATCAACTGTTGTTGTTTTTTGAGATGTTATTGCAGTTCGTTGATCTCTATTCTTAGACATTTGGAGAATACAAACTTAAAGTTCTTTTTTTAAGCCGTGATGTTACCCCTTTGCATCACAGACTTCATTTTTATTTTTGGTGCTTATTTTCGTTAACCAAGATGTTGTTCCTCCACAGATCCATTCCATGAAGTGAAAAGCAAACGTGAAAGAAGGAAGGAGGTAGCTGAGTTTTATAGCAGTTTACTGCTCTGAAATTTTGTGGTTTGCATAATTATTTGCTATTATGTTTGATTTTCCAACAACATGTGTTACTTTAAGAGTTGAAAAATAGTTTCTTAATTTCTCTCTTTGTTTTGTCCTTTTTCTGCAAATCTGATCTTTTCCTCCCAGAGTGCACATATTTAACCATTCATTTCTCATCTAAATGGATTACAGATCTCTCTTATTCACTTTATATGTCAATCACCTCTCTATGTATACATTTGCAGAACGCAAACAGTAGAGAATCAGTGGATTCATGGCGGAAAGCTTCAGCGCATGGGCGTGGGGGCAAGGGTGGTTCCTTGAATATATCTCCTCGATACCCATCAAATGGTCAGCTTCTCTCTTAGCTTCTCTCTTTGCTTAGCTAAATTGATGTATTTAAGTAGGCCTTTTTGTTGATTCTTTTCTATTCATATGATATCCACATTGTGAATTGTGACAGTCCAGTCACCGACTGTATGAAGTTATCTAAAAAATTCATGGACCTAACTCTTTTATAAAGTTGTTTGATGTGCTGAATTCACGGGTCTTTCTGATCAGATGCTACTGGTGGCCGTAACTCATTTTCTGGAAAAGAGAACAGAGTTAATCAAGTTGTTGAGAAGTGTGGTTTTAATGACATAACAACTAAGGAAAGAAGTCTGGTAAAAAGGTAATTTCCGTAGTCAACTCCTTTGTAATTATCTTATCAAAGGTATTTCAAATCATTTACAAGGCTGAGTTTCATAGTATGTTGAGTAATTTCTGTCTGCAGAACCTCACCTGTCACTGATGCTGGCCTCACCAGTTCAGCTTCTGAAAATTCTGCTCAAATAAACTCATCTTTTATTGGACTTAATAATATGGAGGCTAAATTGCACCTTTTTGTTGGATTAAATAAGCCAACAAGTTTATCTGCAAAGTGGGACGCGCAAAAGCAGTCCCAATCAGACTCTGTTAATTTTTCAGTGTCAATGGTACCAATGTCTTCATCCGTTCCCTACATTTCGTCCTCAGATTCTGCGTCGGTTCCATCCAGAGATTCACAGTCCCTTGATGTGATGAATTCAATCCAATGTGATGTGGGTATGGAACAGAAGACTGCAAACCCTATGGGGAATGCAGTAACTGCTGGTAGCATTTAGATTTTTCCCTTTGATCTATTATTTATCCTTTTGACTCTTGAGAATAAAATACTATTATTTCATTTTTCTTATCACTTAAACAGAGGTTCCTGACAACGTCAACACTATGATAGATGGAAACACAACAAGCAAATCACAGAGGACTGGAGCCCATCAGGTTACTGACTTTTCACAATCGTCAACATCTACTCATGGGGAGTCAACAATTGATAGGGTTTCGTCTAATTACAATAATCTGTCTCAACAAATAATTGGCTTTCAAAAAGGTGTGAAGTTCAATTATTTTTATTTACCTCTACATCATTGAGGACTCAAAATTTATCATTACTTACTAAGGTTGATTTATGTTTGTATCAAAGTTTTAATCAGAAAAAAGTCAGTAATCTCTGAGTTGGTTTCATATTTAATTCCTTGTTCAATATGAGAAAATTAGAGAAATTTATTTTTTTACCCAGTTGTTATCTTGTTTGCTTACGTGTGAAATTTACTTCTAAATATTTAAGTTGCTATGTACATATGTTTGCCTTCATTAATGGGGATATTGGTTTCCACTTGCCGTCCATAGACGTAGTGAATGTTGGAGTCATTTTTTGCATTAGATGGAATTTCTTTTGGGTTTTCAACCTGTTATCAATGTATTGTTCTACAAATGGCTAATTCTCTATAAATTTATGTTTTCAATAACCAGTTGGTTTTAACGAGTGGAAACCAAAAACAAAGAACTCTTCTGGTGTTCAAAGTGATGGAACAGCTGGTAAGGTTGCTTCACCTAAGGTTGCTGCTGGTTCTTTTGAAGTGATTGCCCAGTCACAACTTGCATCAAAGGTGCTTGATTCAGAAGAAATGACAAACCTGCAGAAAAATCTTGAAGAGTTGCATCTTCCTCAAAGTCAGCTTGTTATCCTACCAGACCACATTCATGTACCTGAATCAGAAAGAATAAAGTTAAGTTTTGGAAGTTTTGGTGTTGATTTTGAATTACCAACTAGTTATGGGAATTTTCCTGAATGGGAGAAGAGCTCTTCTCTGGGCATTGAGGAAACATCAGATGGACAGACTTCAAGGTTTGTGATTGTGAACTCTCCTTCTATTGTGTACTACTACTGTTTTTCTAGTCTAGGCCTGTTTCATACTACTGCTTTTATGTTGCTTTACTATCTTGATAACATANCTCCTGAATGGGAGAATAGCTCTACACCTGAGTCTGATTCTGAAACTTCTCTGGGCATTGAGGAAACATCAGATGGACAGACTTCAAGGTTTGTGATTGTGAACTCTCCTTCTATTGTGTACTACTACTGTTTTTCTAGTCTAGGCCTGTTTCATACTACTGCTTTTATGTTGCTTTACTATCTTGATAACATATCTTTGCACAATTTTATCCTATTATTCTTAAAAAAGCCATCAAAATGCATTGGAAATTGCTGAGGAAGGAGATTATCGTGATCATTCCCAATCACCTACAAATGTACCTGAAAGGTTTTCTGTCGAAGGTGATATCTCATCAATTGTAATTCAGGAGCATAATGATTTAAAGCAGGAGACAGAATTGACCGCTGGAAGCCCTCAATACTCAGTGGTCAATGCTTCTCAAAACTACAGTATTGGTTTTGCACCTCCTATTGGTGGAAGCCAGCTTTCACCATTTGAAAACTTGGATCCCCAGGCAAGGGATGCTTCTCAACTTCCAAACTTCGTTGTGAGCTTCCAAACTTATGCTACTGTGACTAATATGAGAGATTTTAAGTTTAATTACGTCTTTGATTTGGATCTGAATACAAATTATTGATGTTCCATTCATGACATGATTATTTTTAATGCTGGATTCATGATGGCAGCTAATAATCTTCTCATCTCTTGTTATAACTATGTTCTCAAATATCTATTTAATTATTTTTTTCTGAAGGTACAACCACCTTTTGATCCCTCAAGGTATTATGCTCAATATTACTGCACAGGTGCTGATAGTGATGGTCAACTTTCTCCTTTTCTATCGCCTGGTGTTGCCACCAAGTACAATAGAAATGTTGCTGTGTTGCCTCAATCAGCTCAGGAGGTTCGTTATATCAAAGCTTGTTTGTTATAATTACTCTTTGAGAAGTATTTATGGTAAATTGTAATGATGAAAGTGTGACCTCTCTTAAATCTATTGAGCTGGTGAGTGGTAACAGTTATTTTATGCGTTGAAATACTAAAATTTTGAAAATGGAAGTAAAAAGGTGTTAGGATGCAATTATAATATTAGATTGGTAGTTAATAATAGTTAATAGAGTAGTTAATAGCACAAGTTAGAAGTAGTTGAGGAATGTAATAAAGTAGGATTATTGAATAGAGTAGAGAATGAATAGATGAATATTAATTGTGAAAGGATAATGTCTGGAGGTAGAGAGTCTTCGAAGTCTCATGGTGTGTATATGTTTTGGTGTTGAATAAACAATAAAGATCCTTTGGATCCTTTCAATAGGCTAAACTTTCTATTTTTTCTTCTTTTCTTCCTATCTAAAATGGTTTGTAATGCTTCCTATTGAAGATGTTCAGTTTTTTGAATTTCTTTTATTCATGGTTCTGTTATTAATTATTAGACTTTGTTATTCCTCAAGTATTGCAACCAGAACTGCAATTATCTATTTTGATGAATCAAACAATTATCTTTTGATTCATCTGTGTTCTGTATGTGCATTAATGCTATATCGTGAAGACGGCTATCATCGTTTGTTTTGTTTTGGAAGAGCAAAAACATGCGCCACTCACTGAGCTTTTTATCTGCATTATTAATCACTAAATTTGGTGCTATCATTTGATTGTAGGGGGGTGTCCTATCCACAGCAGGTCCAACAGCTCTAGGAACTCAAACTACTGGGCTTATGCAAAGCTCTGTGGCTGTGACTCAACCTTCAATGGCTGTTTTTCGACCCCCAACTGGAATGCACATATCACATTTCCCTCCTAACTATATTTCATATAGTCATTATTTCTCTCCACTTTATGTTCCACCTCCACCCATTCACCACCAATTATTGGGAATCAATGCTTTTCCTCAGCAACCTCAGGGCAGAATTATGTATCCTACTCCTCTCCAATCAGCTGCTGCTCCAGTTAAATATACCATCCCACAATACAAAGTAGGAACTAATTCAGGAAACTCAACTCATATAGGGATTCCAAGTGGCTATGGACCATATGGGTCGAATCCATCTGGTTATAATCCCAACTCTGCTGCAACTGGTGGAAATGCAATTACCACTGAGGATATTAGTGTTTCCTCTTTCAAGGAAAATAATGCATATGTTACTGGACCACCGGTCGGTATTTTTTTTGTTTCTTTTCTCCTAAATTTTCTTCATCTGTAATGTTTTCAGGCTTGGAAGAAAAGTAAATGTGGATTTAGAAACAAATTTTTGAAACCCTCGCTATTATTTCTTAGTTTTTTATGCAAACAGTAAAGTTCATCTAATCTTATCACTTTCCAACTTCATTTAAAATTTCTATGACTGAAAGTAACTCTGGCATTAGATAATGTACAAATTCAGTAGTGATAAATTGACTAAATTGAGATGGGTGGGTTTTGATGCCGATGTGGTGGACTTGGCTTCGTTACAAAATCCGACCGTAATAGCCATTTTTGCTTTGTAGGACGGTCAAGAATAAGACATGCTTACATCATTCAAAACATCTGGCAATTTCTAAACTTTTTGAGCAAAATGATTGAAGACTTATCTATTTTGCAGAGTGAAGGTTCTGCCTTATGGGTTGCTGCACCTGGCCGAGAAATCCCAAGCTTGCCTACGAATTCTTTCTACAACCTTCCTCCACATGGTCAGCACGTGACTTTTACCCCTACTCAGACTGGACATGGCACATTTGCCAGCATCTATCACCCACCACAATCGGCAGCTAATGTTCACCCTCTTATGCAACAGCCTCAGGCTGTGGCCGGTCCAGTTGGAAATGTTTATCAGCAACCTCAACACTCACAGACCAACTGGCAAATCAATTACTGATTCCACCAAACAGGTCCGAGTTTTAAGATTTTCTTTATGGTAAACTCCAAGCAAGTATAAAAAAGGGATGTTTAGATGTCAAAGTAAATATTTTCAAGAAAGGCAAGAAAGGTCTTACTATATCCCAATGGTGTGATATATAGTTCAAGTGGGGATTAAAGGCTTCTGATATTGACTAGTTTAAGTTAGCTGAGTTGGTATGTGCAGGTTCTTCATATTTCGCGCCCGATTATTCATCATCACGACCTGTTTTTTCGGTTCTGATTATCATGTTTCCTGCGTTTTTATTTTTGATAGCTTTGAACTTGGATAGAGTTGTAATGTTGAGTGGTGAGCATCTCTTTCATTCTTGATCCTAATTGGGGTTTCTATAGGGTTTTGGAAGGTTAGACTTGGGCAATTGGAGAGTTTTCACTGCCCTTTTTTTTTTGGTATTTCTTTCCTCTGTTTCACCTGTAAAGTAAATATTTATGGAAAGAAGAGGAATGATTCTGATATTGTTGTAATCTTATAAGCCCAAAGTAGACTTGTGATTTGTTTCGTTGGCTTACATGTTTCTTGAAGCTCCTTCAGTGCTTTCCTCTCTTTCTTTCTGGGTTTTTGGGTTCTTTCCACATCTAGAGAGAGAGATAGAGCGAGAGAGAGAGAGAAAGATGGAGAGAGTCATCCTTAAATATGAACCACTTCTTTGAATTTGATCAATCAAAACAAGGGTGTCAGTTGAACAAACTGAACTCTGGTAATGCAGGCTCTCCCTAACCAAGATCTCTCTCCTCCTCTTCGACTATGACTTCAAAATATAGAAAAAGAAGATTTCTCAGCTTCATCTTCTACTTGCCTTCCATCTTTTAACAGGAAAAAGGGTCACTTTTTTGCCACCATCTTTGTTTCTTCCCTCTGCGGGTTGCAGCATTGGAATGCTCACTTGATGCTGATTTTTGTTTGCCTTGTCATCCGTAAAGGGTTTGACGTCAAAACCGCCCCTCGTCAAACCTCTAGCAACCTGAGTCATCGCACATAACACAAATCGAGAATCTAAGAAAACCGCTCTGAACCATTGTATTATAAATTGGAGTGTAATGACTTTCCGGTTTAGTTTTGAAAGAACATATAAAAGTACTCTAAAACTATAGTTGGCAAGTAGAAGCAGATTCAACTATCTACTGGGTTTGGTGCACAGACTCTGAGAGTACATTATACGATTTTTTTTACCATTTATATTCCAGAAATCAGGTTAGAAAGGATTAGAGTTTACCTATTTTGAAATTTCAATACCACAAATAAAGCAACTTACCTTCAAAAGAAGCCAAACCTTGAGAGAACTACTCAAGATAGCAAGTCTTGTTTTTTTCCCATATGTCAAATAATCACACATGTATTGGTCCACCCTCAAAATGAATTTTGGCCATGAACCGGGTTTTTCCGGGTCAGCTTTCTCGTCCATCTTTGCCTGACATTAAAAAAAACAATTTTGAAAATACGAATAAATGACAGTTAATGAGACTTTAGAGGTTATAATGACCACGGGATCAAGCGTGGAATAAGAATTTCCTCAGTTTCTGGAATGCTAGAGAAAAATGGGGAATTAAGAAACGTTACTTCATGCAATCTCCAACAACAGGGTGTTACTATACCAAGAAAATGATGATAAGCTGAGAATATTTTTTACTTACAAGAAGTCTACAAATTTCTTGTTCAATTTTCGAGAAGGAAGTCTCTAAAGCTTCTACTCTTCCAGTAGCATGACAACAAGTGCATGGCTCACTAATCATAAATGTTACGCTCGGTCGGACCTGTTCAAAGACAAATATAAATGCACTCCCACATAGGCAACCTTAACTTCATGGGCTGGAAAGCTTCAATAATATTGTGTTTGATTTCTGAATTGAATCATAACAATGTGATTATTATGCTTACAAAAAAAAATTGAGTTCTATATTACCCTTTTCCTTGTAATTTCCATAAGACCATGCCTAGACAACTCAGAAACTTTAACCATTGATCTGTCTCTCTCAACAGCTTTCTTAACTTCTTCGTAGACTAATCTTTTATGTGCTGAATGACAAGAACATATAAGCAATGAGCAATTCAGAAAGATATAAATAATTCTACTAACTTTCCATGATGATAAAATTTGTGTAATCAATATGCTGGCTACGATTATGAGAATTTTCAAAGTAATTTTTCCCAAAGATTAAGTAGAAATTTAAGACATGAGAGAGAGAGAGATTAACTTACATTCATCAGTCATGTCAATAAAATCTACCACAATAATTCCACCAATATCCCTAAGCCGCAGCTCCCTTGCAATCTAAGATGTATTATGTTAAATTGATAAGTGGAACATAAAATATTTGATGGATTGGCCTTGAATGGTAGCCACTAAACTACAAAAATATATGCGCAAAATCATCAGATTGTTGCTTGAGGGAGACAATCATATGTACAAACTCTTTCAATAGATAGAAAGTAGATTGACCAAACCTGTCTAGCAGCAGCGAGGTTGACTTCTAAAATAGCTTTTTCCTGAGATGTTCCATGACCAAACATCCCATGTCCTCCATTCACATCAATAGAGACTAATGCCTCAGTTTGTTCAATCACAAGAGAACCTCCCTTTGCAAGTGGAACCCTGCCCACAAGAAGAAGGAAGGACAATTAACAAAAAGTGCATTGACTATCAAGCAATATCACCTTTATCTACTTTCGAATTAAATTCAGGAAGAAATAGTTAAAGCAAATGTCAACGCCGCATAATTGCTACTTCGGGACAGGTTTGCAAGAACTTAATTCAAGGCTTCTTTATCTTTAAAAAATACAATGTTTTGTGAAAAGCAAATGTCAACACCGCATCATTGCTACTTATTTTTTTAATAATAAATACAATGTTTTTTATCTATAAAAAATCATGAAATAGTCAATATTCATGGACTCTAAAACTCATTTCCCTTTGTAGGAGGCCCGTGTGAAAGATGAACACCAGATTACTTTCGAAATTAATACTAGAATCTAATTGATGTAGTTGATTTGTGAAAAGCAGCAAACAGTGGATATCATACCATCTGCTTATGTAAACTCACCTTTTACTAAGGATATTATTGATCTCTTCTTCAACATTAAATTCATCGAAGAGTGGTATTTTTTTATCATACAACTCAACTCGATCACAAAGATCAGGAGCAATTTCCTGAAGGTAATTGGTTACCTGAGATAAAGCATAATGAAGTTGATCATTATATCTGTAGTATTTACACATCCATACACACCCAATCCATAACTTTCTGATCTAGTAAAGTTAGGACACCTTGTTTTCAACTAATATTATACCTCATGATATGTCCGTGGAGAATCTACCACCATTCTCTCCACCTAATTTCAAAAATAAGCCCATCACAAGATAATCACTTGAGTTAAAATAAGAGTTATGCTAAGTTTTTTTTTTTAAATACTCTTTTATCGTACATATTGACGTGTCAGTTGTGATTAGACTAGTTAAAATATATTTAATGTATTACAATTGAAATAATTATTTATAATATTTGTTGCACGAATCACAATCTGACACATCATCATATACAATAAAAAAAATATGCTAAAAAAATAAGCTTAACATTACTTTTAAAATAATTATGCAATGTATACCTATATCAAATTATGAAAAATTTACACAGTATTACCTTATTATTAAAATAATCTTGTACTACTGAAAGTGTTTGACCCATTGCCCTATGGAGAATCACTGGAACGGCCCCATCAACACCTTCATCAGCAGCAAGAGCTGCAGATTTTGCATCCTCAATAATATTTTTCCAAGTCGAAATCAAACCTTCCAAGTCCTTCTGCAGTTCCTCCAGAGAATGACCAGCAGCAACCGTTCTCACAGTCAGTCCAAAGCCATGAGGCTGCAATGTCTTAGCTATAACTTTCAAGCGTGTCCGCTCGACACCAGAAATTTTTTTAGAGACACCAATACTATTCCGACGAGTAGTTAGTACCTGCAAAACAGAATATCAATGGAAAAAGGACAGAAAGAAAGACTAATTGTTTGATATAAAAAAAAAGTTATCATTGTTTTAATGTGGGATAATGTACAAGAAGAAATATACCCAAAATCTGCTCCTCAATCTTGGGTAAGCAGTCAAAGATGGACCTTTTGTACCTAGTCCTTCCTTGACAACCTGTACTATAATTTTGGTGCTTTTTCGAACTTGGAACCACTTGCTATCATTACCCATTGTCTCGTTAGAAGCCTTTCTGTCTTGGAGACGAGAAATTTCAGAAACAGTAGAGTTGTTCTTGACGGTGGAAAGAGAGCTACTGCCAGTTTCATCTAAATGGTGCTCTTTCACATCTAAAAAGCCTTTAAAATCTCCATTGCCTTCACCATGGTCTACAACACTACCATTCATGTTTTCCACACTAACTTCAGTAATATCAAAATCAACATCAATTTCATTTTCTTCAAAGTCATTGTGCATGGAGTATACTTGTGAACCTAAAGATTCAACTTCTACTATATCATCAATGGTCTCAATGTCATTGGATGTGCTTTCATTATCCCGGATTATGCAGAGCTCAGACAGTGTTCCAGAGAGAGAACCGTTGATTGCTTGTTTTCTTGACTTTGGGCGAAATGGTGGGAATATGAATGGTTCCCTATTTTGCCTAATTTCCATCAGAGAGGGTCTCATATTTCCAATATGTACAAATGCCCCACCCATATGTGGGACAAGCTTCGTTACAACCCCTAAATAGACACTGTCACATTGTACATTAGTTTTTACTGGTTCCAATAACAATTCCACTATATTCCCATCTTCAAAAATAGCGATTCTTTGCATCGTACATATAGAAGAATTTATAAGTATCATAGTAGAATCAGGCCCATTTAATGCTAATTTATCTCCAGTATCTTGTAATTGTTGAACGTGACCATTAGGATGTGATACCTTTTCTTGTTTGGTGTTATCAATTTTTGATAAATCAGCTCCTATATCATTGTTCGAGCAGGGAAACAAGAGAGATGATTGGATTAACCATGGCTCCTCGACAGGCTGACCTGTTTCAACAACACATTCTTTGGAAACCAAGCCCATAGTTGCGGGACTCACTGAATCCTCCATATTAGAGTACATTTCCTCATCAAAAATGACTTCATGGGTTAGTATATTGGCGTCAATAAAGTCATTCTCTAGGCTTTGCACTATCTCATCGCCATCTGTTAAACCACTGGAAGTATTTAAGTGTTTAGAAACATCTTAAGTAACATTCTTGCATGTCATAGTAAGATTATAATCAAAATGGATGTATTACCTTTGGTCAAAGTTGATATCTCAGATTGCAACGGAAGATGGATATCGTCTATCCATGATCCCCAAGAAAGACCTGGAGGCCTTTGGGTGTAAAATCTCAACCATGAATCTCTTACTAAAATTTTTTCCTGTTGTTCCGAAAAGAAGGGAATTGAAAGAGAAAACTTTGGCCCAGATTTCCAGATAATGCCAGTTGAAGACCATGCTTCTCCCTTTATGAAATAATTGTACTTGACATCTAAAGCACAAGCTATCTGACATAATATGGGTGTGGACAAATCACACGAAAATTAGATTGAAAATGGGTAAGATTTGAAATTCTATGGAGAGAGAGAGAAAGAGAGAGAGAGAGAGCAAAGGGGCCACCTTCACTTGAGCCTTCCATAAGTTTGTATGTTCAGTTGGACTCATGAGTATAGCCATCTCTGGTTCCCAAGAGCCTAACTCAATCGGATCCCCAGTTATGTATAGAAGCTCACCATCTTCCAAATCAGCTTCTACGGTCCAAACTATCGTGCACACTTCTGAAGTATCACATGCAAAAGCTGAGAAATTTAGAATTGCAAAAATTGATTAGCAACGATAATATATGGAATTGATTTTAGCTAAGAAGAGATATGTCCATCATCCACCACAAAAGGCAGAAGTCCTCGAAATTTTCAAACTAATGATTATAAAGCTAAGATGCAAAAAACGAATTAAATGAGTTGATTATCCATGAAGCTTATATGAAATAAAATTCATAAAAGCATCTTTAACAATATAGGTATTGCCATTAGATTTAACATGAACGACCCAAGTGATATAAGTACATACTTTCAAAATAAAACCAATGCAAAGATGTGAGACTAAAATACCTGCATAAAAAAATTGTTTATTTGAAAAATAATGTCAAATTTGTCTTACCTCTTGTTATCAGGTCAACGACTTTCTCACCGATCGGTAAGCAGGACAATTCTAGTTTTTTACATGGAATCTAAATAATTGAGATACTATTGGGGATGAAGAATGGTATTTCCATGCTACAAGTCAAGTTTCCAGAACGAATGTAAAGAAAACATGAATAGTTGAAAAACTATTAAACAAAAAATGGGATTCTGTTCAAGATTGAAATCTCATTGGAAATTTGATTTACCTCTTTTGCTACACAAGACGGGAGTTCTTCTGGGACAATTAAAATTAGCCAAACAGAGACTGAATTTATATCCTTCAAGAGATGAAATCTTCCTGCACGCATACCTGCATATAGCATACGCATTCAATAAGAGTAAACACTGGCCATAACAGTACAATGTTTCCTAAAACAAAATTCTAGTCAAATCCCAAGACGCGTGCACACTGGTCAAAACTTTCTTATCCGGCGGAATAATAAAATCATCCCCAGCGAAAGCCCCACTCCAAAATTCAGAGTTCAGTGAATGATGAACTTAGGGAGATAGAGAGAGAAACCTCTCGGAACCAAAAGTCCAAGAGCAAAACAAGGAATCGGAAACAACTTCACGAACATCCATGAAAGCGCGACGGTGGAATTGGCATTGACAGGGAAGCAAGACGGCCATGGAAGCAGGAGCTCGATTGGCTAAATGGGCTAGGCAGTCTCCACATTAAAGCAGCGGATAGTGAGCTGCGTCTGCAGAGTGTGGCGAGAGCGATTTCGGATAAAGAGAAGCGGAAGCGGTGGGCTTAAAAGCTCTGGTTTTTGCTTCCTCGCACGTGCTGCGGATTTACGCACGTGCGAAAGAAACGGTTGGATTTAAATCATAGCAGGGATTTCGTGAGTAATTATCCTTACATCTTGTGCCATATTTCAAATTCTCAGTTTCCCAATTGATANCTAATGAGGCTACTACGAAATATTTACTCATGGGTGGGGCAAGTTCTTCTATTCCGGTTCATGGTTTCTCTTGGCTATATGGTTCATCCGGGGGAGAGATCGAGCTTCAAGAAATAGTAAATGGTCTTCTCAATACACATGTATCGACTCGTGCAGTGTTGTAGCTAACGCGTTAAGTATCCCGCGTGAGGAGTACGTTCGCAAGAATGAAACTCAAAGGAATTGACGGGGGCCCGCACAAACTGCTATTGTAGATATTGATAATCGAATGATTATTAAAAAAAAGATAATAATACATGAGACATCATATTTACATAAAAAAAAAACTCTTAAATAAGAAAAAAATTACAGAACTATAAATAAATTTATTAAGAATATCATAATATAATAATTAAATTCTATGATTGTTTTTATCTTAATTTAAAAAACAAAATTCTGATTTTTATCCTCAATTCTAGGCTAAATAGAATTTAGTACACCTATCAGTCTTCTAATTAAACGTGTTTTCTTGAACCAGGCCACATGCACCCTTACGTGATTTTTTTTAAAGATTATTGTAACAGATTTATAATTATCTTCATGAACTTGATTTCAATCGCAATATCTCTAGTCTTCGTAGGCTGTCTTGATATCGAGTATGTGTACGAAATCATAGCGAGCAAAACAACAATTACGAACTAAAAAACCATGCAATGGTTGGTTAACTAACCTGATACAGACCCAATGCATGTGGTTAACGACTCGTGTATCCAAAAGGCGAAATCTCTCGCCCCAGGGCCCACACACTCTGGCCCGACAATTGGTGAGGAAGTTAAATCACGGTGACTCAGCGGCCCAAAGATAAAAGGCTTTTTCCTGATATCCCAATGAGTTATCCCAACATTTGGGGTAACAACTCACACACTAGGGCAGCGCAGACGTCGAACCTAGGCTCTTGTACCCAATCTACCATCTCTGAGCCAACT
The DNA here is from genome assembly GCA_003255005.1 of Begonia fuchsioides. Classification (NCBI taxonomy): domain Eukaryota; kingdom Viridiplantae; phylum Streptophyta; class Magnoliopsida; order Cucurbitales; family Begoniaceae; genus Begonia; species Begonia fuchsioides. Next base: position 142,003 of record QAOC01023908.1, read on the forward strand.
GAACTATGTCTGTCCGGACATGTTGTTAACGACTCTTACGCTAATGGGGTGTTGTGTTTCGCAAAGAAGGTGTTTATGTGCACGCCATAACATCACGGGTCGATTTTGACGATTAAACTTGCATGTCGTGTAGGAAACCCGAACCATTGACGAGTAAATATAAAGATCGAATCCAATAATTGATGTAACATTTTACTTCTTGTTGCTTCCAAAAGATTATTTCGTGCACACATAGAATTAGGTCACTATCACATAGTCACTTCACCGAATTATTGTTATTCTTTTTATATATATTTTTCATTGGATTGAAAATGATAAAATTGGTGCTTATTCTTAAAATAGTAATGTTAAGCAATTATTATCGGAATGACTTAAATTTTTTATCACACATATATAATAATATAAGATAATATTTTTTTAATTTAAAAAAATAAAAAATGAGCGACGACTCGACTATGACCGACGACTCGACTATGACCGCTCCACGTAGCAGTCTGCCATCTGCCCAACTTTACAATAATTCTAAACATTAAGTAATATATATTGTATATAATATATAAATTTGTGCTTTACATGTCAAATAAGCAAAAGAAGTATGAGAATGTTTACAATATGACCATACAAATGAAACTTCAGATGATGAACTTGATCTGGATGGACAATGGCCGATGGGCATATTCGATCGCCCGGACTGAAGTCATGATCCGTAGTCAATATATCTGTTTTTTATCGAATCACGGCCTTGATGGTTCGACCCTATGCGTTGATTTTGAGCTGCTAGTAGCTTCTAGTTTCACACAGCGGATCATAATCGTAAGCCTCTCCGGCTTTGATGAACCGACCTTTCACCCGCCTCCTCACGTCCGCCCTTGCTTTTCGAGACTCGTACCTTACTTTTTTCTCGAACCTGTCGAGTAAATTGTCACAAGTTTTGACAAAAAACCAGACATTTGTAAGAACAATCTTAGTGTACCGAAAATAAAACGATACATACTTTCGGGTTTTCTTCTTCTCCATGTACCGCATAACAGCATTGCTGCGATTGGCCGATTGGATCGAAGGGTCGGGACAGGGTGGACCCCAGGGAGGCTCCCCCATCAGAAGCATCGTCTGAAATCCAGAATCGGGATGCTCTCCATCGCCGTTAATTTCTCCTGTGGGGCCCGAAAAGGGGAGAGGGGAGAGTGGTTGCCTTGTATTACAACAAAGAATTGAGTCTGTTTTAGTACTCATGATGGAATCTGCAGATGCAGCATTGCTGCTTGCTGGCTGTATTGTATTCATAAATCCACCAGAAGACCCCTTGAGAAGAACACTCAAGTTCAGCACATCTTTATTTTATTTTCTTTTTCTTTTTCTTTTCAATATTATTTGCAAACTAAACAATTTCATTTGAAGGATATGCTTAGGAATCAAACAGAATATAGCAGATATTATGCATAGGATTGGGAAAGAATAGTATGTTTTAAAGCAGTAAAAAGCAGCAAAAAACGTAATATAACCTCAGCGGCAATAGCAGCACGGCCATTGGAATCCGCAGTAGACACGTCCTTTGTCCCAAACATGCTATCGATCCCTCCATTTTCCAGAAGATCGTCAGAATTACAGGCTACGCGGAACAGTTCCTCGTAGTTTTCGAGACTCAAATCCAAATCCTCATAGAGATCACCAAATTCGCAGGTTTCGATGCCTTTTGTTCCGGGACAGCATAACTAAACACGATAATCGACAATATTCAAAGATCGAAACTACCAAAAACCAAAGAAAAAACAGCAAACTATGTGAGTAGTTGGGACGGATACCTTGAACTTTAAAAAAGTCATAAACACCTTGATCTTTATCACAATTACTTCGAATACCTTTCATCACGTTTTTTTTACTAATTTTAACGATGTTCATCTATTTAATTAACGTATTTTGCTAATAAATTATAATAAAAAGATTGAAAATATTATAAATTTGTGAAAAATTCATGTTTTTTATGAGGTTAATTGAGTTAAAATTAGCAAAAAATACGATGACAATTTGTTCAATGCAAATATATTAAAGTTCAAGGTGTTCATAGAAAATTTTTAAAGTTCAAGATATCTATTGTAAATTGTTATTTACCCTAAAAAATATAATGTTCTACGTTTGGAAAATTTATACTTACAGATCCACCCGAATGCTCGAACCCACGAAGAGCAAAATCCTGCGTCGATATTAAAGAAGAGCCGACCCAAATAGTTGACTTATCCACCATGCTGTATGAATCTCGAGATGTGTTATTTTCTCTGTGGCCTTTCATCAATCCCAGTTCTTGCTCACAAGCGTCCCCCACAGTCGGCAAATCTAAAACAAATGACCAAATAGAAGAAAGCTCGGAAGCCGATGGGCAGCCTGCATAGCAATTGATCGTTTCCTTCTTATGGGGCGAAGAAGAGGCCGAGTTGTGGCATAGCCAATCACAATTCTGACAGAGATTGATTCCATCTTCAACACATCTTACTAATGCAGGCTGTAGATTGCACTTTTCACATAGTAGTGTTCTTGTGTGTCGCCTCGAGAGAGCGTTTGCGGAGTGGACGTTTCGATCGCACGATAAGCACAGACAAGCTGCGTCCGATCGGCAATAAACCATCGATCTTTGATCCCCACAAAAATCGCATATATAACCCATGTTTCTGTTTAGTCTATAAACCAAATTCCAAACGATGATTTGAGATCTGGCCTTGGTTTCTTGTCCACCTTCAAAGAAATGTCATCAGATAAATATTTGGTTTTGTGGCTCACCATATAGAAATTCAATTTGCAGAAATTGTGCGAATAATGTTTTGAATTTTGCAATCAATAAATCCAATCAGGAAACTAATGGGTAAGATTAAATCTCATTGAAGGAAGAACTGATTCATCAGAACACTTGATAGAGTTCATATTTGGAATAATATTCAACAAGACAAAGTAATAACGAAATTTTCTACCACCTATCATAAGAACGAGAGAAACAAAATCATCCCACCAGAAACAGGAAACAAGAAAAAGTTGAAACGAGAGATTATAAAGCAGGCAACCTTTATAATGATCAGCACCTGAAGAGACTGGAGATAGAGAGAGAAAAGAAACTCTAGATTTCAAATCAAAACGAAGAACAAAGAATAAAGTAGAAAAGAAAAAGGAAACATAAAAAATCGACCAAGATCTCAAATGGGGCTCAAATCGAAATCACATTCAAAATAAATCTCACAGTTTCAGTCGAGAAGCCGGGAATTTCCAGAAACTCCCCAAGAAATTTCAGCTCTGTTCACAGATAGAGGAAGAGCGAGAGAAAGAGAGAATAAGGAGATATGGCCATGGCAGAGGAGCTCGAGGGAACTGTGACATTTGCAAAAAAGCAACCCTTTTCTCAACTTTTTGATGGATAATAGAGAGAGAAAGAGGAGAGAGAAAGAGAGATTAATGGCGAGGTGGGGTCTGTGTCGCCATCCCACTGAACGAAAAGTCGGCATTTTTCTGCGCTTTATCGGTCCCACCCTTAAAACCTGATCGCCATCGCCATGTGCTCTGCCATCTGGCCTCTGCGTTATCAACGTTTACACCATTTCTCCAATTTATTAGGAAACGTGATCTCTGCTTTGACCCTCTCCTCCATTTTTTACCAAAATTTACGAGTCAAAATCTTAACCTTCTCTCTCTCATCTCTTTCTCTCGCCACAGTCTTAATTCAATTCAGGTGACCAGAAAAAAAGGCTATCTTTTTCCTTACATCGGGGGTGTAATTTCAGCTGTTTTCGTTCGTTTTCTTTGCTACAAAAGCAAAAAAAGCTCAGTTCGTCATGCAGAGCCCTAACAATGGCGGATCCAACACCAGCCTTCTGCTAGTTCGTCAAACGCAAACCCCATTTGCGGAAAGCTGAAAAGAGCAGAAGAATATTCCTATCTGAACTGGTAGGTCCTTCCGATCCAATAATCATGGTCCCAAAAAGTGAAAGACTTTAAAAAGTCCTCGAAATCATCAAAGATTTGTAGAGCCGTCGAGCTCATCGCCATTATTACATAACTTGGATCTTAGAATGAACAAAATAATTAGATTCCAGCTGAAATTTTGATAATTATCCGAAACTGGTTCGTTGAAACATAAGTTCGCTGACTGAAAGCCGGGGCCGATCAACTTGGCAAGAGAGGAGAGAGATTAGGAGTCAGCATATGGAAAAAGAGCTGGTATTCGCACGTGAACTATGAAAAGGGGAAGCTTGGACGTAGGAGAGAGAGAGGGTATCTCTATTTTCTTCATTCAATATTTATAATTAATTATTCACCCACCAACGTAGCTTTAGCTTCCCCCTCTTCAACCTTCAACCTTCACCATTCAACTCCCTTCAATTATTTTATTTATTTATGATTAATAACATGATTATTTTTCATGCGTTACATATATTAATTTGTGTAACATTTGAAGTTGATGGGTCGATAAATGCGCCATTCAGCCAAAACCGGACAAAAAATTGCCTGAACTCAAACCTAAATCTATAATTTCACAGAAACAATCTTCTGGCAAAGGCTAAGAATCTCGAGCTCAATCATAGTTTGAACACGAGATGTACAGAATTCGTAAGCAAAGAAAATATTGACCGTATCGTTTCCAAAATCTGGGAAACATTCAAAGATGCAGCTAAACAGCATTAGATTCAAGGCAAATAAATATTGATCTGATTTTTAATTTGTTTGAGCGACTTGGTGTTCTTCAATAACATACCAAACATCGTATAGAATAGTACAAACCCAGCAATGTTCTCTTCGTGTTCATGGTGTTATAATCTATCAATGTGTTCTAACTTTTCTAAATCATACCATGGAAGTTTTGATCCTATGCTTGCAAGAATTCATGAAAAGAACAAGTAGATGAAGCCATTCGAGTACGCTCATTCAATCAGTCTATTTGCAGCATAAGAACAAACAAGGGAAGATGATGTAAAAAATTGCTACTTCCATACCAATTTTTTTCATCAATCCGACCAAACTGTGTCAAACTAAAAAGGGTGTTAAAAAGGAGGTCTAGAACACATTTTACTCACCTCAAGATATTTCTTTCGTCATTTGAGATCAGATTCGGCAAGTGCATTGAGCTCAAGACTGATAATGAACAATCCAGTTTCAGCCATACAAGGCTCGCCATGGCTCTTCTCTTTGTTTTGATGCTTCAGATGGCTTCCACACAATTTTGTCCCTTGAAAAGCCAAGGCAGAGCGAGTTTGCTAAGAGTTCACCCATCTCCTGAAGAACCTGGTCGAAAAACCAGAAAAGTAAGAAAAGATAAAAGCGACTGTGACAATAACATATGGCATTTAAATTCAACCAAAGCAAATTAACAAGACAAATAGTAAAAAAATATGAGTATTAATGCTGAGACAGCATGCTTATGGTTGAAGCAATTATCAAGCTATTTCACAAAGTGTGGATGGGGGGAAAGAAAAGAGTAGCCGACACTTACTTTGAGATCTTCTCCTTTGGCTTTATCAGAAACAATTTGACTTATTTGCCCCATGAGAACAACAGCTGGGAAGTTTAATATCCGGACCAAATGAAGAAAACATGCTAATGGTTCGTGAAGAATCTGTAATGTAGATGGTGCTTCCTGGGTTCTGGCAACCACGTCACGAGTAATATCTGATTCTGGACCGATCCGAACACCATAAAGGGAAACCTTGCTGTCATTTTTTGAGAAAGTTTTGCCTGCTCCTTTAAGTTTTGAGGATGTGACGAAAAATGGGGCCAGAATCGTAGGCAGCGAGGAAGATGAGGAATTTTCCCGTGCTAAAAGTGAAAGAACTTCACTTACAGCACAGGCCAAAATGGGAGGTTCGCAATTTTGCAAGAGCAGCAATGACACCTGAGATTCATGGAGACAAAAAGGTCTCTTAGCGCAGACCTCTAAGTCAACTTTATGTTTAGAGAGTGCTCCCTTCTGATTAAGAGGCGAATTTAGGAAGCGGAGGATAAAAGTACACACCAAAAAACCAGAGAGATCAAGGAACAGCATCATTTTTGCATACCAAGAAATACTGTAAGGCCTCTATTCTTCTTACACAAGAAACATAATTGAGGCGCTCGTGGAAATTTCGATAGAAAATTACGAATCACGAGCATCCATCGAGATAAAATTAAAATGAAAAATCAAGGATCCACCTCCAGAAGATTAGACAAAGTCCCAAAGATCAACACTTCATCACATGAAAAAGAAAACATTCTAGGGCAAATGGAGTGATGTACCTGACAAACCCCCACTTCATCGATAAAGTTAATGATGTTCCCAGAGGCCTTGTGATCCCTGATTCCATACCGCTCCAGCGAGAGCTCAAACAAATCCCCCCTATTTAATAAGAAAAATGAAACAAAATCCATCGGTTTAGCGACATCAAAAGAACTGGCGAAAAAGAAATTGAGAATGAAACGCAACTGCTGGGTTAGCTTGGAGGAGGAGATAGGGCGAAGCGTTTCTGAAATGACTGTGGAAATGCCATCTGAATCTCTGAAAAGAAACACAATCCTCGAACCTAATTTCATTCTCTCAGGAAACTGGCGAAGATCAGTGTCTACTGTCGAGAGCCAGAATTTGCTTCGGTAATTCCAATCAAATCTCTTCCTCGCTTCCAACCTTAACGACTCCGTTACTGCCCAATTTCCAAACCTTTATAAAAGGGTAAGCTAATGTTAGTACGATTAAGGATACGGGTGTACATAGCCTCTTCCCACAAATTTTATCTTCAAATAAAATTAAAATTAGGGTAAAAGTTAATTTTGGACCTCAATTTTCAGAAAATAATCGAAATTAAGTCTGAGTTTTCGGAAAATAAAATTTGAACTTGTCGGACGCATTATTTTTTTGGCCGCATGCATCCGATATGCGTCTGATATTCGTCCGAGCGATCAGACGAATGAGGAAAGAATTTTTTGCCTCATTCGTCCGATATTCGTCTGAGTGAGACATGATCGGACGAATGAGGTAAGAAATTTTTTCTTATTTTTTAGTTACTTTTTCATTATTATTGTATTTTTTTTCCTTTACATTATTATTGTATTTTTTTTTTAAATTTGAAATGAACATATTTTTTCTTTAACGTTATAATACATTTATAATATTATTGTTTTGTCCATCTCGGCCAGGCTGACCACCTTCTACGTGGTTTTGGATTTTGGACGGGTTCCGATACTGATTCTCGTGGATTATTTTTGTGACTCTTGTGTGCATACATTGAAGTCCGATAATATTATAAATGTATTATAACGTTGAAAAAAAATATGTTCATTTCAAATTCAAAAAAAAGTACAATTATAATGTAAAGGAAAAAATACAATAATAATGAAAAGGTAACTAAAAAATAATAAAGAATTTCTTGTATCATTCGTCCGATCATGTCTCACTCGGACGAATGAGGCAAGAAATTTTATCTTCATTCGTCCGATCATGCCTCACTCGGACAAATATCGGAGGCATATCAAACACATGAGGCAAAAAATTATATGTTCGACAAGCCCAAATTTTATTTTCTGAAAATTCAAGTCTGATTTTGTCTATTTTCCAAAAACTCAGGCCTAATATTAACTTTTACCCTTAAAATTAATATAATGATTTATTAGTTAGCAAGTATAAAGTCGTGAGTCCATAGATTTTACGATACAACGATATTTATTTCGTATTTTAGACTGATGATTTTGTCACGCTAGGATTTTATTATATAGTAGTTATATCATATGCTCTCAAATTTAATTGAAAAGGCTACATTAGTCAAATCCATCATTCGATCTTCCAAGCATAAAGGAAAAGACAGAATTCGGAGGGGCTCGAGCTCCTCCTAGCGGAATAATAAAGGCTACTTTCGTCACTTCCGCAACCGTCGTGGCTACTACTTCCGTCGGTGCAGGCTTTGTCGCTGTCCAGCTCCGGCGGCCCTGGTTTGAATATGAACAACCCATAGCCGACGCCGGGACTGCAGAACAGCCAGTCGTGAACGTCGTAAAATACTTGTATCGGCTGATTATCCACGAAGACCGTCTGATTCCCTCGGAATTTCCATTGCAAATTCTTCACGTGAATCTCCACGATTCCGTCCACGCTGATCCACATCTCCGGCTCTCTCATTCCCGCCGTCGAGTACTCCACCACGATGTCGTGCTGCTTTCTTCTCTCGTAGAAAATGGCGCTTGTTGAGAAACACTTTTTCGCGAATACGTTTTCTTTCTTGTAAACCGGAGTTGCCTCTACCAATGCAGGTCTTGATTTCGTTCGCTTGTACGCTTTTTTCTTGTAATCTCCCAATATTAACACGATTTCGTCGTCGGAGACTAGGGCGACGTAGTAGTCTGAAAATGGATCAGGGCTGGTGGTGTATTTTGCCGTTCGAACGTCCCAGTAAATTTCGACTTGATTTCCGTCGATTTGAAGCGATTTGTACCCTTTTTTGCTCCAGAAACTCCACGGTTTAAGATCGATTCTGCAAGTGCAGTGGAAATCGCCCTCTAAGCTGTGAATTGCAATATTGAGATAATGGTTCATGACGTTTTTGCACCATAAAGCAGTCACAATTCTCCAATATCCGGCGATATTGGCTTGATAAGCGTAGGTTGCAGTGCTTTGAGCTGTTTTATTCGTTATCGGCTCTTCCGTTATTTTCTCTGCTAATGGAGGATGAATCGCCCCCGATGTCTGAGCTCTTAACGGGCGACGCAAAGGCATCCCCGGAACCTTGAACATAAACAAAATGTAGATCAAATTCAATGGTTAATCATAAACCAGCAGGAAATCACCTTCTCCCGGGCATCAATGGAAAATCTGATGATCTCGCCGGAGGAAAACGGAAATGGGTTCGAAGAGAAAGGTTTGTCAAAGATCTTTGTCTGTGTGTTGTGGAAAAAGGAGAAATAAGGATGAAACAGAGAAGAATACGATGAAATCAGGCAATCGAATGTTTTCTTTTCTTTTCTCTTGAGGAGAACGAGTCTGAATCTACAGGCTGTAAACAGAGAAGACGACGGAGATGAAAGGGGTTAACAAAGCCTTCTCTGTTTGTTTACTAAATACAGGTCTCTTCATCAGGCCCGTCCATCCAAAATCTCGTGGCTCTCAGCGTCTCGTCATCTCCAACGAGGTAAAGATGGAAATCAACAACACATTGCTGTACAGGTCAATCCTATTCCTAACTCTTATGTCATGTATAGTAATTAGTTTAATTAACCTTAATCTCTGGACACAGTCGTATGGTTAGAGAATGGAACACATAACATAATCTTTTTGAAGTCTAACAAAGATTTGAAAATGAAGCAGATATGAAGGAATGTTTGATTTCTCGAAAGAAATATCTGATTATCTGCATAAATTATGAAAGTGAGAACGATAATCATTAGTGGGTAGCCTTCAAAATGAGTAATTTGATGTCTAAATGAGTTAGAACATTGGTTGTAGCTTCTCTATCTGAAGAAAATGAGCTCTTTTTTATACTGTAAACCAGAGCCTCTTCACAAGCTGTCACTTGACTCTCTACTACCACTGAATTCTAACACATCCACCCGTGGCAGTCCCTGATTGGCCATTTCTGGGTGATCCTTCCAGCCACTTGATGGGTTACTCATGAACTTCGAAAAACCAAGATTTCTTACTTTGAATAGAACCCAACTTCTGATTGGATTGAATCTCTTGTTCATCCTCCTTTTGAATGTTTTCTTCTTTTGCTTGTTCTTTCGCTTCTGTTCTAGTCAGACCTCCTCCATCTCTGCGATGAGGCTTGTTAGCCTTCCTTTTTGCTTCTTTTTCTTTCTTCTTCCTTGTCTTCTGATTGCAACCCCTTCGGCTTCTTCTTCTTCTTCTTCTTCTGTCAAAAGGGTCTGCATTTTCTTTTTCATTCCCCTTTACCTTTTTGTGAATTCTTTTTGTGTAATTTATCTAACTGTTCGTTGTTTTTGTTCTCGTTTTCCTAGTCTTATGTTGTCTACATGGGATCGCATTCGCATACTGCGAAACTTGGATGGATCGCTGCAGTGAGGCTCATGTGGTCCCACCCAGCTACGCCGTAGTGAGGCTAAGCCGAAGATGAGAAAGTACAGAAGAAAGTCAAATACGTATTGCATTAACTCTAAGAAACTACACCAAGTTAGACAGAAGATGAGAACCCATCAGGATGCATCTATGAATTGAACTAAGAATCCTTAAAATAAAACTAAAAGATTTCTTCTTTTTTAAAGTTACCGAGTGAGCCGCTTTTCGCATCAAGACTTATGGGCATGTCGGATCGTTTGACTTGCAAACTATCTCTCTTTCGGCTTTAACATTTGTTTCGTCCATCACCAAAGAACCGATATCGGGCACCTGCAAGTGTGAAAATAAGTACATCTGCAGTCCGCTTGAGTCGGATTCAAACCGAGTTGGCTGGCTTCAAATGTCACCTTTGTACGTGTCGTTTCGATCGATGTTTTATCCAAGCCTCCATTCTCGGCGTTCGCTTCGAGAATGCCATCATTAGACCGTCTTAGCTAATGTATGGTCTTGAAGCCTCGGAATTTGCAATATCTACAATTATGAAGCTCAAACTATAATAACGAGATCAATTTGAGATGTTCTAGATAGTACAAAGCGTCTAAACAGATACAGCTCAACTGAATGTCATGATATATGCCAATGCTCGAATCCCAAATCAAGAAGATGAATTAATATGGTGCCTTCAACATACGAAGAGAGCTAACCTGGTCTTTGAGCTCTGTCTCGCCCATATCCTTCTTTGCTCTGCTTGGTAAATGCTTTCTGGTAAAGCATTAAATCAGTAAATTGAAAGTACTAAAGATCATTGCCGAAGTATATGACAATTGAAATACCTCTCCTCGTCAACATCCATGCCTGAATCTGGATCCCATCTCTCGTCTGGATTCTCTTGATCTTCATCTGCCTGAACATAAGTACAACAGAAAAAATTGAAACAAACGAGATTATACAATTGGAAGATTAATTTACCACAATAAGAAGCTATCTGCCGCACCTCAGGGAGTTCAGTGTCTGGGGGCCTTTCCTGAAATTGAACACTAGGTGCATGTTGAAGTTTTGATAGATTTTCAAGAAGCTTTGTTCGTATTTCTTCCGGTAATTGGTGAGAATTTTTATTTTCCATATTACTGGGTGCAACATGCAGAGTATAATCAGGGCCAAAATACTCATAATATTCGTGCTGTGGCATTTTGTCATCAACTTCTATTCCAAGGGCAACTCCTGTCTGCTTCATGTAAGAGAATTCAAAGTTAAAACATTAATACCTCATAGCACCAGCATCGAGCAACATTTCGAATAGTATAGCCACCACCTCCGAGAAGCAACAGCGGAACATTAAATGATCTCATATATTTGACACATTCTTCATGACCTTTAATGGAAAGATTGAAGCATCCTAGCCTGTCTCCAGATAAGGAGTCAGCACCACATTGAAGGACCACAACACCAGGTTTAAAAACTTCCATTACTTTTCCCATTATAGGTTTAAACAAAGAATGGTAACTCTCATCCTCAATGCCATCGTCTAAGGGAACATTGAGAGAATAATACTTTCCTTTTGCATATCCAACATCACGAATATCTCCAGTACCAGGAAAATAGTCAGGACTATATCATTGACATAGCAAAAACCGGAAGCCTCACACTTCTTAGCATGATGTAGTCCACCAGCCCAATTTACTGCAATATCGCACAGATTGTGGTTCAACTTAACAGCACCACCAACTGAGTCACCAGCATAAGTTTGGCAGAAGGAGTAAAGACCATCAAAAACTGGGCAATCCTCTCCAACATTGAAGCGCTTGAGCGGTCTAAGCTGATCTTGTTGTGTTTTAGGGGTAATATTTCTCAGGAAAGATACATAATCATCTGCATGGAGGCGACAAAGGTCCCTATCCCTTGCAGGAAAAGGCTTGAGAACCTGCATATGCTGAAGCAATCCATAGTGGGCGAGAAGGGCGTGGGTCACTCTGATGCGATGAGGCTTCATTGGATGACTCTGGCCATAATAATAATTTCCAACCTCGGAGTCATAGAAGTAACACACCTTTCTTTTGACTGCATCAGGTCCGGGAGGTAAGGAATTGCCTCCAGTGTCCATGCTACTTACTCTGTTAAGTGAATTTTCAGTGACCATAGTAAGATTTCCCAAAAATAAGAACACAATCAAAGCCCTCCAATGCAGAAACTTGAATGGAGATTTAGGTTTAATCAGTCAGTCAATAGGTTAAAGCAAATTAACTAGAATCCTAATCTGGTTAAACACCATATTTCAATAAAAAGCCAATCATACTGATTCTTAAACTTCAAATGAATGCGAAAGTAGCAGGCAATGACAGAAACTGAAACGCTAAATAATGAGGAGAACACTAAATAAAGAACAATGACAATTACTGTTACTAGACAAAGCCATGAGCCAGAAGTAGAAAAAACATCGGCAACATAAGAACCTGAGTGAAGTTTAGAACCGCAGCTCGAGCTCTTGTTTGCAGAGAATAAAGGAGAAAGAAGAAAGAGAAGGAAGAAGGGTAAACGATCTCCAATCTGCAGATCAATGAACTGCTTTCTGTGTATTGATGATTATTGATATTGCATATTTGATTAAAAAATATGATTTGAAATAAAAGTTTGGTATTATCGAAATTGTATATGCACGTGATCTACCAAAAACCAAGATTCATGCATTTGGAGATAGAGATTATCGACTGGATTCTCTTATTTTGTCACATTGTTCGAGATGAAGAATTCTTTTTTTTTGTTCGCACGAGCATAATTCAGTTGGCTCAAAAATGATAGATTTGATACAAAGAACCTAGGTTCGACGTCTGCGTTGTTCTAGTGTGAGTGTTGTCACCCCAATGTTAGAGTAACTCCTTGAGATATCAGGTTATGACCTCTCATCTCTGGGCCGCTGAGTCACTGTAATTAACTCCCTCACATGCTGTCAGGCAAGGGTGTGGGCCCTGAAAACGAGTGATTTTGCCTTTTTGGTACAAAGAAAATTCATCCTTTTAAATTTAAATTTTGTTCGTGATAAAAAATTTGAAAATAAATTTAATGTTCTTGTAGAAAGATATATGTGGCTAGAAGAGAAAAAAAGGGTTTCAATTAATGGAGGGTGAAGAACAAAGCAGCATCCATGGCTGAAAAGGACGAAGAAACAACAAAAGACAGTCGAATATTGTCTGATTATGAAGAAACATAGTTTCTTACAGTTGAAATTTAAGAATCTGATGAAATATAAGAGAAGAACAATGTGGTCTAAAATGGCGGTCTCGATGTCGATGCAGATACAGAGCCACTCCACCCTAAAACATGATCACCAGGATACCCGTAATTTCCCACGTTCACTCCCAGATTGTGGAAGGGAACGCCTCCGCCGCCGCTGCTTCTGCTTCCCCCGTCGCCGCCCACCTGTGCTCCGCTGCTCGTCACGCCGGAATTTTCAGACGCCGGAGGAATCTGCATCTCCGGACCCTCGTCCTCCACCGGCAACCGATCGTAGACTGCATTCGCAAACGAAGCCGCCATCAGAACCACCGAGCCACAAGCTACTAGTGGTCCAATGACGCTTCCTCCGACCACCTGACCTTGCCCTCCGGCCAAGTACACCGCCAAGCCGCCAGCTCCAGGCGGCGCTGGGGGTGGCAATGCCGTGCCTGTGAGTGATAATATCTCGTACCTGCCGTGAAGTGTAATTACACCGCCTGATGGGGATGATGCTTGCCGGAGGATGACGTTGGTGACGCCGCCGGAGCCGCTGAGAACGCAGACTCCACGGCCGCGCTTCTGGGCGTAGTCGGTAACCGATTGGACGACGTCGGAGCCTGAAGCTACTTCCAAAATGTGGGATCTGAGAGCGTTTGGGCTGTCTCGAGTGATGAATATCGGCGGTTTAGGTTTGTTTTTGGAGCCCGCCGGCCGACCACGGGGTCTCCTACCTGATGAAGAACTGCCCATCGCTAAATCGCCGACGTCCTTTTTCAGGTCGTCTTTTTCCGGCGAGTCGTCCTTGGAATCGTGGCCGGCTTGAGATGATCTTTGTAATTGGAGTTCTGATCCGAGAAGATTGTGAGCGAAACGAGAACCTGACATATCTGACTACCCTCTTCTCCGATTATCTTCTCCGGCGATCGATCACTTCTTGATCTCTCACTTTAAAAGATCCAACAACAAAAAAAACACAGAAAATCATGAAAATAAGCGATCAGAAGAAGAACCCATTAAGGCTGCCATAATCCAAAAACTCAAGCAACTTCTGAATCAGACAAATTATACGATCCCTAACTCTCTGCAACCTTCGAAGAACAAAAGCCTAAGAATATTTAACTATTTTACTTTATTCCAATCAACCAAGCCTAAGAACTAGATCACCCAGACAAGATAAAACACAGGAAAACTCGAATATGTTTGATCTAAATACCTGAATCTACTGCAAGTTCAGAATTCGCAGACGATAATTTTGTTCAAAAACAGACAGGAGAGCAGTTGATGACAGGCTACCAAAAACCAGACCCAGTTCATAAGTAGGTCTCTTATTTACGTATTTCATGGAAGAACAAGGAAAAACTCTGAGCTTTTAGAGAGAGAGAGAGATAGAGGGGGAGAGAGAGAAAGCACAGCTTGATGTTGATGGTAATAAAGGGAGAACGCCATACTTTTTAGAGCTACAGCTTCCTGAGTCCCGATCCAAAGAACATTTTGGACTCCCCTACAATATTTATTATCTGGTTCTATTATTTATAAATTAAATTCTAAATTTATACATCCCAAAAAGTACAACTCAATTACTAACTTCTAGGAGGTATATCTACATATATTATATACCTCTGAGTCACGTATAGTCATAGACTAATAATATTAAATATTATATATATATTTATAGGTTTTTATTCAAGTATGAAGAATATCGAGTCTTATCCTTTCCCATATTCTTATTTTAATGCACATCTAGGGTTTCTCTAAATGATCAACCATGATTTCTTGTACTCAAAAAGTAAAAATTTCACTTTCAGGGCTCTCATGTCACGACCCGACAGTTTGTGAGGAAGTTAAATCACGGTGACTCAGCGACCCAGAGATAGGAGGCATTTACCTGATATCTCAATAAGCTACCCCAACATTGGAATAAAAACTCTCACACTAGGACAGCGTAGACGTCGACCTAGGTTCTTGTATTCAATCTATCATCTCTGAACTAACTGAGTTATGTCTGTGCGGGCGATCAACCATGATTTCTTGTTTGCAATTGTATGATATATTGTTTTTTGACAAAATTATTGTTGCGATAATCTACTTATTAGGGTTTGTTCAGATGAATATACAGAGAAATATTCAAAAAGAAAATAAAAGAAAGATAAAATCTGGCTTAGAACATTATTTGTAATGTGTATGATACTCTAATATAATACTTTCTATTCTTTTAAAGTATAATAGAATATGATTAAAATTAGGCTTAAAAAATTTATATTTAATTTTTAGTTCTCTCATTTTAGTTATAGTTACCGCTGTAAAAACTCCATGTTATCTGATAAAATTACCACTGTAAAAAAAGAATCAAATAAAAATAGTAAAAAGGATAAATTTCTAATGGTTTTAAAACATTTGATTTGTCTCGAGTTAAATCTCACAACCCGGGAGAGTGAAATACGTATCATAATCGTTTAAACTTACGAAGTGAACGATATAATGGTAAGATTTCTTACCATCGACAATCGAGAAAAGGTGTACAAAGAAATTGCGATGAACTTACGATAATTTATAATAATAGTTTATAAAATAGCAAATTTATACGATCAACTTAATAAGAGAGGGATCCGACCCTAAATTCGTCCGAAAAACTTGATCGGTGTATTTGTCTGCTCGGCAAATCGACCGGTTACACGAGAGAATTTATTAAATCTTTAGGCAATAAAATAAAATGATAGTGTCACATGTGATGGGAAGGATTCATGATAACGCATCTTGATTAATTAATTAATTAGTTAATTAATTAATTATACTTTTAAGTATTTAAAAAAATAAAAACCCACTTTCTTGAGCCACCAAAAAGTAATTTAAAGACCCTTTTATTCGTATTATATTTTTAATTAATCTTGCTTAGTACCTACTTTTTATAAAGCTTAATTGCAGTGTTTTGGATTTATTTGCTTAACCTGCATATAATTTAAATACAAAATATAAAAATTCCAAAAAAAATGTTTATTACAAAATTAAATGTTTTTTATTTGTTCTATTTTTTGAACGACTTCATGAAATATTAGGAATTTTGATTTGTTAGCCGATTATTTTGACTTTATTCTATCTTTGATTAGTAGAGGTGGTCACATGTCGATTTGACTTAGTTTTATCTTAAAATAGAATTAGAACCGGAACTTACAGTTCTAGATTTTTGAAAATGACACCAGAACTAACGACAAATCTGTGTCGTTCTTCAAGAGTTGTATTTGTCTTTTTCAAATGGTAGAGTTTGATCATCTTTATTATCGATACCTCATTAGCCAAGTCTCATGTGACATTATTATACTTTTTCAACCAAAAAAACATGACACATAAGTATTGCATTATAGCACGAATTGAAATTCGATCATGTAACGTTATTCCTTAATTAATTATTCCACGACCCGTGTCTGGTTTCTAGTAAAAACGAACATAAAGTATAGTCGGCTAGAAAATTTTCTCTGCCAGTGTGCATTTTTGCCTTTCCGACCTCCACATCTTTCACGCCCACGACCTCTACCTCTCCAATTTGAGGTATGTGGATGCAATCCTCTTTGGTTTTCTTCTGCAGGTGGCGCAGAAGAAAACGGCAAAAGGTGTTTGGGATGCGTTGAAGATGAGAAATCTGGGTGCTCGGAGAGAATTTAAAAAAAGATTTTGAATTAAATAATGACAAGGGGAGGATTAGCGATGATGAGCACCAAGCAAGGCCAATCTAGCCTTTTGTATTATCATTAAAACCCTAGTTTCTTTCGTGTGTAGCGGATGAAACCCTTTTTCATTTTATCGATTGTGAGAATAAAATTCATCGTTTATTTTAAATTACAAATTTCATGGCTGCCCAAATTGAGCCTACGATTCAACGCGACTCGATCAATTAATTCTATTATTTTATTTTCTCGTAATAAAAAAAACATCAACGGTATTCACGATCACCTGCACTTAAAATGCGAACTACCGCAAGTGAATTTAAGCATAACAAAATGAAAAATCAGGCACATTTGAACTTCTATAGAAGAAAATCCCGAATAATCGAACAAAAATCATAGAAAAAATATATAAACTATACGTACATGACAAAGATACCTTAAAGAATGTTAATACTGTGTAATTTCTTAGGTAATAATAATTTTAGATTTATTTTTTATATTACTTTTTCATTGTACACGAGGACTAATCTTGAGATAATTATTTATATTTTAATATGCTAACTGTATTTTCGATGAACCATCATGATTCGATACAGCTTGTACGATAAGACTACATGATAAGAAAATAATATTATTATTAATTTTCAGATAATTATTTAGATATTAATAAAAAAAGTATTTTTTTAGTATTTTTAGAGAATAATAATAACAATAATACGGGAAGAACAATAAAAAAAACAAGAAAATTGAAGGATGTCTCGCATTTTCCACATATAACACAAATTTGACAAAAAAAGAGAGAGAGATACATTGTTCCGTGTTCTTCATGTCTATCATGATCATGCATACCGTTATCCTCGTCTTCGAGACATTTTTTGTTTTTTATTTATTTATTTTGCTTTTCTGGAGCAGAGGTGGGGAGCCATTTTTCATGAGCTGAGCTTTGTCTTTAATGGAGTCCCATCGTCTTCTTTACAGGGCAGGCGGAATTGGGAATTGGGAATTGGGTTAAGAGGGGACTGAGCTGGCTATGTCTCTGCTGGATCTGTTGTACTTCATGTGGCTCTTCACGAGCTGGCCTGCTGCGAGAGCTGACATGAGAGAGAGCTCTCCTGCAAGAACAGACCCCGCAACGATGGTGGCCAGTAATCTCGAGTTTGCCCCTGGTTTCTCTTTGTTCGCTCCTTTAACTCCCAGCAGGTTCAAACATGCCGACTGAGAAGCTAGCTGAGTTCCACCTCCGACTGTCCCAACCTGTAATCAAGACAAGTTTTTTCGAGTTGTCCGGCCTGGAGATTGAATTTCTTGGAGGAGAAGATCGAATTGTTTTCGTAAATTTTTACCTCAATGGCGGGCATGGTGACGGAGACGTGAAGATCCTTCCCGTCGTTTACAGCCTCCATCATTGTGATACAGTGAGAGCTTTCCACGTTCTGGGCTGGATCTTGGCCGGTTGCAATGTAAACTGCGGAGACGATGTTGCTTGCATGGGCGTTGAAGCCGCCAAGAGCTCCGGCCATGGCGGAGCCGGTGAGGTTTTTGAGCATGTTAAGCTCTACCAGCGCCTCCACGTTGGATTTGAGAACTTTTGTTACGATTTCTTCCTTGATGATTGCTTCGCATACCACTGATTTGCCTCGCCCTTCCACCCAGTTCACTGCTGCAGGCTTCTTGTCTGAGCAGAAGTTTCCTGGGAGAAATCAAAGAAAAGATCAAACCAAATCCATCCGGTCGGACGATTTAAGAAATGAATTCTCAATATCTTTCCCAAGGCTTAGCAGATTCTTTGAAAATATGGGATCTTAAGACTATATTGGGTATGGATTTGATTCAGAAATAACCTTGTCAATGGCGTAATATAAGCTCATGAAGAAGAAAGAGTTTGTTTGCTTACCGGAGATACCGATGACATCCATGTCAGGGAAGTCGGACTGGAGGAAATCCAAGACATTTTGAACGCCTTTAGAGACCATGTTCATCCCCATAGCGTCGCCGGTGCTGCATGAGAATCTCATGTACAGGTTTCTGCCGGCGATGGCGCATTTTACATATTGAAGCTTAGCAAATCTACTGGATTTGTTAAAAACTGCACTTAATGTATCGAAATTGGCCGGATCCTCCATGAACATCTTCAACCTTGCTGCCTGTTTAGCAGTGCCGAATCTGACCACCGGAGCTCTCGTCATTCCATCCTTCAACAAGACGCTGGTAGCTCCGCCGGACAAGTGAATCGCCTTACAACCTCTGTTCGTACTTGCCACCAAACAGCCTTCTGTCGTGGCCATTGGGACCGAGTACTCTCTCCCGTCGAGCAGAAGCGGCCCGGCGATTCCCACCGGGATTTGCACAAAACCGACAGGCATTTCGCAGCACTGCCCCAAGATCGAGTCGTAATCGAACCCATCCAAAGGCATCCCAGCGAGCGACTTTCCGGTCATCCTCTGTAGTGCCTCACGGCGGATAGCCGCTGCCTTCCCGCAATCTCCGAGCTTAGACTCCAAAGAGTATGAAGGAGTAGCTCCGGAGATCACCGATTTCACGATCTCCTCGTCTTCCTCCGTCAAATTGATCGGAGCAGGGAGTAAATCCACCACTTTAGGAACCGCGGCATTAGGAGAAGCAAAAACCGGAGCAGAAAACTGCGGAGGAATCGAGCACTCAATAGCCGCGGCACCACACGGAACTTTCCGATCCTCCTTGAGAATAACCTCCTCTTCGTCATCCTCCGCAGGCCACACATTCGCCGATGGCCGTAGAATCGAGTGAACGAATTCAACCCCAAAAAATCCAACCAGGTAGATGAAAGAGGCGACAAAGGCGACGATAGCGGAAATCTCAGAGAGTCTAACGAGGTGAAGAGGAACAGAGTTCCGAACCTTTTCCCGCCAGCGAGTGAGCAAGAAGTAGACGACGGAGAAGAACAAGGTGAAGAAGACGGCATTGGCGACGTACAAAGGAATAGGGAAAATCTCAGCGGCCTTGGACGAATCATCTTCCTCCACCTTCACCTTCTCCCTCACAGCTCCGTTCATCGATCGGCGGCGAACGTCCATTCTAACTCCGAACGCCGCCGGAATCGGGGCCAGAAATGTAGAGGACGTCGGGGGAAGAGGAGAGAGAGAGAGCGGAAAAGCGGTCAAAATGATCGGTTGGTCGTTCCAGTTGAACGGAAGAGCGGAGGCAGAGGTCTATTTATAGTATCGTGGGAGCTGTGAGCTGCCATGGTGGGTCCCACATTCACAGGTACAGAGAACGGTCAGATGGAATGGCACGTGGCATCAGCGGTGGAGGTTGAGAGTGGGTTAGGGACACGTCTAACGACATAGTCTGTGTCCGTGGTGGTAGGTTTGGTGCCCTTAATTTTATTTTTTAAAATAAAATATAAATAATATTTAAAATCCTGAATTCAAGTAATTAAATATATTCATAAAAAAATAATATTTTTATGACCCCAATTGGCAGCAAATGAAAGTTTGGTGCAATCTCCATTCTTTAATCCAACAAGCTAATCCAAGACCAAATGCGTCCAAATCTTGTTCATTGATCTTGTCGTATCGATTTCGAATTCAAGAATAAAAACGATCTAAAACCCATTTTCCACGACTAATATTATTAATGATTTCGATAAGGTTTTATTCACATAGCTCGACTTTAATCCTCGCATTAGAAAGTACAAAAATGAGTTAAATTAATCGTACCTTTGTTATAATAATCAGTCACAAATAAAAACCGATGATTAAAGACATATATTCGGTACTATACCAACTAATTAATGGTAAAAATATTTCCTTATCATACAGATAATAAATAATTATTTATAATTTAATATATTAATCGCAATTTAATTTAACCCATAAGTGTTTTCCACCTCTACAATGTATTGAGGTGTATAGACTATGATATGATTACTTTTGTACAACTCTATGATGTAACATGCATCCTAATGCTACATGATTAATTAATTTTAAACATTTAAGGAATTTTTTATTTTTTTTTCTATACGGTCACATGTGAATTATTAATCAGTTCTAATTAAGATACAATTAATATATCGAAATATAAATAATTATTTATTAATTTTAATACATCAATTATAAATTAATAAATTAGCGTATATAATAAGAAGATAAAATAAAAATAAAAATATTTTATTTCAATTCAGAACTTGTGGTACTTTTTTAACGAAGTTTATCCTAAAAGATTAGGCTTTACTCTCGCGCCCTTCAAATGATTTATGATTATGCAACTCTACACGTTCGTGAGCCTCTTTGCCTCGCTCAAATTGACCTCGGACGATACGTTATCGAATTTTCCTTCCCTTTGCCTCGCTCAAATCCAAACTATATAAACATTTGTGGGCATCATTATTTCACAACTCCAATGTCATTTGACGCCACATCTCTAAGATTAAAACATATAAAACATTTATTTTTAGGATAATGTTTTAGATGACAAAAACTCTTAGGACGCCGGAAAAAGAGACATTATTCGTCGTCCGAAGGCATGAAAAACGTTGGGTGTGACAACAAGAGAGTTTGCAAGTATTAAGACTACGTCCATGAAATAAATAGTCATCGTGCATGGGATGATTGGCAAGATGAAGTTGGGACCGTCCAATATTGATGATAGATCTTGGAGTGGCCCTCAAAGTCCAACACGTGTAAAACGTGTGATTTAACTCACGAACCATGCTGTCCTAACACGTGGATCACGAGGAGTGGATTGTAGTGGAGTAACATTAGAAAAAGTGAAGGTTGAGGTATTTAGGGTTTGTTATAAGATTTATTCAATGGAATTATAAAAATAAATGACCATTTTGTAGCCGGGACGTTCCATCGAGAATCGATGCCTTCACACTCTGATAAATTTTTGGTAATGATGTAAAAAGAGTGTCTTTAAATTTATCACTTGAACGCTGATACAAGGTAATAATCTCAACGATTAATACCCGATGCAAAAATAAGATATCAGATGAGTGATTTTAAGTTTCGATTCGTGGGCAACTAAAAACCTTAAATACGTGGATGATCGATAGGAGTTCATCAAAATTTGGTCAAAAATCTAATGCATAGGACAATGAGTTAAGCGCATAGAAAATCTTACCAAACTCAAGGAGATACCGATCACATTTATTTATTTATTTTTATTTTCAGGTCCGTAATTATTATTTAAAGTTTGGTGATGCTTTTATTGTATATGTTTAATTGTCCGATGCCTAATTTTAGTGACGTATTTGACTTTATTTTGGGCAATCTTTGACTCGGTTACAATAAGTCTTGATCTTACATTTTTATCTCAGTTTCAATTTAGTTTTTCGAAGAATCATTCGGTTTGATTTACTCGGAGTTTTTTAAACCGGACCTAAATTACCCGGTTTTTTTCATTTTTTCCCTCTCGCTCTTCGGGGAGCTGAAATCTAGAATTCGAGTTGAGTTGGTGAGCTCGCTATCTTATCCTCGAAACCTAATTCGAAGCTACTTTGTCACTTGACTTCTTTGTTTGGTCCGAAGGACTTGCGTGTATCGTGCCAGTTTCTCGGCCTCACGGTTTCCAAACTAGATTGTATCAATCTAGCCTTGCTTCGGTTGCAAGCGAGACCCGACTCCTATCGTGTGCCAATCTTGTCTATTATAACAACATTATAGGCAGGTTATAGTATTGTCTTTTAATCGTCTTAATTATCTATCTTGTAAAAAAGATTGATCGAATATTTATTTATATAATTTTATTAAAAAAATTATATTATTAAAAAATTATTGTAATTTTGTTATTTTTTGGGGGTTTTTTCAAATAAATTTACAATATAAATAAAAAAAATTCAATATATTTCTTCAAAATTTTAAATTTTTTAAATTAGGCAAAACTTGATTAAAACTCAACTTAAACGCGATTATAGGTTAAAACTCTACCAAACTCAAACTTGGTTCTAAACCTCGCAAAAAACCACTACCCAAACACACTATAAAATATTTATAACAACTTAAATTTTCAATTTTTTAAAAACTAGGAATTTAAGCAGATCCAAACAGAAGAATACAGTCCGGGTTGGATTGATTCCCAGAACTGTTCGTTCTGATTCCAAGGATTTCAACCTGAAACCATGGGGCAAGGTCGGGGTTCTGATTCACGGTGGAACCTGACCGATCTAGCTCGTGCCCACCGCTAGTATACAAACAATTGCATCAAGAAATTGAAAATGCGAATATATTTTTTCTGTGCTTAGTAACTATGAAATGTAAAAATAAATTGAGAATTGACTAATAACATTTGTAATAGGCTTTAAATCAAAATAAGAAGTGGGCAAGAACACACCAGAGACTGAGTTACTCAAATAAAAAGCTCGAATCTTAAAAGGCCAATCAAGAGAGCCAAAACAAATATTCCATCAATACATGATATCAACAAGTACCTCATACATGTAAAAAAAATCAACTAGGATCATATGCTACAAAACGATCGATTCTACAATGGATGTGTAGTAAATATTTATAAAAAAGAATACCCGTGTATCGGTTTCATTGCATTATTATTGGGCCTATAACAGATTGAAAAATGTTGCTCAAAACACGTTGAACTTCTCCAGAACTATGCTCACTCTTCACAAGATCTACCAAAAGTGGAAAAATTTGAGACACATACCTTTTGAATGAGTTTCTTTCCAAGCCGATCAAAACTTGTAATGCGGACACAACTAAGGAAGTCCGTGTAGCCAATTCCTCCTTCTTAGCCGAGCCGAGTGGAAGAATCCAATGCAGAGCTGGCGGATTGCTTTGTTTTTGTTGGGCAGATTGAGAGCCTGTGCAGTTTAGGTAAATCTGCAAAATTTGTCCAGATAGGCCCACAAGTTGTGATTCTATGTTCATTTCTTCAGAGATGGATGGGTTCTCAACGAGTAAATGCTGGAGGAAATTGAGGTAATTAATGTGAGACTCGTTTTCAAAGTGAACAACTGGTGGGTAGGAGAGCTCCAAGATGGAACAAGCTTTTTGTAGCTTTTTCTGAGGAACTGTGTCAGAATTCAACTGGAGGGAATGAGCGGCAATGGAGGAAAATATATCGAGAAGTATTGATAAGTTGGCGGCGGACAAAGAGTGGAGGTGCTTTGTATAAAGATCAGTGATGACCTGAAAAGAGAGGAAACATTTAATATATGTTCTTAAAGCTCATTCGGCGTACAATGCTAAAAGCTTTTTAAGAGCCTTTTTCACTCATCTCGTATCTTGACACATTTTTTTCAAATTTATCATCTGAAATACAACTCAAAAGTTTAAAGTTTTACTTGTAATTGTGTGCTGGAAAAAATCAGTTGAAATCTAGAGATGTGCACAGTCTGATCTGGTCCGATTTTATCTTAAAATAAAACTAAAACTCATTATTTTGGATTTTTAGAACTAGAAGCATAATTGTGAAATATGGTGCGATTTCAGTTTTAACACGGTTCTAAATTATATTTAAAAAAATTAAAGAACAATGGTCGGGTTTTGAGTAATTGAGCGAGTTTTTTAATCGATTTTTAAATTTATATAAGATTTTATTAGAATTTAAGTTAAATTTTACTCGATTTTGAATCTTTTTTTACTCACAGTTCCGGTACCGGTTTCACCGTTTTTAGTCTTAAAGACTAGAACTGGACCATGAATCACACTTTTTAAAATCTGGACCAGAACCGGACCAAACCAGCAGTTCTGATCCAGTTTATGATCTTAGTGTCCATCCACGTTGAAATCAATATTATAAACCCAGATAAATCTTAGAGAGAGGAAGAGAACCTGAATAATAAGAAGCTCCATGGCAATATGACTCTTCATTCTGGAAATGACATAGGAAGCAATTTGTAGATTATCATCCTCAAGGTCATCATTAGCAAATTCATGTTCAGATGCAACATCATTATCAGTGCAAGACGAATAGATTCCCGCCACCTCAACTAGATCCATGCTTCTGAGCGCCTTCATAAATCCAGGCACAGTCAAAGTAGCTGCTTCCTTTAAAGCTAGAAAAATCTCTCTCCATTCTTCTTCAGTCAATCTACTTCCCAAATCACTGGCCAAACGCGTCAACCCAGCAACTCCTGTGCTAGCCGAAGCCTGAACAGGACTTCTTATAAATTTTGTCAATATTAAGACCACATTTGGTAGTTGAGATCTGACTACATTGAAAAAACTGATGAACAGATCGACTAAGCAATGTGTTGCCACAACACAAGTTTCAGAATCTAATGAGCTTCCTTCGAAATGAGAAAGGCTTGAAGAAAGTAAGCTATGATCCTCCTCCATCTGCACCTTGTCATGCATACTAGTGTATATAGGAAATACGACTGTGTTCATAACACTAACCCAAAACTGACGAGAGAAAAGATGGCCATGATCCTTTAGAATGTTGAAAAGTACTTCGATGGAACTCTTTTTTATGGCTGACCTAGGATCAGAAGCCAGTTTTGACAGCCCTGTAGAAAATAACTTTTTTCACTACGCATTCCAGTACTCAAAAGTTAAAAGCCAATTATGCACATATACACAAGTATACAAACTCAAAAATTTTCAAGCCACCATGATTTGGTCAAATATAGAAGGGTTCTAAATCATGATACTTTAGAACGTCAAAAAGTACTTCTACTGAGCTCTTTTTTATAGCTGATCTAGGATCAGAAGCTAGTTTCAAGTAACTCTGATAAACAAGCATCCTTGCCCAAAATTTTTCTCATCACCATGATTTTGTAAATAAGAAATGTTCTAATTAATTATCCTCACTGTTTTAAGCTCGAATACTTTGAAAAACAAAATGAGAAAAGAAAAAGGCAATGCCAAAATTCAATTTGGAGCTCTAAAAATATGAAACTAGGAAAAGGGAAAAGGAAGAAAACTACTCTTGCTAAAAGAAAAGGCGTCAGAATACTCCCCATACCACCTAGGAGTTATGTCAAACTCATAAACCACCATACCTCTCATATTTTGATCATCTATAAGAACACTCTGCGAAGACAACACTTGAATATGAACAACACTCATATTTAAAGCAGTATACTATCTTTCATGGTATTCATCAATACCTGTTAGCAAAGGAACCCAATACGAGGCGTGATCATCTTTCTCAGTGAACATAGCCCCTTTTGAAGGACCCTCGTTTGAAGGAATGGATGAACCATCAGCCATGTTACTCTCATCACAAACAAGTCCTCCCTCAGCAAGTTTCACCGCACAAAAGCGCAGAAACGCAATAGCATTGAGGCTGACATCACTATTAAATCTGCTATTTGTGAAGGTGATAAGGCATCTAACACAATCAGTGAAAGTCACAGTCTCTGTCTCTGTAATATAAGGAAAGTATTCGCGTACAATTTTTTCCATTGTCTCAAAGGCCAACAAGACAACATTCTTTCTCTCATCAGCGGCGGCAGCTGTAAAAACCTGATAAAAACATAATATGATCAAAAACCCATACCTCTTCATAATTGATTTCATTCTTACATAAGAAAAAAAACCAGTTAGGAAAGCAAGCTCCTTCTTAATATTTGATGTAAATGCACGCTATACTCTAAATTTAAGCAAGCCTTTGAAAGCATGCCGTGAAGAAACAAACTTTTCTTGGAGTAAGAACTTTTGAATCAAACTAAGATCAATGATTTGAACAGTTTGTACCATAAAAACACTTTTCCAGCCAGATTTCACATTGCTGACGCGACTGAGCACCATTTGTGAAATGCACCGAACTATTAATTCCCTAATTTCTGTAGAACTGCTTTTCTGCATAACAATCACAAAGGGTCTCAAAAATTCATTCTGGAAGTTGTAATTTGCAAGCTCCTCACGCTCCAAAAATTTCATAGCAAGCTGTCTCAGAGAATCCATCACAAATATGGCAACTGAGAGATTTTCTGATAAACCAACTGAAACAAAGAAATCTGAGAGAACACTCCATATGCGAGACCAAACTAATCTGATGCGATTCATATTGTAATGCCTGCAGTGGAAACAACTCATAAATATTGCATCCACCCAATATCTAGATAGGCGACAAGCTTTTTTTGTCAACATTACAGTCAGCTTTCTAATTAGAAAAAGCCAATTTTTAATCCTAATAAATCAAGGAAATTCTGGATGAGAGAGAAACAATGACAGAGGAATAAAAATGTGGCTTGAAAAACAATGGAATACCAAAAAATAACCGTCTAAAGTGAAATATCACGGATTCTACAATCATATAAAGAAAGTAAAGAAATGATCATACGCTATCTCAACGAGTTTTGTAAGGCTAAATACACGAGGATCTGTTGGAGACTGCAACTCAAAAACAGAAACTTTGCATAAAGCCTTAACAAATGCAACAATGGCCTCACTGTTCAACCTTTGGCTATGAGCAAATACGTGATTCAACTCAAAAGTTCCAATCTGATCCAGCAAATTCAAGTTTGATATAAAGTTACTAATCTGTTCTGGAGTTACCAGTCCAGGAGTACTCATTCCCAGAGATGTACTGTCGTAAGAACCACCACGAACAACAGCCATAACAGCTGGATTCTGGAGAGATCCTTTTTTCTTCAATGATGACAGCGCAAGGGATTTGGGTGTTTTTTCTTCTCCTTCATTTGATGATGTTAAAAAGGATGCGTCAGTTGGTACACCCTCTCCTAATAGCTGCAGATGCTCAATTCTGGAGAGGCATGTCAATATGTGTTCCCATGCATCCTGGAGATAGTTACCATCCTCAATAGCAATTGCTATTATTGTCTGCATGTAAAATGACAATATATCATAATTTAGCAAAGAAAAAAAAAATTATGCATTCTTATACTTCTCAATTTTTTCACCAGGAACATTACCAAGAAGCAAAGAGGAGTATAAAGGAAGAAAAAACTGGTAAACAACATAATGCACAAAAAAATTTAAACGTTTTTTTTATAAATGTTGGAAGATAGTTAAAGAGTATTTCCAAGTAGTTATTTGAAAAACAACTTGACTGATGTTAAGAAGAAAGAAAAATATTTTGTAAAGTCTTACTGAAAGGTTGAGAATTAATTACCTTCACAGCATCCACATTTTTTTGCTTCATATCTACAGCACAATGAAGAAAAGTAAACTTGGCCACAGATGTCACAAAAGCATCTCTTTGAGTCTGCATACCCATAAATGCCGTGACATGCACAGCATGCCGAAATCCCTGTAAGCAATGGGAAGTAGCAAGTCTATCATCACTTTGGTCAAGAGTTACACTAAAAGCAGCCAGCATAGGACCCCAGCAGACCTCCACCATAAATCTCAATATAGCCACATCCGCCACAGCATGATAAACAATTCTGTAAATGTTAATAAGATGAGATGCCAAAGTGGTTTATGTTCAGAGTTTCAAAGCTATAAAGAAAAATTCACAAAGAATAAAAATATTTCGCTCACGGTATTGAAAAGGAAACAGTATCTGCTATCAACACAAACACCTAATCTCAGGTAATCCTTTCCATTGAACAAGTATAATATCTTTAATTTAAAAGATATTAAAACTTCAATTAAAGTTAGAAAAATGAAGACTATTGGAAGAAATTTCTTACTCTGACTTTCCAGACTTAGCCTTAAACTGCTCCTGAATGTGTCTAATAAGAAGCCCATTTGCACCCAATGCCTTTTCTTCCGTTTGCTTCCAAGAGACAAGATTAAGTATTCCATCCAAGCCCAACAACTTATTAATGCTGTTAGGCTGCTTGTTCTGCGGTGCAGAATCGGCTTTCATCTTTATTTCGTTCTTAACAATTTGATCATAAAGAGCACCAAGATACTCTTCAGGTAAATCTTGACCATCATCTATTCCTCGATTGTTCCGGACAAAGTCAGCCTTAGACATCTGACTTAACAACAAATGCAGAACGAATGTTAACAAAATAACAAAGGCAACAGACAAATACTTTGCATGCCTTCATATATGGATTATATTTGCTAGATTCAAGTTTCCAAGAGACTAAAGCCATTCAACATGTAATCATTACCATTCTATTTTTGAACAGCAAAATAAATCTTATCGTGATTACACGAATATTCCAACGATGGATGTGCAATTCACTATGCGTAACATGTGCAGAATGTTATAGCAAGATAACATCAACAATATCATTTTTCATCACAATGGTAAACAAAAAATAACAAAATATTGAAAGAAAATTAGCAATCACCAATGTTGGAATCCGTGCAAAAGTA
Organism: Begonia fuchsioides; assembly: GCA_003255005.1. NCBI lineage: Eukaryota > Viridiplantae > Streptophyta > Magnoliopsida > Cucurbitales > Begoniaceae > Begonia > Begonia fuchsioides. The sequence continues at coordinate 171,060 of QAOC01023908.1, forward strand.
GAGTTAAAAAAAGGAATCACAATATGTGAAGGGTTCATGGGTATAAAAAAATTTGAGCCAAACCTTATCTTTCACCATATTATTATGGGCATCCGTATTTAGCATTATCACAGAGTAAGCAAGCACATAGGCAGTATCTGCACTGGTAAATGCATTTGGATTGCATTTACAATATCGCTCAGCGAACTTCTCCATAATGCGATCAATTTTCTGTGCCTCTCCAGGTAACCTAAAGCCCCGCAGGAAAAATCTTATGGCTTCCCCAAAATCGATCTCCTTAAAATTGAACGAATCCACATAAGCATGCATCACTTTCAAAGGAAACTCGTCTCTTTCACCCAGGTAATCACCAATTATGGTTTCATTAAGGCCACTGGTGTTCTTAATGAAAGAAGCCACGGCTTCAGGAGAACTATCAACCTTTTTGGTGCTTATCAAAAAATCAATACCCTTGGAAGGTTTTCTATTAAATAAGGAGATACCTTTCTGCACAGAAACCAAAAAATTATAACTAAATTTGGACCATGCCAATAACCGATAAGCTAGAAGTTAAAGGATACAAGTGATAGCAATCAACCAAATATTGTACGACATTCCCTTAGGAAATAGTAAGGCAGATAAAAAACCTTGATTGTATTTCAAGCTATGTTTAAAAATAACAAGCAAGTACTTTTGGGATGGTGTGTCAAGCCACTGTAACTCAAAGTTTCTCCATATTGTCTGTCCAATAAATAATCAACCACGTAACAACAATTCGATTCAAATAAAAATATGTAGCAAAAAGTAAAGCTAAACCCAACCTGGAGTTCGATTTTGTAAGCACGACGATGCTCAAGGGTAGCAGCATCAGAAAATTCAGAATTTAATTCTGGATGAAGCTCAGAATCAGCGATAGTTCCTTCTTCTCCATTTACTGCAGAATGATTCTCTGTTACAGTATCAGCATCAGAGCTCTTTGGCAGGTATGAATCACCCAAACTCAACTGATGATCCATCCAAGTTCCCATTGACCTAACAATGCTGACCAAGCATTTAACAGATTCATGACGAAATGTGACATCCTGTACTGGAGATAGAGTTGTAGTTGAGCCAGAAGGAGGTCCTAAAGCAGTTTTCAAAAGACCATTGACAATCCTGAAAATATCTGAAAGAGTTATGAGTGTTTTAACACATCAAATGTGCAGAATTTGAGCAAACAGCATATCAAATGAAATAATTTTATAAAAGTCAAGCATGCCATGTCAATTATGAGGTTATCTAGCCAACCAGAAGCATAATAAACGTAAGGGGAATTTCAAAAGAAAGTCTCATATACAGTTATGTTACTAGTAAATGACATAAATTGTCTGTGGAATGGTTTCATGTAAAAAAGAATGCTGCCATTCGATGTAGAAAGCAACAAAAGACACGTTTTGTGTGTTTCTTGATCTCCAGAAAACATTAAATTATAAGTTTAAGAATTTTCATGTTCAGATACCACTTCATACACAAGAAAAAAAAATTAGTTTCTAATATCACAAAAAGTAAACTATGCAACCTAGCCAAGAAGATTACATAAAGACTGTCATCGAAAATAGAAGTTCAAAAGTTAATACGTACAGGTCAGTGAAAAAGTATATATAGAAAAGCCAACAACTAACTGACAAACAGTTGAATTACCTTTCAAAAATGTTTGGGGCATCAACATCACAGTCATAATTGACGAAAATGTCAACAATAATCTGAGAGTCCTGAGATATCTTATCCACTAAATTAAGGACAGTCATTTTCTGCAAAAAACTAGGCTGGAGCACGTTTTCGAGAACACGAAGGACAAGCATGGGAAAGAATATACCAATTTCTGCTTTCAGCCCTGATCTGAATTTTGTTAATAAGCTCATGAAAATAGAACACTGGAGCTGGAAGATTGCCATAACTGACAGCGCACTGTTCTTCAACAATGATAAGCAGAGAAACTGCTTGATAGCATTGAGAAATCTGAAACCAAGAATGATATAACATATTGGCCGAGTAGACATTCTTTATCCACGATTTTTTTCAACAAATTATAAATACAGAGTACAACATGATGGCATGGAGAAAGCTTTCCTTGAATCAACACAAGACACTTTGTTAATTAATAAGAAAAGCAGCAGGACTCATGAAAACGAAACAAGAATAAACATATAAAAATAATAAGATGTTATAAGAACTATATCTTCTATTGATAGCTTATAGAACACAATCATTTCAACATATTTAGATAACATAACGAAAAAGCATAACTATAACAAAAAATTATAATCAACAAATCTAAGAAACATGTTAAATGGGTATGAGGAATTCGACAGAAAATGAAATTACTTGCCTCTCATTGGAGATCCAAACTGGACCTCCATTTTCCATTATCACTTTTAGCAGCTCCAAGGATAAAACTTTCCCCCTCATGAGGATTTGATCGTCCGAATTATCCTGTGATGAAAATTTCATCGACAGTTTACACAGATTCTTAAAAAGAAGAAACCCATCCTCCCTAATCTTACTTCCACTATCTGACTCAACTCCGTTGTTATTTTCACCTTCCCCAGATTCACCCTTCTGATCCGCTTTTTCCAGAGCATTTCCATTCTGCAATTGCTGTGAAGTATCCATGAATTGATTCGTATCAGGAATCCCTTCACTAGCATCCATGACCTCGTTGACCAAGTTTTGGCAAAAATGTATGGAGCTACCTTCATTCAGATTTTTGTCGGTGAATTCCAACAACTCACTGACAGAAATTCTCCTTGGCTTAACATCCATAGAGTCCTCCTCAACCCTGCTGAAAACAATGACCATAATTTGAGCAAGAACTGATTTGGCACAGATCTGATTGGTACCATTTAAACCACCGAGATACACATTATAGCAAGTACGAACAACATTAATTAAGCAATCTCTGCGGATCAAAACGCATGGTGATCGAATGGCAGAGAGTAAGACCCTGAGCACGGCAAGCTCAATGCCTTCTTCACCTAGAGCCGCAGACTTGCAAACAGCCTCCACGATCTTCGACAGTGCGGTCGGAGGATGCGAATCATTGGAATAGTCTTCGGGGCGATTGATCTCCCCAAGAAACAAGCCAAGAGAGAACAATTTGAAGGCGCATTCAAGCGCGGGCTCGATGACCTTCCCATAGGCCGAGTCAAGGGCCAAAAGGAGGGGTTGAAGAACAAATTCAGCATCGGAAGGGGACAGACCGAAGAGCGGAGAACCAGCATCGGATGAAACGGAAACGGAGAGAGAATCAAGCTTGTCAAGCGCCGATTTACAGGCGGAAACCAGGTGGGAGTGCTTCCTCCAAGCTGCGTTCTTTATGATCTTATCAAGAGAAGGGCCGAGGACGCGGCCACACCTGGATGCGCCGCCTAGGGCTTGCGAAGCTGACATTTTCGGGATTGAGGTAGAGATTCGGAGGAGAGACCCATTCACCGATCGCAGAGAAGACCGTCGGTGTGAAAATGGCGGAATTTATTTCATTGGGGAGCTCCGTCGGAACCGGAGTTTAAGTTACCGGAGAGACGGGGAGTATAAACCGGATTCTTATTTTTATCACGTGAGCCTGGGACGTCAGATGAGCTCATTATCTCTAACATTGCATCTCAATTTCATTAGGTAAACATATTAACTAATATCCATAATTTTATGTTAAGATAGTGTTTAACTTCGTTAACTAATATCTCTCTGGGTGGGCGAAATCGAACCAAAACTGTAAATGAGACCAGAACTGTCAGTTTTAATCCGAATTAATTTTAATTTTTAAAGAACCGTAATTTATGATTTAATTTGAGATTCCGATCTAATTTTGTCCACACTTAATATAAGAGGAGGTCGACCACTCCATGAAATGAACGACCGCATCTTACATACTATCAACATCGTCATCGATAGGCGCAACCCCGTATCATTAATAGGGTGCATCATCATCACATTTTATTTTTATACCAATAATATTAAAGTTCTTGTAATTAATTTTAGTTAAAAAAACTTAATTAAATAATGCATCCTTACATATTATTATGAAATTTCCATCCATATTTATTGACGTTTCATTTATAATTTTGTTTAATTAATATAGTAAATTATAAGTAGCTAACAAGATACTATTGCATCAATTAATGGATGTTTCACCAACACATAGAGCCGGCAAACGAGCCGGCTCGAGCGAGCCGAGCCCGGTCTCGACCGGCTCGTCGAGCCTGCCGAGCTATTCGAGCCGAGCCTGTTGAGCCTATTTGAGCTAAGCTTGTCGAGCTTTTTCTTAAAAAAATTTTGCTCGAGCGAGCTATCGAGCCTCAAGCCTATTCGAGCCGAGCCTCGAGCCGAGCGAGCCCAACTCCCGAGCCTAATCGAGCCGAAAACGAGTCTAAAAAATAATCATTATAAATTGTCTAAAATTTGATATATTATGTTGTAACCGGAAATTTAAAAAATATTCATTATAATTTATCAAAAAATTACATAGCATTGTACCAAAATAATTATTTTGTGCATCAATATCCAAAATAATTTATCGGAATACCCAGTATTTTGTGCATCAATATTCAATACCGGGTATTCCGGGTAGGATCCCGGTATTTTTGGGTTTACCCAAAATTCATTAAAAATTCGTAAAAATACATTCTAATCGGGGTTGGACCCTCGGCCTCTCTCTCCCTTGCCATCTCGCCGACGCCGTGAGGCGAGAGGCCGGAAGCGAGAGGCGACTGGCGAGATCCGGCGAACGCGGCGATTCGAGCCTGACGAGCCTGGCTCGCAGCCTAATCAATCGAGCTCGGCTCGGGCTCGACCTACAGGCTCGAGCGAGCCAGGCTCGGCACTGTTCCGATCCGAGTCTGGCTCGGCTCGACACCTAATCGAGCCGACCGAGCGAGCGCTCGTTTGCCGGCTCTACCAACACATATGAATAACCAATGTAGAATTACTCAAAATTATTGAATAAGATCTCGTGTTTTCCTTTATAAATTACGAAAAAATTATTGAAAAACAGGATTACATCTTAATAATAAGTTTATTGTCTAAAAACTAAATATATTAAAAATTAATTGATTCAATTAAAATGTAATTAAGGTAGTAAATTATAAATTATTATTTCTTGTAATTTATTATTTGAATATGTATTTCAAATGCCTTTTATATTTGGAGAATAAAAGTTAGTCTAACCATCTAAATTCGGTTGGCCAAAGCCCAAAACTTCCATTGCCGCTCAAAATGGAAGCAGAGAAGCCCAAACGGCGAATAAAAGTGATTCATTCCTTGCCGTTATCGTCCTCGATCTTGGAAGACTCGATCGGCCGGTCCATTGCACCATTTTAGCCAGAAATTTTACGGGTGAGCTCGTTCTGCGCAGCGTCAGCCGTTGAAATGATGGAGACTATTTGAACTCAGACTGAAATTAGCTCTGATTTCTGAATATATTCGTTATTCGGATTGGATTTGTTCTTTCTTGTTCGGGAGTGGAAATGTCTCTCAGAATAAAGACGGTGGTGGATAAGTTCGTGCAGGAGCTCAAGGGAGCTTTGGATGCCGATATTCAAGACCGGATCATGAAGGAGAGGGAGATGCAAAGCTATATTGAAGAACGCGAACGCGAGGTCGCCGAGCGTGAAGCTGCTTGGAAGGCCGAACTATCGCGTCGCGAGGTATATCGCATTAATACCGACTTCGATGACTCTGTTCCAGAAATTTTGAGCTTGTTAATGTTTTCTTAGAATTGCATATTCCCGTCTCCCAATTTCATCATTTTCAATCGCTTGCTTACTCTTTTAGTTTAGAGAAATATATTGATCTTGTGTATCTCTGTCTGGTCTAGTGTTCCTAATGTAATTGCTAATGTCATTGTACATCACTAGTTCCATTGAGAGGCATTATAATGTGGTTTTTCTACACCAAATGGAGCAAGGGGCGTGTCGCTGTGTATCAGGATATGGGTATAGATATAAATTGCAAGAGAGAGGAAAAGAAGGATATGAGCTTTGATGAATGAACTGGCACATGCATTTTCTGCTAGTGTGCACCGAGTCTATAATATTGTTTCCAAACTTGTGATTAGATCATTAGAAGAATGGAGTCTGTATTCAAGTTTAGTACACAGCATACATCTATGTCTTAAGATTTCCTCGACCCAAGGCGTGAAATGAAAATCTATGAACTGATACCAATCCACCTAAGTGCATTTGTGTTATTTTCTTTCCTGGGTTATCTCTTTTTTTCCATGCTTTGTAGATAATCACTTCAATATCTGTTCATCGAGTAGGCATGTTTAGAAATTTGATGCAGTTTCAATGCTTTAACCAAGGAACTCCGGTTTAGAGTAGAATATCAAACAGAAACGGAACGAAGTTGGTTTGTCGGTAGGCGTATTTGATGGACATTTACGTTTTAGAGACTTTGTTACAGTAAAAGGGTAGAATATATAAACTGAATAAATGTTTGAACTTATAATTGCAGGCAGAGATAGCGAGACAGGAAGCACGGCTAAAGATGGAGAAAGAGAACCTGGAAAAAGAAAAGAGTGTGCTCATGGGAACTGCTTCAAGCCAAGACAATCAAGACGGAGCTCTGGAGATCACTGTCAGTGGTGAGAAGTATCGTTGCCTCAGGTTTGCCAAGGCTAAGAAATGACAGGTTTCAAGGGGAATCTCTTTTCCCTTCATTTTTTCTGTCACAAGCTAATTAGGGAACACAAAATTTCAATTATTCAAGCTAGTTTATTAATTATGAGTAGTGCTTACTGTTAATATTATTCACAGTCATTTGATAGTTGATGGGAAAGAAGAAAAGAAAGACGATGCCAGTTTATTTGTTGAATTCAACCTGTTCAAAGAAACTGCTTTTAAAAACAGATTGCTGCAAACTTTGAAGAAATAATTATGTAATAATTTTAGAACTCAATATTTGAATCTGAATGCCTGATTGATCATAAACTCTCTTTTTTTTTTTTTTCAATTTAGATTTAATTGTAGAATAACAAGCAATTCTTGATTCTTAAGATTCATGAGTTTATCATANAAAAATTCAAAAAAATATTCGAGGGTTCAAACGCAGTAATCATACGGAGGAGGGTCAGTGCGTCTGTATTGGACATTTGAGAAGCCTAAATTTAATTTTTTCAAAATTGAAGCCTGAATCGAACAATTTATTTGAAATTCAAGCTCAAATTGAATTTTAGGTCTTCATTCTTCACTATCCAATCATTTACGTGAGCACAAAATTCAATTAGGTTTAGCTAATACAAGTATATTTAAGTTGGAAAAATATTTAGGTGACGTGACAAAAATAAAGGTATGAAATTATTTTCAAACTATATTGTTAAATCATATCATTTCGTATCATGTTAATTAATAGTTTATTCATATTTAAATAGAAATATTATTATTTTTTAATTTTTTAATAAATGAGTCCTTGGTTTTGGTTGAATAATGGAAGCAAGCGTTCAACGTGGTAAACGCATTCTCTGTCAGCCATCTTCCTGCTCCTCGCAGATTCTGTCTGCGCTTTGTGACTTCTTCTGGTGCGAACTCTTTCGAAGATTCGGAAACTCTCGGAGTTTTAATCAATTATCTGATCGGTAACAGCGACGGAGACCGAATTTTTTGTAAGTTTTCTGATCGGAAACAGCAACGGAGACGATGGAGAGTGTGTCCGAGCTGGTTCCATTTCCACTCTTGTTGACTCCTATTGAGTCCAATTACAGAGCTTGTACCATTCCTTATCGTTTCCCTTCCGATAACTCTCGCAAGCCGACCCCCACTGAGATTTCCTGGATCGACGTCTTCCTCAATTCCATTCCCTCTTTCAAGTACGTTTACCTTCTTATCTGCTTGTTTTGTTTCTCCTTGTTTGTTTGGGTTTTGATTGACTTTTTTTTTTCTTTACGAGTTTTGCTCTTCTGAATTTCTTTTGAATTATTACAATCCTTCAAAGAGTAAAGATATTTCTTTTAACTGACGTTCATTTCGCTATTGAGAGGCTTCTGTCATGTTATTTTCTAGGAAAAGAGCGGAGAATGATCCAACAACTCCTGATGCTGCCATCAAGGCTGAAAAATTCGCCAAAAGGTGTAATCTTATGTTCATCCTGTTTATGAAAGTGGCGTTTGTGTTTTTGTTTTGACATAGAAATACTTGCACTTCTTAATATGTGCAAACAAAGAATTAGCTTTTGCGCTCTTTTGTCACCTTATGTTATGTTGACTTAGAATAAGCTATGTCAGAGGTTGGCAATTTTGGGCAATATCTGGCTTGAGTGTTCTTCCACAGTAGCTGGGATGCATATTTCTTTACTTAATACAAGTTTAACTCCGAATATATATTTACTATTGAAGGTATGCTGAGATCCTTGACGATTTCAAGAAAGACCCAGAGAGCCATGGAGGTCCACCCGATGGCATTGTGAGCCACATTTGACTAGATACATCATAGTCCAAATTTTCAATTTTTGTTATGAAAAAACAGAAATTCATGTCTTTTCATTTTTATTTAGCCATCTAGAGGCTAAAATTCTTTATCTAATGGAACCTATCGTAGCTTCTCTGTAGAATTCGGGAGCAAGTCCTAAGAGAATTGGGATTTAAAGATATATTCAAGAGAGTTAAGGTAATAGTTATTTTTTCTGTTACTCTGTGTGGTAGAGTTATGAGGGATGGTAATGTAATAGTTTTGAGGATCACGACAATGGAGCTTTAATAAAAATAGAACTTCGGACGCGATGTTGAGTGTTGGAATTTGTAGAAATTATCAAGTTAACATGTTTTGGGCACAGTGATTGTAAAATAATTCCTGTACTGCTTTACCTTGTACATACAGAACGAAGAGAATGCAAAGGCTATATCTTTATTTTCAGATGTAGTTCAGCTTAATGATGCAATTGGAGATGGAAGCAAACGTTTGGAGAATCTTGTTAGAGGAATATTTGCGGGCAACATATTTGATCTTGGTTCTGCTCAGGTTGGTCAGACTAAACTCCGATTAAAGAATTTATGAATTATCTCTGAGAAATAATTCAGCCTCTCTGCAAAGTTCATTTGTAGTTGTACTCTCAGCTTCTTACGTAAGTCATACTTCAAAAGCAAAGTGCTGTAAGCAATTTAAAACTTGTTTATTTCCCTTGTGATAGCTCTAAAAATGAGATTTATCTGAAGTGTCTGTGGTCTGGTAATGCAAAACTTTTTGCATGACACAGTAATCATAGGTGAAATCCCTCTTTATTCTCCATCCAGTTTTAACCTTTTACGTATATTCTACGATTAAGGAAATTCAAATTTGAAGACAAAGAATTTGGTATCTTATTTTAATTCTGATCATTTATATTGAAATTTTAAGTTCTCTTTTATTGGGAAATCTTGTAGAGTTCACTATTGCTTCAATTTCAACAATCTCTTTATATTAATTCTACGTCTTGATGAAAGCTAGCTGAGGTGTTCTCTAGAGATGGAATGTCCTTTCTGGCCAGCTGTCAAAATATTGTTCCTCGACCTTGGGTTATTGATGATTTGGAAAACTTTAAATTGAAATGGAACAAGAAACCTTGGAAAAAGGCAAGCTTAACTCCACTTGTATCTCTTCTACTCAACAAACTGATAATATGTCCAAGCGCCTCTCATATATCACACATCCTCTCTATTTGTGCTTACAGGCTGTAATTTTTGTGGATAATTCTGGTGCGGATATAATTCTGGGTATCTTGCCATTTGTAAGAGAGTTACTTCGACGTGGGACACAGGTTTACTTTTAGTTACTTTTTTTCGTTAGCTAGCTATGCCTTCCTGTTAAAAACTGGATGTTTAAACTGCTTTGATTTTTGTACATGTTAAATATGTAGTCGTCGCATGATTTCTTCTATCTGCAGGTTATCTTAGCTGCTAATGACTTGCCATCAATAAACGATGTAACTTATGTTGAACTGATTGAAATTATTTCAAAGGTACATATTCTAAATCTTGGTTATAATTTGTTCTAATTATATGATTTACTCTAGCTTGTCAACTTATCAGCTGAAGGATGAAAAAGGGCAGCTTCTAGGTGTTGATGCGTCCAATCTCTTAATTGCCAATTCCGGCAATGATTTACCTGTAAGAATAAGTACAATTACTTGCTCGTTGTGATTTCCATATTAAAAATCTTCATGAATACTATTCCTCCAGGTTATTGATCTGACAAAAGTATCTCAGGAGCTTGCATACTTGGTTACTGATGCTGATCTTGTTATTATGGAAGGAATGGTAAATGTTTTTTCCCTGATAATAGCCGGAATTCAAAGAAAAAATTATGGTTTGATGATTCACTTTGATCTGACATTCTATCCCATCGAAGTAAGAAAGAACATGGTCTCCACAGTATCTAATCTTGACAATTTATCTGTGTTTTACTTGATTACTATGTTTTTATTGCATGAAGGATGTTTATTCAAATTAAAGCTGATAATGCCATACTCTCCGAACCCTAATAACTTAACTAAAGCAAATTCAAATTCAATATAATCCAGAACAACAGTAAATCCGTCAGCATGGAAATGTCTTCCATTTCTTCCCAAAACAAATTTATCTTTTCTGTATTTTTCGTCGAGTATCTACTATAACAATGGATTCATATCAAGTTACTGAAACCTTGATGAAGAAATTGAATGTGACCTTTTTCTATTTTACAGGGCCGAGGAATAGAAACAAATCTTTATGCTCGGTTTAAGTGCGATTCTCTAAAGATTGGAATGGTAATGATTTCACCTCTAGAAGCATTGATATTATATTAGTTCTGCTAAATGCCCCAATTGCCTCTACCTTTGTGAATTTCCTTTCACTTAACTTCTGTTTCTCACCTTATAGGTGAAACACCCAGAGGTTGCTCAATTTCTTGGAGGACGGCTTTATGATTGTGTCTTCAAATACAACGAAGTTTTGAGTTAGTACCCTTCTCACTGCTCTTCAATGGAAATTTGTTCACTTATAGTACTATTCGGCTTTATTGAAGTTGTTATACAGGTGTAATACACTGTAATATTATCAATAAAAATTATTGTTGAATTGTTCAACGTGATAGCAATAGTATTTGAAACTGAATTGATTTCTATAATTTTTGTGTTTTTGCTGCTGTGAAATTCTCTTATTGATAGAACATTATGATAAAGTTACAAAATTGATGGAACATCATGGTAAATTGTTATTTGATACATTAATACTAACAATAAAAATTAAAATTAATTTTACTTAATATTCTGAACGTTTGATATGTTTTCATAAGACACATCGAACGAATTTTTCTGGCAATTAATATCTTAAATTTTTTTTATTTTTCATACAACACTCTCGACGTTCAAATTTTTTAATGTCAATTTTTCGGTCACTAGCTCTCTTTATTTTTACATTATTTAAAATTTTACACTTGAAAATCATATTAGCACTTAAAAATTCAATTAAAAAATTTAAAAATTGAAGTTTCATTTAAGGAGATACAACTATGAAGTGATTAAGGAAGGTTAGAGGTGAGGAGGCTTGACAAGCCATAAAGGGTAATAAAATGACGTTGAAAAAATTTAAAGCCAAGGGTGTTGTATAAAAAATCAAAGGTCTGAGGTGGTGTTGTCAGAAAATTCGTTCAAAGTGTCTAATAAAAACATCATAAATTATTGTAGAATTGTTCAAGGTGAAAACAATGTTATTTGAAACTAAATTGATTTCAATAATTTCTGTGTTCTTGCTGCTGAGAAATTCTCTTATTGATAGAAAATCATGGTAAAGTTACACAGACTTGATAGAACATCATGATAACGTTAATCAGAAATTCCATTAGCCTTGAAAGAAAGAAAAATGAAAAATGATTACTGCTTTTCAGAGGCATTACGATGGCTGTTCTTCTAGGTATATTACTCTGTTTTAGTGGGATATGAAACCATTTTGTTAATACCACATAGTCCTTCAGCTTTTCCTGTGTTTCTTTTCATTCTAATGTATCCTCTTTCTCCCCAATTCCGTCCCCAAGAGTTCTTTACGATAATATAATCTGTTCCTTTTGATGTCCCATATCCAACAGCTGCTACTCCATGATCTAGATCCATTCCACACGGTCCTGTAAATATACCCTGTAAAATTTCCAAAACAACGTTTAGCTTTGCTGCTTGTAGGATTGTGTTAGCTTTTACAGAGGAGTTATGGTAAGTTTACCTTCTTAACATAACTTCTTATTATACATACTGACGTGTCAAGTCGTGATTGATATAATAATATATAATAAATAATTATTTTATTTGTAATACATTAAATATATTTTAATAAAATCAATCACATCTCGACATATCAGCGTGTTTACTAATAAAATATGCTTAGATGATAAACCAAAGATTACTCTTTACACAGATAAATAAAGTGAAAACTTGGTTAAATGAGGCTGATCAAGCTTACCCCACTGTAAAACTGGAAATCTCTACCAGAAGCGTCAATGGCTATGCTAAGAGGCTGATGGGCCAATGCTTTTAGAAGGCTTTGTTCATCATTTACAGGCACATCTTGGAAGCCATTGATGGTTACTACATCCAGTTCCTCCTGGAGTTTCAGGTACGCAAGTTTACCGAAGAAAATTCATCGTAAATTTAGTGATTTATATGGGAAAATGATGTAGATTATTAGCATGTGTTCATATACCTTTTGTTCTTCACAAGTTCCTTCATCCATCAGGTATGGATAGTCTTCCTCCTTGTGAATCCCTCCATTAGAGACTATGAATTGGAAGGCATAATCCATCAAACCTCCACTGCAGCCATTGTTGAAGCCCCTATCACAATCTATTAGCTCTTGCTCGGACAAGGACGTTAGATTTCCCGTCACTATCTGGTTTATCCCCTCGATGGCTGCAACCGTCGAAAATGCCCAACAACTCCCTGCAGCCTCCATGGATCATCATCCCACCCATATATAACATATGCAGGAAAAAACAGAAGAGAGAAAAATAGATGAGTTCATACCGCAAGAACCCTGGTTCTTGACAGTAGTAACAGCACCTTTCGTCCTCCAATCGACCGACTCGGGTAAATCCTCTGCATCTCTGTACCTGAATTCCGATGATGCTTTTTTCTCTTTGAATTCAACTTTCAGGCCTAAATACCGACCCTTGAACTCTTCGTGGCTCAAATCTGCAAACTCATTTAACCCGAGCCAATAGCTATCGATCCTCTTGTTTCGATCGTCAATGTGCTTCAAATTGTCCTTGAATATCTCAAATCTATGCAGCTTCTCTTCCATGGTTTTGTAGATTTTCCCATGCTTCGAAACCCACGATTCGAACAGCTCGATGATCTTATCCATGGAGGTTAAGTCATCATTTGAGTAACCCACGATTGAAAAATCATGGGCGATCACACAGGCAACAAAGAGACCAAAACAGAGGCCGGTCAGAACTGGTTTTGATACAGAAAACAGAGCCATGGGAATTGAAATGGTGAATGTGGAGGATGAGGCAGAGGGTCTTTATATAATGTGTTTTGTTGCTTTCGAGTGAAGTAGTTTTGTTGTGTCTCTCTTTAGATATCGGAGGCTTTAAGATTAGTTTTGATGCAATCTTTCCTCCCAAGCCTTCTCAACTGCTCTTCCTTCTACACTTAGGTATTCAATCAATTATATTTGATAGAATACTTAATCCCAAAAGACAATTGAAGAATTAAGGGTGATATTTTTCCAATCCAGTCTGATCTTATAACGAAATAGAACTAAAATTAGTATTCATAATTTTAAAATTTTAATATCAAAATAGAATTATAAAATACAATACGATTCTAACATATACTTTTCGTTTACTTGGTGGGTTGGGATTTGTCGCTTCCAATACATAGGTAATGAGAAGGATAAGCGACAGACGACGGACGACAAGATGAATGATCCAATGAGAGTTTGACAGCTGTCACAGACCCGTTCCCTTTCGGCATCAGCATAGCATACTCCATGTTTCACCAGCCATCAAATTAAGGACGAGGAACGAGCGAAAGCTTCTTGCATCGATTTCGCAAATTCAAAACATGTTCTTCGATCATAAAGTGAACGCTTAATTTCCGGAACCATGTCAAGACCCATGTTTTTTTTAACTCTCTTAGTTGCAATAAGGATGAATATTTATAAATGATGTTTGAAAATTTTAAAATTATTAATAAATATTTTAAACTTTATCATAATTATTTCGTCATCTTCATGCATCACTTAATTTAACTAATATCATTATGCATTTAAATTCAAAATATTTACTGATAGCTTTTAAAATTCAGATATATTCTGCATAATTCCTCTTTCATTTATATATAATTGGACACAATGGATAGAACTCATAATACAAAACAACCATCGTCGTTTACATGATATTATTGAGTACATACAGCCTCCATGGGTACAAGGTGCAGCCTATTCCTACTTCATGTTTATCGTCTATATAACTATGCTTCAGAAACATAACAATATATGATCAATGGCTATGCTTGAAAAGTTCAAATGAAACCCGATCGAAAATTTGAACAGGGAATCATTTCCACAGAAACGTAAGCAGATGAATTGGCTTCTTCAGGATGATTCTTTTGCCGCACCACTCGTCGGCCTGAAAGGATTTTTCAGATAGCTCTAAGAGCAATGGAAGGCCCAAGAAATGAACACACAAATCGAGATCCACGCTATATGATGTACAAAAGAGTGAGCTTTCACTTACAGTCCATTAAGCACTTTGATTGTGTCATAGAAGAACCATTGGAGAGTAATAACAGGACCCACCACTGCAAATCTAACTGGTAGACTTCTAGTAAACAGATTCACAAATCCAATGTTCTTCACAGCCTGCATCCACACATATATAGTTTCAAATAAATGAGAGAGCGAAAGAAGTGAGAGAGAGAGAAATAAGTGAGAGAGAGAGAACCTGCATGACATTGTTGGCCTTCTTATTGTAAAGAGAGGAAACAATGTTATCAGCAGGGTTCGAGACAAGAGAAGCGACAGAACCGGCTACATAGCCGGCAAAACAGGTGGAGCCGAGCTGTTGGGCTCTCGAGCAATCTTCTTTTTTACGCTTAATGATGTTACTATAAATGAAAGCCACGGAATGCTCGAATGTCGAGAACATAATCATGGAGACTGTCAAGACAGAACAAAAAACCAAGTAAGAAGACAATCTAAGAACTGATTTTGGTTTTCATTTTCAAGACAAGTATGCTAGAGAGTAAAGAAAGACAGAGGATTAACTTGTTAATATCGATTAAGATAAAAAAGCTAGCAAGAACTTTAAAATGGATATTAGTTTGAGAAAGAGATCTTACAAGGAAGATTTCGGCCCCAAAGTGGTAAAATCCCCCTGTAAAAACTGCAATCAAGAGCGAAATCAATGAGCATTGATTACGATCGAAGAAAAACAACGAAGAAAACTAGTTTAATCTTGTAAATTACCCTGAAACACCTTCACAAGAGTATAGTTTTGGGAACCCATCGACCAATCCCTTAGCGTAATGGGGTTGAGCTTGAACTCGAACTTTGACAGCTTCGAAAGGACAAAGAGCTACGTCTGCAAACACTTGAGCAGAGGCACTGCTAAGGAAGAAAATGGAGCTTCTACTATAATCTGGAAGTAGATCAGAATAAAGCTTCTTGAAGTACTCGTAGAAACCGAATTTGAAGCCGCCTTGAACGCCATATCCGAAAAACTTGCCAGACCAACCCCTCCAAAGGAATGAAGGGCCTTGTTCTTTCAAAAGGGTTGATAAGCCAGAAGAAATACTGCTATACTTCATAGGATTTACCTATGAAACAGCCGAGAAATCAGACCAGCTGCATTTTGAATGGAAATTCAAATGGGATTTGAAAGCAGGGGAATCTAATCAATTGAGCTTGTCAAACACATCTAAAAATGGCTAATCAACAGAAACGAAACCACACATTTTTTTGGCGACAATGGAGGTCAGATGATCACAGCCATTAAGTTTAAGCAATCCAATGATTATAAACATCGAAGAAATCACTACCATGTCAGAATCTAGTTCGAAACTACAAAAAAAGAACAGAAATCAATAAACATCATTTTCCATACAGGAAGAAGAAACTCAGATTCATAAACAGTGGAACAAGAAAAAAACACCTGCATATTAACTTTAAGAACGTCGAAGGGGGTAATAGCGAGATGAGTAGTCCCAGCACTAAGCATTCCTCCAACAGCGCAGAGACCATAATAGCCAGGAGAAAACTCCTGCAAAAGCTTTCTCCTCTCAACCCCGTTCATCGTCCTCTTCTTCTGCTTCTTCGTAACTTCTCTCAGCCTCCAAAACCCGGCATCTTGGCGGCGTATAATCTGAGCCAACTTTCTCAAACGCTAAAACCCAAAAAAATAGTCGTCGTAGCTATGGGAAAAGGGTGTCCATGGCCGAGTTTTGTTCGTTGCTGGTTAGTCACACGCCCACGTTTTCATTTGGGAAACGAATGGCCCAAAAAACTTGGAAAGTTCAAAGATGAAAATACACTTGGCTTAAACAACACAAATGCAATATTCTGATTCCTCAATTAACCCCGGAAAGGATCTTAATTTACCGCTCCGTCCCCACCGCTTACTTTCAAGTTCTCTCCGGGATCGCCGAGATCCGTACATCTTGCAAGGGTAAAGGTACGATTTACTATAATTTTTTGAATGCAGAAAAAAAATAAATTCAGTTAAAATTTTGCGTGTCAATAAAAAATGTTGAAATTTTTGTCACACATTTAAAATATTGTAAGACAATATTCTACAAAAAAATTGTAAATTTGAAATAATTATACGATATATTATAATTTTTTTAATGTAGAAAAAAATAAATTCAATTAAAATTTTATGCGTAAATAAAATTTTTTGAAATTTTTATCACACATTTACAATACTGTAAGAAAATATTATACAAAGTTTCTTTAATTTTCAACAATTTTACGATTTAATTACAAAAAAAATCAATTAAAAATTTAATTAAAAATCTACACGTCAATATAATAAAAAAATTAAGTTACTTATTTATACAGATTTGTAATTTAATTTTTTTGTTACATTGACGTACAAATTTATTATATTGAAGTAGCGATGGAGCGCGTGCCACTTTAGGAAATAATTACAATAGGAGGTTAACAGGATTGGTTTAGGCAGGAATTAGAACCGGGGTTAGCCGTTAGATTCTTAGTGGGTTCTCGAAATAGAAATGTAGGAATGAACAAAACTGATATGAACCGACAATTCCATACAAGGCAGGTTTTGGAGGTCCAAAACGATAGAACCAAACTATGTTGAACTTATTCAAAATATCAACACAATATTAGGATCTTCGTTAGAGAGTTTAGCCTTGAAACGAGCAAGCACTCATTTTTCTTTTATTAGGGAATCAATTAAAAGAAATAAAAAAAATTAACTAAATAAAGACTTGCTTCATCCACTGATGTCATATTACTTAGAGTTAACATCATTTAAATATATTTTTTTAACCTAATTGAATATAAAAAAAACTAAGCTGATTTTCAAACGGAATTAAATAATAATTAAGAAAATAATTAGAAAAATAAAAAATAACAATAGATAACTAAATATGACGAGAATAATGTTTTCCAACAAAGACATATTGAGAGCCTAAGTCCGTTATAAACTGAGTCGAACTGAGTCAAAATATCAACACAAATACAGTAAATAAATTTATTTCTTTTTATAAAAGTCATAACTGAACTGAAATCAAATCGTGAAATCCAGTTCAGTCCGAGTTGGTTTTCGATCGCAACATTTGTTGTTCTAGTTCCAATTTTGAAACTGTGAATCCACAGGTTAGTCTGAAACCAGGGTGAAACCAGTTTGATCCCGGCCGGTGCACGCATACAATTCCCGAAAAGAAATCGTAGATTAACTCAATCTAGAATTCTATCCAATTTGGGCTTATAAGACTTGAATTTTTCTGATTTCACCTCACACAATACTCAAATTACTCGCTACAATAATCCTAATGACCTCAAATAATACTAATTACAAGAGCAATGTTAAATTTACCCTCTTAATATATCATCTTATTATACACACTGACGTATTAGATTTTGATTTTAGATTATAGATAATTATTTTAATTGTAATATATTAAATATACGTCAATGTGTACAACAACGAGGATTCTAAAAAGATAAACTTAACATTACTCCAAATAGATGTAGAACTTTATCATTGATCAATTATAGATAGGCAAATCACAAACTAAATTAAAATCAATAATTATAATGAATTTGAAGTACATTCTCATATATCCTGATCTTCTGGATAGGAGATTAATTCCATAATTCCAAGGAACCTAAATAATAGCTTCAAGACAGAGTAAACCTGAAATCAGCATCCACCTTCCCTCAATCCTGCCATTTTCTCCTCCTCATCCTACATTCAAAGGGCACCAGCCTCACTGCTCCATTTCTACAATCTGAAAATATGTAATCTTTGAAGTAAACTGATGCGAATAATATTTTCCATAATCTAGAAATATGATTTATAGCATAGAATATTATTCTCCATCTACATGGATCTGCTGTGGCTTTCTTTTCTGCTCCTCCTTTCTGTCGATGAAGCGGATGAAGGTTTGAAGGCAGGTGCTTGAGCTTTGCACGGGCGGAGAATCCGAGCCCTCCGATCTATGTCGGCTGAACTTGTTGAAGATGATACAGAAATGTACAAATAAAGCAAAGAAACAAGAAACTACGCAAACGATGAATAGTCCCCCAAAGCTTTGTAAATAAAGACGATTGACAACTTCATCGCTTTGACCACTGCAAACTCTCCTCGTAAACCATTTTTCATGAATTTTTTCAAGACTTCCATTTTCCGATAGATTGAGAATCGCAGTCGACATATCAATCGCCAGAGGTGATCCTCGTGGAAACGCCTGAAGAATAAAAATGGTAAGATATTAACTAGACCATTGCATTGCAAACATTGCTAGCAATAAGGTTTGGCAAACCGGACCGCCCCATTGGGTTTAATCAAAACCGAAAGTTTATGATCGGATCAGGTTCGTTCATTTTATGTATTGCAAAAAAATTAGATTGACTTACGTTTTATAGTTTAAATTGCAGGCCGAGTTAGGTTTTTTACCAAAACCGAATGGATCACTTGATTAAATTTTTACAAAAAATTAAGTTGAATTGAATTTAATTTGATATTTATTTGAAGTAAATTACTTAGTTAGCATGCATTTGTTGACTTAATCATTTCATTAGGTGGTCAATTTTAGGTTTCGACTCTCGAACTGAAAACCGAGTGAGTCGGTTTCGATCGGATAAAAAACCGACCCAGACTGACTCACGTTCATCCCTAGCTAGCTACAACCAGTAGTAAATAAAGATGAACAAAAAACTTTGCAAAGAGATACTCACAAATCCCCAACCCCTTCTAGTGAATTCCTGTCCTCTGATTGAGAATTTGCAATATTCAGATAGAAAGAGCTCAACGTACGGCTTTTCATCAACGACAGCGCCGACAATTCCTCTGTCAAGGGCATTAGCATAATCTTCTGGGGAGCCAAGAGCGATAAGCCTTGATTTCGGAATATCAAGCTCCTTGTTCAAATAGCTTTCTGCAAAAGAACCCACTTGGAAACCAATGGGCACATCGCTAGTTATTAAAGTTTCAATTCCAGAGATTGATGACGAAAGCTGTCGAACTGTGAGTATGGAGGTCAGGCTAGCAGTGTAGCTTGAGGTGATGATTTGAACTACAAAGAGCCAGACGATGAGCACCACTCGAGCGAGTGAGCTCACAAGATTTTCTCCTGCCAATTGGAGAGAATTGTGCATGTGAGTGACACTTGGAAAGTAAAGAGAAAATTTTTGGAAATAATTAGAATGGATCTTTGGTTAGATGACTTACTATGGGCAAAAAACATAGTGTTGAAGCTAAACCTGCAAGATGAAAAAAATTTACATATGAAGTCCAAGCAAGATTTTTATATTGACGTTCTACCTTCTTAGCATACTCTCTTATTATGCACGCTAACGTATCGAACTTTCATTGGTCTAACTAAAAAAAATTTAATGAATTAAAATTAAAATAATTATTTATAATATTCAATATATCAATCACAATTCGATATTAGCATGTACAATAAAAGAATATGCTCAGAAAGTAAGTCTAACATTATTCTTTTACAATTTATGAGAAGAAAACTTAAAAACTAATATCCTCATTATTTTCCTACACTAAGCACCCTATCAACAGTGAGCAAACGAGACGTTGGCTAGAAAATCATCAAATGAAGCACGTGACTTGTCACTCACTTCTTAGTTGTCTCTCTTTCTTAACTTCTTGGCAATGGCTTCATCCAATTCTCTTCTCCAAAAGCCACTCTTCAAAAACAAATGTCTCTCTCCATCTCAATGCCTTAATTCTAGTATTGATGTAAAGCAGTTTTCTAAGCATAAGGATTACTTGGTTTTGTAAAAATTTATTAAATTTAATGACCAAAAAGGTTTGCAATAAGACAGCATAAGCTACATAAAATCCTTAAAATTATGGAGCTAAGCTATTATGCCAAAATAAAGATCCACCTACAAAAGCTCTAGCAAAAGGCCCCTCCAATTTCAACTTCCCCATTTCTCATTTACAAAATCCATCAATTAATTTGGCATTATGATAGCAACTCTAACTTTTGTTCTTTCTAACATTCTTAGAACTATGTTTATGCACCTTTGCAATTCATGGCCGGGTAGCATCTTGTTCGATTCCATTTTGCTCCTCTGATCCCAAATCCCACTTGTCTGCCTATCTCCCAAGCAAAAACAATATGACCATTGAAATGATCGACAAATTTTTAATTTTTGAAGAAATTTGCACTCTTTGGAGAAATGAATGAGTTGTAGTCACTATTACCATTGAGTTTGAGAAGGAGAACCAAAATGAGTGACTCGTGACAATTTTTGTAAAATAATACATTCTCTTGTGTGCTTCCTTTAATAATTTTTCAAACATAATGATAGAATTTACTCGCTATCAAAACCACAAAATCTCCAGTGCACAAAAAAAATGATATCATTTGTATCAACCCTTAGTGTAAATGATATTCTCTAATTTAAAATACGTAGTATGTGAAGAATCTCCAATAATAATGGTGTAGTTCTAAAATTTATTATGATAAGAAGGAAGCCCTTTTCACTCCTATTTTGTGCCACACATCAACAAAGGACCTAAAAAATCAATGTAAATACATGATGATGATGATGATATCACTGTTGAGAGTCATTAACACTTCTACCACAAGCATAAACTACAAATATGAAACTAATTAAGTTGAAGGACTCACCAGAAAATTGTAGTGATTTGCTGACTAGGTGGGCCTCGGAACTCGTCATTTCTTCTATGTTCTAGAATCCACACAACTGCTCCAACTATGAGAAAGAAAAGAAAGATGACCATCCACATCATAAGCGTAAATGGCTTTGTAAATACCCAAGCACTAGAATTCAACTTTTTGACCCGAGCCACCACCACCAGCCCTGACTCTGCATAAGGTTGAGTGAAATCAGTGGTCTTTGAACGCATTGTGCTAATAGCAATATCCCCTACAGCACCATCGATAGTCTACAAGAAAAAAAGTCGTATTTTGTAAGACTAGATTTACCACAGCTTAAATAAGCGCATTAGTCAATCTTCCATATAGTTTACTTACCCCAGATGTGACCATATTCACAAGTTCATCATAGCTTGGATTTTCAAAACCATCTCCAACCAAAATAAACTCATATGGAACTAGATAAGGAAGTAGTTTTATGGCAGCAAGAAAAACATCGATGCAATATCCTTGGACTGCACTGGTGCCATGGACTTGAGAGACAAATTCGCGAAAACTAACTCTCTTTGGAACACCAATTCTTAATGGCATCCCATTGTTTCGAAGAACCCATCCACGAGGCTTTGTTGTTGTACCTCCAGCCCATATTACATCGCTCAGAAATTGATTTGAAAGGTTGTATGGTTTTCCATATAATGTCTCAGGAGGCATAACAGACAGTCCAGAATATTTAGACCAGTATCCAATTCGTCGATAACTTGTTTCTCTTACGTTTATAATGTCATAGGAAGGGTGTAAAAAGGATCTGTCTGAAGCAAAATGGATAGGCCCCGTCAGGCCAGTCATATTGGTCTTCAATATGTTGTCAAGCAATTGCTCTCCTTCATCAAATATGCTTAAAGCACTAAAATTCATGGTCCCTCCCCCAAGATTGCTAAAATATGCAGAATCGGAAAATGAAATCATACCTCCTTGATCGAATAACTTTTTCACCGCACGAGCAATCATCCAAACAGTATCATATGCATAGAGACCATAAGTATTCAATCCAATGGAACCATTACTGAGTTTGTTCCAATGAGAGATGAAAGACCTTTTGCCCTTTGAATCCGGAGTGTGTGGTCGAAGTGTGAGAACACCTTGGACAGACTCAGCAATCTTCGGAGAAAGTGGCGAAGTTGAATCCAAAACTGTGGATAGCCAGGTCGAAGCAATCCAGACATACCCACTCTCCATCATACCCAAATTTCGGGCAATGTCAAAAACCAAGAGACCTGTAATCTTGAATGTGTTCAAAACAATTACTCGAGTTTCCATCATTTTGATTTTCATTAATTCATTCTGCACTTGCACCCTGGTTGACGTCGGGTCAGGAGGAAGGGCTGCTTTGTAGGAAAATTTGCAGCGTCTCTGTGCAAGGTTGTCACCTAATGCACTTATACCATTTCGATTCTGATCATCATCACTATAAATGGCAATAACCTCGGCCCAACCATAATAGCTAATAATATCTGCAATGGCGGTCATCTGGAACTTATCATTTGGAGCTGTTTGAACAAAGTATGGATACTGTAAAGAAGAAAGAGCAGGATCGAGGGCTGTAAATGACAATAAAGGGACGTGAAGCTTGTTTGCAAGATGGGCCAGTGCATGTGCCAAGACCGAGCTTTGTGGACCGATTATAGCTATAGTATTAGACTCCATGTAGCTTAATGCTGCAATCAAAAGATAGATATAATGAATATAAGAATGAAATAACGATAAAAACATGGATGATAAACTATCTATTAAACCAAGACAGTACCCCCAATAATTCCGAGAAAGCCGCTGAAGTTGGAGTTGTACAGGGATATGGACAATTTACTTCCACCAAGAATGGTCGGATCAGAATTCACATCATTTTCAGCAGCCTTCAATGCAATTTTCGAGACTTCTCCATTAATAGTGCCTAATGTTATAATGGCCCCAACTTTCACGACATCAGGTCTGGAGACCTCTTCTGAGAGTGTTAAGAAGCAGAGAATAAATGACAAAACAAGCAAAACCATCTATGATGAGAATGATAAAGTCAAGCCCCCTGCCATAAAGAGAAAAAACAATCATACCAATTCATCATTTTGTCAAAAAATTCAATATTTGTTCCATTTAATAAGTTTAGACAATTAGACTACAAGTATCATATAACTCTATGAAACTGATGGAAAGAAAAGTTTCATTGCCTATGCATGATAGAAATTTAGTAAAATTAAGAACAACTAAAGCAAAGAAAAGGCAGGAGTATCCGGATAATCTAATTGTTAATGAAATTTATTGATAAACTATGAAGCACCAAGAAAGACAACCGAAAGAAACTTTAATTTAACAGTTTTTTAATGAATTGATTGAAATGCAATTAAATAAGAAACAAAAGTCAGAGATTTCAAAGTTGGAAAAACTCAAAATTCCAAAACTGCGCCAATGGATCAAACAAGAGCAAAACTCTACCAGTAGAAATCGAAGATCAGCGAAACCAAAACACAATTTTTTTTCTTGCGGAAAAGGATCGTATAAATCAATAGCGAATGATAGGGGTAAAAGGCGGACTCGAAGGCAGGAATCTAAGATGACGCTAATTGAAGCAACCTCTGGTTCACAAAAAGAAAAGCTGAACCAAAGCTAAAGAAATGAGAATGAGGATCTTACGGAAGATACTGATAGTGAGCTACTTCTCTCAGGTTGAGAATTCTCCAATGGGGTCTGTAACTACCGTTTCCCCAGGCCGGGCAGGGCCAAATAGCAAAATCTTCTTCTTCTCCTTCACGTTTCAGTAATCCGGCGGCCATTGGAACATCAATTTGTGTCGTTGATGGTCGGAAATATCGGCACAGAGAGCTCCGCCTGGGATTGAAAAGGACTAAGACGAGATCGCCGGAGAAGAACATGGGCGAGCTGTGATACTTGGTCGACGCATAGACCAAAATTGTTTAACGGCTGAACGGCGTTCAGCGACTATAGACAGGAAAAGTCCGGCTGATCCAGGCCGGAAATGCCCAGCTCTGGATTCATCCTTTCCCCCATAATTTGAGAATCAACTCGGACCATTCCCATTCAAGGAGAGCTTCAAAGTAAGAAACAGGGTGTTCTGGAGCACTCCGAGCGCGGGCGTTTGGCTGAAATCTCGGCATTTTCTTCGGGGTTTTCTACGAATGGTTGCTATCGTTTCCGTTGTTGTTCTCGAGGCTGTCTTCGTATTCGAAACTCCAACCGGGGAATTCGGACTCCGGAAACAGAGTGGTCGGAGTTGTCTTGTAAAATGACAGAGGGAGGGAGGGATGGGCAGGGGTTGGTTTGGGTTGGGTTTTTAATCGACCAGCATCGACTTATTTGGAGTTTGGACTTTGGTCCCAAACTCAAAATCAAAGACCGATCCAAAACTCGCAATCTCTGAGACAACCTGACCAAACCCATTTGGGTTGGGTCGGGTCAGGTTTTTAATCTTATTAAAAAATTCTTTCAAAATAAAAACATCTATAAAAAGAAGACTCAAATTCATATGAATACGTCATTGTTGAAAGCAACCCTAACCAGCAAGTTTAAAGAAAATCATATCCAGAGTAATAAAAACCCAGAAGAGTTACGATGATCAAAATCACAGACACCAAGAATTTAACCGAAGAGGATTTACTCGAGAAACAGAGATCAAAGATTGAAATCATATGACGATGCGTCGATGCCATCGATGGAAGCAACCCTAACCAGTAAGCTCAAAGTAATCGAAAAAGAAATCATTAAAAACCCAGAACATTTACGATGGTTGAAATCACAGACCCCAAGAACTTAATCGATGAGGATATTTACTCGAGAAACAGATATAAAATGAAAACAGAAAAATCGAAAGCAAGAATGAAGAGCAAGCCTTGGGGCTAGCTGGAGCCTGAACCTCCTCTTCATAAGGGCGTTTTAGTGGTCTTGCAATCAGCACAAAACTTCTTCTTCTCTTCTTCTAGACGACGTATGAAACCAAAACCCTAGTCATCAGGATAAGATACAGTTACGATGATCATCATTCTTGGGTCGGGCTTGCGGGTTTAGTAAAAATAAAAGCCCGACCCAAAAACCAAACAATAAATAAAAACCCGACCCAAATTAAAAAGAAAAAACTCAAATTTTTCATTACAAGCTCGACCCAAAAGCTGCGGGTCGGCCTGAGAGTGTGGGTCCTTCGTGTACCTGCTTGGCTCTTCTAATTTTTAATAAAAAATAATAATTATTTTTTTTATTATAAATTAATTTAAATATATTTAATAAAAAAATAATTATTTATTAATTATAAGAGTAATAAAAAGGTGAAGCGTTAGACTTAATAATAAAGTAAATATACAAACAAGCCACGAGTAGAATCTTATGCAAGGCGAACTCTGTTGGCTGGTAGAACGCGTGGCTAATTTTCATTCGAGGAGCGTGTGAAGTTGTCACGTGCCGAGAAACTTTATTATTTTCTTCCATCAAATAAAAATAAAAATAGAAATAAAAACAAAAATAGAACCGTGTTTGTCTGGCTCCAGAGAGAGAGAGAGAGAGAGAGAGAGAGAGAGAGGCAAATGGGTAAGGTAGTGGAGAGGACGACGAAGAAGAAGAAAGGACGGCCCTCTCTATTGGATCTTCAAAAGAGCACAATCGAACAACTCCAGCATCACCACAATAATTCTTTCAACCCTAATTCCACAACTGCTGCCGCCGTTCGGCGATCTACTCGCCGGAACCCCGTCGCCGATTCCCTCTCGCAGGAGGACGATTCCGAAGGCCAAGAACCCCCCGAAGACGACGAAGAATTTGAAGGAAAGCGCCGGGAAAAGAAACTCAAGCTTGTCCTTCGACTGCCCTCGCAGAAATCGTCTTTGAATTCGCCTGGCTCGGACTCGAATGCGGAGGGGGATGGCGATGAGTCGGCTAAGAAGAAGCGAAAGATCAATGCAATCGGGGATGGATCTGGGCTCGGAAGCCTCGAAAAGGTAATTGCCTCGCCTCTGGCTTTGGAAGGAAAAATCGGTGCTTTTCCTTCTCAATCTTTTTGGAAGTTTTTTTTGGTGGGACGAGAGTTGAGAGTGACTGTTGATTTTTTAGAGGTTGATGAATTGTGACCTGTGAGTGGGCTCGCAGGAAAGAACGTTGACGTTATTTGTTTTTGGTTGAAAAACTCCTTGAATTTCGCACCATGGATCTGCGCTGTCTGTTTTCTCCAATACCAGTACATAAACGTTGACTGGGTCTTGCTTCGGAACAGAAATCCATAATACTTCCCGTATCTAGACTTCACAAAAGAGGGGTTTTTGTATTTTCAAACTTCGTTTCAACCGATTTCGCAGTTTCATCATTTTCTTGTTGAAATCATTTGATTTAATCCGTGTATCGGGCAAACAATTATTATTCGACAGTTCAAGCTGAAAAAGTTCGAGTTTGTCTTTTCTTTTCCAAACTATTTCACAGTTCTGTAACTGTATTTCCTTTTTTGGCTCTTTGGAGGTTCAGGTTCAGGTTCAGGTTATCTTGCTTTTCGCTGACACTTGTGTTTTCCACTCATTTTTTAAAAATACTTGGAGATGATGTTTTCGGTTCTGCAGGGTGAAAAATCTACCTCTGGTCCCAATCCCGCCAAATGCCAGCAAGGTTTGCTTTTTAATCTCACATCCATTGCTCCAATCCATTCATAAAATCTGGTTTCTAATAAACTCCTCTCTAACGTTGAGAAGGGGCGGAGTTGAATTTAGGACCCTCGACTCAATTACCAGATGACAAGCTTTTACTGTTCGTCCTGGACAGACTTCAAAAGTGCGTCTTTCAGCTCATTTGCTCGCTTTTTTGTCGTTTTATTATGTTTTTTTTTTTTGCCAAATTTAAATTTGAGGAATTTTATTCTTTATTTAATACAGGAAGGACACATATGGGGTGTTTTCTGAACCAGTGGACCCGGAAGAGGTTAGTGGTCTGAATGACAACGAATCAGATTTTATGAATTCAATTCCTACTTATTCAGCTTCTGAATTGCGAGTTTTGTTTTCATGTCTGTAGCTTCCAGATTACCATGAAGTAATTGAGCACCCGATGGATTTTGCGACTGTAAGGAAGAAGCTTGCTAGCTCTGCTTATGCGAAAATGGAAGAGTTCGAGGTGTGTTTATGTTTTGCACATGTTGTTTTGTGTTTATTTGAATTGAGTTTTTTTCATTGATTGGTACTGTGTCATTAGATGGGAAAGCAAGTTTCTACTTTCTTTCCTATTTTCTGTTCATCATTTAGATTTTTCAAACATTTTGAGACTCAGTTTGGGAAGTAGGAACTAGCCAAATACCGTGATATCTTATCTTTATTTGTGGTTGCTCTCCTGATTCTGTGAGACAAACTCAAAAAGAGAAGATCCCACTAGATGTAGAGTCATTTTGTTGATTATCTTCGTCATTTTCTCCTTCCGCCAATTTTATTATTTTGGACGATTTTGACATTAATGTTCTGATTCTGTTCTTCTTGCTTGATCTATACCACGGTGCCAAGATTTAGAAATTTTCTTCCCAAGTTTCGTTCTTAAATGTATACCGTCCGAACTCTATACTCGGTTCAAAGGTGAAATTGATTATTGGTTATGTCAATTGGTTGATATTAACTATTGACTTTCGGAGGCATTCTTGCATTGTAGTATTTGGTTGCCTACACTAATTTAGACCACTTAATGCAAATCCGCGAAAGATTTTGAGCTTTCGCAGACAGTTTTGGCCACCATTCAAATTTCTTTTATTTTTCAAAATTTTCTTACCCGAAGAGTTGTTATGATTTAATAATTTCTATCTGTGGTCATGATTTCTTCTTGTCATAGAACCTGGTTTTAACTTTGTCGTACAACTTATGTGCATTCATACTGAAACATCATTTAGTATATATATTCCATAGCTATTTATATTGATGTTTGATTCCATTTCCTGCAGAAAGATGTTTTCTTAATCTGCTCAAACGCAATGAAGTACAATGCTCCGGATACAATCTACTTTAGGCAGGTAATGGTTTCTCACAGCTCCTCCATTTTAAATTTAAATCATTTTCCACGTTCTAAAATCAATTACTGCATGATTAGGCTCGTGCTATACAAGAATTGGCTAAAAAGAGCTTCAGGAATTTGAGACAAGGCAGTGATGATGACGAGTCCGAGCCTAAAGTAGTGAGGAGAGGACGGCCACCAACGAAGAATTTGAAACAGACACAGGGCCAGGCAATCTTTGAACGTGCTAGTTTAGAATTCTCCGATGCTACCCTCGCCACAGGTGGAGAAAATACCAAGTTTTATGATCTGCGAAAGGCAACTAATCAGTCAGAGAATACAAATTGGTTTACCGAGAACAGATTTGAGAGAAACGATGATGTTCCTGGTACAGACATTTAGTTTCAGCTTCAATCATCCTTTGAATTGTCTTTGATTCATCCTTACAACCGTATATATAGCAGATGAACTCGAATGATTAACTCCACTTTCCTTACAGGCTCCTTTTTGAAGAATTATCCAACGAAGAATGGGAAGAAACTAAGCGTAGTCGATGAAAACAAGCGAAACACGTATACACAATCCCAATTGTCGGCCGGTGGAAAAGACCAACCAGTTATGAATACATTTTCTAGAGAGAGAAAGCAACTAATGCCTGTATGTATTCTTCTTTTTATATTTAATGGTTCTCATTTCAAAAGATAATGATCTAGTGCATTTGAATCAGGTGGGAATTAACTCAGACTACGGTTATGCTAGAAGCCTTGCTCGATTCGCAGCTAATCTCGGCCCTCTGGCTTGGCTAGTTGCTTCGAAGAAGATTGAAAGATGTTTGCCTGCCGGAGTGAAGTTCGGCCGAGGTTGGGTAGTCGAAAATGATGTCATATCTTCTAAACCATTGCTATCACCATCAGTAGAAGGCCGAGTATCGTTGCTGCAGCCGTATCTCGGCCAGGATAGCTCATCTCCTGATGCAAAGGAGATCAAATCACTAGAAATTTCAAACGAGAACAATGGCTCGGAGAAGGATACGCCTCGTATGAGTTCTTCCTCGCTCGGAAATCTCCCCAAAACTCCGTTTGAATCTGTCTACACATCATCTCCGCCTTCTGGCACTAAACAATCGCCGGAACCACTGTCCGGAAAAGGTCACAAGATACATAAAAGTCCTTTACAAACTGGTATGAATGGATACTGTAATGGTGCCTATGGCCTCCACCTGTCAGATGAGCTAGGAGTAGCAAACTTGGAGTCATCTCAAATGGTCGACACGATCGCCGGAACCACCGACTCTGACATCCTCCAGCCGGCGACTCCGAAAATTGTAATTCCGGCAAGTAAGGGGAGAGTAAATCCAGTAAGTTTGACATCGAAATATGATGAGGTGTTGGCATCTCAGACCAAAGGTTGAATCAGTTCCTCCGGATCTTAATGTCGGATTTGGGTCTCCGGGATCTCCGAGCTCTATCCGAGTTGACTCGGTTACAATTCCCGACTGAGCGATGCAGCTCTGAGAATTTTAGTTTTTTCTTTAGAGTTTTCTGAATTAAGTGAAGTTGCTCCTGCTGTCGGGACTTGGAAAATACTAGGAAGCTGACTCAAGAACAGAACCCAATTGTATTGTCAGAGATTAGAGCCTTGTACAGATTAAGGTATTTCTAATTTGTAGGTTAAGAGAATTTCCATTTGTATCATTGGAAATTAAGATTTAGAGAACGTAATTGTTTCTTGAGACTCTCTCTCTCTCTCTCTCTCTAAGATTCCTAACTGGGTTTGAACTTGGATTTCTGATTGAACAATAAAAATTAAACCTTTACGACTCTTACAATGTAGTTTCATGGATAAAACCTATCTTAATCTTGATCATTACAGTAATTCTAAATTTCTGATCTTCCATTTATTTCGAATTCCCATTTTTTGAAGGAACCCTCGAAATGAAGACTCTTTCTGAATCGAAATTTGACGATTTCATACTTCATAAATGAGAACAGAGAGTCAAGATGTCGCCTTCCTCGACCCATATCTTCAAATATCTCCGACAGCGACAATCGGTCTCGTTGCAGTAGTCTTCGCGGCTGTTGACGATGAACACCTTGCTTGGCTTACTTGACCCGCAAGGCTTATGGGGCCCCTCAAGCTTGAAACGTCGAGTTTCGGTATTTCTTCCATTCTTTAAAATTATATTTTGTCCATATGGCTGGAATTTAGGCAGATAGACAAGTCAACTTCACGATTCTTGCAACGGAACGTCGTGGGAAATTTCTGGTCAAGATGAAAATATTGAAATTTCGCAGCTTATTAGAAACTGGGTGAAGAAGGAGAAGATGACTGGGAAGACTTGGTCAACGCTCATCGAGTAAATAGACGATGCCCTCGATTTAAAATCAACGTGTAGGTTTCGATAGGAAGAGGAAGAGAGTTGTTTCGGATGGGAATCTGTTGGTGTTCTTCAGCTGGTAATATTACAACTCCAGCCCCCACTGGGCATCTTAATACTGGTAAATCTTCAATTTCCCATCTGGGTTTTGTTGATTTGAGCTCTAAGTTTGAGATTCCGACTGAATATCAGCTCCTCTTTGCTGATTTCTTATGATATTTATCTGGGTTCTTCATCGAATTGCCTTCTGATTTTAACAGTTTTTGCTATCAATATTGAGATTCTGAAGCTCGATTGTTCCTTTATCTCTTCCCCTTGTTCTTGTTTCTTCGTTTTCAAACATTGCTGATTATACGATCATCATCTGCTATATCTATATTTTACTCAATCATGGAACTTGATGTAGATGTCTCTCAAACAACAAGTAAGACAAATTCCTCAGTTGCAAGCTATATCTCCGGGACTAGCTGGTTCTCCGGCGGAAGCAGCTTGGATGTCGATCCAAATGGCTCGATTCTACCCTCTCCTGATCTACGACTCTTCAGCTTTGCTGAATTGAAGACTGCAACTAAAAACTTCAGATCCGACATGGTGCTCGGAGAGGGTGGTTTTGGTAAAGTCTACAAAGGCTGGCTTGAAGAGAGAGGGCCCGGGAAGAACAAAAGATCGACAGTAATTGCAGTGAAAAAACTTAACTCAGAGAGCCTGCAAGGATTGGAGGAATGGCAGGTAAAAAAACACGAACTCCATGTCTTAACAAAATCGATGAAAAATAAGTTAAATCGACTAATTTATCGTGCAGTCAGAAGTGAATTTTTTGGGACGGCTTTCGCACTCGAATCTCGTAAAGCTACTCGGATACAGTTGGGAGGATAGTTCTCTACTTCTTGTTTATGAATTCATGCAAAGGGGTAGCTTGGAAAACCATCTATTTGGAAGTAAATTTTATATATTTTCATCGCTTTCCCTTGAATGCTCGTATAAATCATTAAATCTTATCGTAGAAGAAATTTTCCCTCTTGTTCTTCAGGGGGTGCGGCCGTTCAGCCGCTGCCATGGGATCTTCGGCTTAAGATTGCAATCGGAGCAGCTCGAGGTCTCGATTTCTTACATGCTTCGGACAACAAAGTAATTTATCGAGACATCAAGGCTTCGAACATTCTTCTAGATGGGGTAAATCTCTAAGTTTTCATCAATCTGATAAAATTGTGAGACAATATATACATTATTAAACTATCGTTCACCTACAACTTACAAGTTCGAGTTTTTAGACAGTTGGTAATTTGTCATGGTATCAG
Organism: Begonia fuchsioides; assembly: GCA_003255005.1. Lineage (NCBI taxonomy): Eukaryota > Viridiplantae > Streptophyta > Magnoliopsida > Cucurbitales > Begoniaceae > Begonia > Begonia fuchsioides. The sequence continues at coordinate 203,031 of QAOC01023908.1, forward strand.
AATTAGAAGGTCGCAAGTTTGACCATCAACAAAAGCAAAAAAAATCTCATTAAAAAAACTCACATGTAAGAATAAAAAAATAATATACATGTGAAGAAGAATGTGAAGACAATATATATATGATTAAATTATTTTTCACCCACAAGTTCGAACTTTGGGACAGTAAGTAATTTGTCAAATATTTGATTAATGTTTGGTTAAATTTTGAATTTGGCTTCGCTTTTCAGTCGTATAATGCCAAGATATCGGACTTTGGATTGGCCAAAATGGGCCCTTCGGCCAGTCGTTCCCATCTTACGACTCGAGTTATGGGCACTAATGGCTATGCTGCTCCCGAATATTTAAACACGGGTAGAAATAATCCCACCACTCTTACTTTGCATGGGGTTTTTGAGAACAATGACCATAAAAATGGAACTTATTTGTCATGCCGCAGGCCATCTCTATCTCAAGAGTGACGTATATGGTTTTGGTGTAGTCTTGATTGAAATGCTGACGGGTTTACGAGCGATGGACTTGAATCGTCCGAAAGGGTTCGAGAACTTGGTAGATTGGATCAAACCTTACCTCTCCCAAAGAAGAAAATTGAAGAAGGTATGATAGGATAGAGATATATTATTGATATAATGTCGTGCAGTTGTCGATACTTGTCAAAATTATAAAGATGGTCTTGTTTATCATAGATTTTTGTGAGTTTTGGGTCCAGTTTGGACCGAATCATGGATATTTTCAAGCTTGAATTGGAATTTAGGTTAGATTTTCTGATCCGAGGTTCGTGGTTTTGTTTGAATTTTATGGTTTTTTACATAAAAAAACCAAGAACGAATGGCATCGGTGTCCTACATTCAAAACGGTTCACAATTTATGCAGTTGTAAGAACCAAACCTACAAGGACCGAACCACTAGTTCCGGTTTGGACAGCACTTTCAGTTCAGAGCTAAACATTCCAAGTTATTGCTTTTGAATTTCGCTTATTCTTTATTTTAGGTGATGGATTCGGTATTGGGCGATAAATATCCGATAAAGGCTGCCTCTCAAATAGCTCAACTGGCTTTACAATGCATCGAGCAAGAACAGAGGAGCCGGCCTTCGATGAGAGAGGTTTTAGATACGCTCGAACAGATTGCAGGCACCAATGAGAGGCCAACAGATCTCAAAACCAAGCCCCGGCACACTAATCCAATGCCCCATCGCCCGAGCCATCAGCCTCGGGTCCATCGATCCCCACTTCACCAACAAGGCGGTTGATCTCCTCCACCGCAGTTCGTGAATTCATATTGACAACACATTGTCGTACAAACCCGATCTGCTAGAATAGTATTTTGCTAATTTAGCATAAAAAATGCTAAATGGCAAAGAAGGGACATCCTTAATTTCTTCATTTGTGTGATTTTTTGTCGATATTTTGCTAGTTATTGTGTCGTACACAAGGATTGAAAACGGTTTTTCTATCGAGTCTCGGGACAATAAATTTGTGGGTATTAATATATCAACACATATTTTGTAAATTTTATCCCGACAAATTTTAGATATCGAAAAACATGCATGGAAGGAAAACAAAAGTAACTATATATAAACTTATTAGTGACAATGTAAGCTAGTTAAAAATCAAGGGTGAGTATTTGCTAGAGTGAAGAAATTTTACTTAAACACACCATCTGTTAGTGTAGAGTCTCTATGCCACCCATATATCATTGTTTGTTCCGAATCAAAACCTGCATTATACCCTAAACAAGTTGTGTAGATTCGCGTAGATAACTCATTTATATATTATTTTCAGTCTCTACACCTAAACGAGTGAAGAAATTTGACTTCAGAAGTAAAAGCATCATATGTTTGTGTACAGGTATCTGAGCCGTTAATACAATATTGTCTGTCATAAATTGAAACCTGTATTATTTTATTTTCAGACTATGCCCAAAAAAAATTGTGATAGATTCGTATAAAGAACTCATTTATGTAGCATTCATGGTATTTGCCTCTAAACGATGTGGGACAACACACTCCCACGGCCTCCATCAGTTAGATTGTCCCAATTCATGCAGGCCGAACGAGTAAACATCTCTTCGTCCCTTTAGCATCTATACCTCATGTAGTTTATCGCATAGAGATGCCAATTAAAGACTTTCCCGATAATGATGCTAATATTCTGCACCGTAAGACAATTTTTTGGGATCATTCAAAAGAAGCACCCTCCCAACTAGGAATGGCCAAAACCAAATCAAAATCATAAATCATCGTCAATTTTAATTTAATATTAATTTTAATTTTTAAAAAATTGTGAATTATGGACTAATGTTGATTTTTAAGAATAAAAAATCGTAAAATCGAGACGGTTGGTAAAAAAATTCTAAAATCGAATAAAATCTAACCCAATCTCTAATAAAATCCGATATAAATATTAAAATTGATTATAAACCAGTCCAATTACTTAAAACTCGATCTAAATATAATAAAATATATATATTTTATTATTTTATTTTAATTTTTCTAAATATAAAATAAAATCAGGTTAAAACCGAAACGTAAAAAAAACCGTTGATTTTAGTTCTGGTTTTGAAAATTCAAAATCGCAAATTCTTATCTCGGTTCTATTTCAAGATCAAATCATATCATAATCGCATGTACTTACCCCTACTCCCAACCAGCTGTCTTGAACAAGATAAGAGAAACACCAAAAATTAAATCCGAAGACAATTGTATGTACACAATCTTTGTAGCACAAGGGAGAGTGGGAGTTCAACGCAGTAAATCCAGACAGACAGCTCTAACCAAGGTGTAATTTATACGATTATTCAAACGCCCAAAATGGAACCCTGTGTTTCCCTTATCTCCTGTGGGTTCAAATTCATTACTTTTACATCATATCCAGACACCATCTCGCATAAAGTTATCGAACTCACCAAATTATCCACCACGTCTACGGCATAGGGTTCCCCAAAAGCCGCTCCACCGCAGCATGCACGTTCCCTGCAGTGGCTCGAAGCGCCCTTATGTTCTCTTGCGTGTCGAAAAATCCCATTTCTTGAAGCTGCGAAAGCTGAGTCGCATATAGTTCTTCCGGAGGAACTGGACGTGGTAAAATATACGAGTTCGAAGTCACGATAACTTTGATATAAATAAGTTGGGAATAGAGAAGAAATTCTGACCATTGGGATTGCTAGCGACAGTTGTTCCGCCAGCTCCGAGGCCACCGAACATGTTCATCAACAACTCTAATCCACCATTATTGGGAGTTCCTATTAGTTGAAAAATCTCACCAGTGTTAAATTGTTGAAGTTTGAGTAGTAATAAATTAAAATATCAATTTCAATCTTCTTGCTGGTGTTACCTTCAGTCCTCGTCGTTAGACCTGGGTCTCTGCAGCGTGATAAGATAAGAACATGTATTAAGATGAGTATTATGCAATGATTAAAATGAAATTAAGATTAAAAAAATCCCATTATATTCATCATAATAGTTTTACAAAAATATTTGATTGATTGACTCACCGATTATTTCACTGACCATACTGAATAAAAAAATAAATGAACTCGATGGAGCTTTATCGTATATAATGCTTCAAACAATTAGAAGCAAGGAATGACTAATAAGCTCAGTGCATCCATCCAAGGCTTCAGACTGACTTAAGTTAAAAAAAGATGTGATTTCATTGCATTAAAATAGAAGTTTAACTCACCGATTTGATTGTTGTTGGCCAAGCTGAGATAGAAGTGATTGCTGCAGTGATAGCATTTGCTGCCACCAAAAAAAAAGATCAAGAACTTATAATTACATAAAGCAGTTGAAAATACCTCAACCTATGTATTGTTGTAAGAAAAGGAAACGACATCCTCTAGACAAAAGTAAAATCCAAAAAATCCTTCAAATCAACCACGGAAGGAATAAGTACCTGCATTGTCTCAGGATTTGTTAACTGGCGGAGAAGCTCTGGATTTTGCATCATTTCTCTTAACTGAGGATTCATGTCAACCATGCCCCGCAACTGGGGGTTGAGACTAAGAATCTGATTGAAAATCACATTGATTTAAATAAAAATGGATCAAGTTCCATAACACAATTCTACAAGAGAGGTACCTGATTCATATATTGAGGATTAGAGAGCAGGCTTTGCATCATCTGGGATATTGCGGGGTTTTGCAAAAACTGATTCAACATAGCAGAATCAGGCCCACCACTCATCATCTGCTCCATATCAGGAAGACCTAGCCCTCCCAAATCACCAATTCTAGGAGTCCTAGACTCCCCAGCAGGATTGGGCCGTGTAGTGTTTGCTTGATTTCCCCCTGTCAATCAAAGCATAGCATGGCATTGATCAAAATTGACAAAGGGAGATACAACAGTGAATTTTATGGATTTTTTCTTAAACTGTGATAAAATCACAGCATTTTGAATTAAGAAACATCTGAGTTGTTCTAAATCTTTCTCTTATTTTCAATGTTACCACCTTAATATCAAATTCTTTAGACAGTGATTCGTAAACAAATAGACAATTAAAAGCAGATAAATTATACAAAATAAAAAAGAGAGAGACAATGAAATAATGATTTACCAGCTGTGCCACCCCATGGATTAGGAAGTGGATTTGTATTTGGAGCAGTTGTTCCTGTATTTGTTTCAGTTCCAGTGGCAGAAGTATTATTAACCCCAGATCTAGCTTGGCCCCCGCCTGAGTTTCCTAACAGGGCTGTAAAGGGGTTCGAACTCAAATCATTTCCGGTATTCCCACCCATTGTAGTAGCATTCATAAATGGCTCTTGGACATTTTCATACATACGCCTAAGCATGTTGAATCCTTCGGGACTGGATTCAATATTACTCATGGCCCTGTCAGTGTTCCTCATCATCTCACGCATTAGTTCTGGGTTCCTTGCAGCCTCTAAAGTCTGCCTGAGAATTCCAGGATCATTAAGAATATGAGCAAGTTCTGGATTTCTGTCAATAATTTCGCGCATTTGAGGGTTGCTCATAATCAAAGTTCGCATCAAATCAGGATTATTCATTAGGTTTTGAATTGCAGGCATGTTCATTATTTCCCTCATCATGTTTGGGTTTTGAGTCAGTTGTTGTTGTACTTGCTCGAATTCTGGAAGACCGGCTCCAAACAAACCAGGTGCTCCACCCCCACCTCCACCCAGTGGGTTGAAACCCAGTCCAGGAAATAAAGGCGTTGCATTTCCTAAAGCCCCACTATCAGTGGAACCAACACCTCTTGTGACACCTGGAGAATTGTTAGCCGTTTCAGCATTAACAGCGGCAGAAGCAGTTGTTGTTGCCGCTGATGCAGCAGGGGAAAAACCTCGAACCATGTGAACTGTATGATCTGCCTGCATACCTTCAGGAAGAGAAATAAAATCAAATGATGACGCTTCAATCTAAAATTTTATAAGCTCGATTCAAGTATCAACAGAGAAATAAGACTAAAAACAAACACATGCACAAAGAAGAAGATCAAGATGCATAAGAAACAAAAAATTTCAAGTTCATCTGCTAATTTAATTCTTTATGTGATTAATTTACCAGTTGTTTTTGTAAGTAACTCACGCTGTTTACATCAAACATGCAAGTACTTTGCGCTGAAAACAACGAACAAAACTTTATTGGATAGAGATAAAACCAACCAAACACATGCAGTTATTCATTTGAACTATCCAGTTTAGAAAATCTCAGAACGAAACAAGAAAAAATCAAAACCAAAATTTAGAAACACACGTTCCAATATCTTCTGAAATCTAACATAACACATGATCGGTGCAGAAAAAAGGAAAACAAACAAACAGCAAAAGCAGCCAGGGTGCCGCACATTGGAATAAGAAAAGAGAAAAAAGCGAGATCACAACCCTCGCAATAAAAACCAGATTTTAGTGCAAAGAAAACGCGGGCATGTACAGAGAGCGTACCATAACTATCTAAGCTCTGGTCATCCTTCAGAATGCGACCTTTATAGATCAAGCGCTGCTGATCAGCAGGAACGTCACAACTCTGAGCTAAAATTACTTTAAAGGCTCCAACCGTTGACTCGAGGCTTGTCCTCACCGTAAATTTCGTGCCGTTCGAGCAGCGAATATTAACCACGACCCCTTCTTCACCATCACCGACAATTCTAGGCTCTCCGGAATCACCACCGCCGCTCATATCCTCTACAAAATTTCAGATCTATCAAAGCCACAAACGACGAAAACCCTAACACCAGATCATACGGAAAACAATGGAAAACCTCACAACCAAAAGTCTTTCCCGATACTGGAACACAACAAAAAAGATAAATCCGAGAAAGAAAAAGAAAATTAAATTCACAAATTGAACAACAAATGAAAAAAAAACAAAATGAATCGAAATGCACCTACGTTTCGATACGAAGCTTTTGCAAGAGAGAGGAAATTGACGGGGTCCAGATTCCCTACGGTTTGGTGCGCATATTCTGCTCCAGCTCCGACCCTGTTTCGAGTCATTTGTCCATTGAGTTCATCTACCAATCATATCTTGCCACGTAAGAATGATCGAATTAATGGCCCAGGCCCATATCTTTCTTTCAACACGAGCTTCGTTCGATTTGTCTCAATTGGTTCGTTCGGTTCGGTTCGCTTAGTCAGGCTAGAATGACTGTTCTACACCTATTATGTTCTTACACGTGTCATATTGAGACTGTCCTACTTGCGTAAGGTGGCAAATTATAATTGGTCAGTTAAAAATAAGCGATGAAACTGTCCGCACAGGATTGAAGTATTCGTCTACACCATCGTCCGTCGCAGTTCGATTCGACGGGTCCCAATTCGCAGAGCTCGAAGAAATTCGTTCTACAGCTCTTCATCAGATTTAAGCATCACGGAAAATTCCAGCTATGGCTCTTAATCTCCGCCAGAAGCAAACAGGTAGAACTGTATATCTCTCTGTGAATTTTTCGTGTTGACAAGATCTCGGGCTCAATGAAGAGTTACTTAGTTTGGCGTTTTACAATTTGAAGTGTTTATGTTCTTCTGGTTGATTTTTTTCGATCTTCTTGTTTGCAGAATTTATAGCTCGGATGTTGAATCTAAATCAACCTGTTAACGCATTGGCTACGAGCACTGCAAATGAAGAAGTCTACAAAATTTTGATCTATGATAGGTTTTGCCAGAGCATCCTCTCTCCGTTGATTCATGTGAAGGATCTCCGCAAACACGGTGTTACTCTATACTTTCTGATTGACAAGGATCGAAAACCTGTTCATGATGTTCCGGCTGTTTATTTTGTTCAACCTAATAAGCTAAATATTGATCGGATCGCTGCTGATGCCTCCCGTTCACTCTACGATAGCTTCCATCTTAATTTTTCATCCTCTGTTCCCCGCCCTCTTCTTGAGGATCTTGCATCAGGAACATTAAATTCTGATTCTATTCATCGGATTGCGAAGGTGCACGATCAGTATTTGGAGTTTGTCACATTGGAAGATAATTTTTTTTCATTAGCACAGAAGTCTAGCTATGTCCAGTTAAATGATCCCTCAGCCGGGGACAGTGAGATCGAGGAGATCGTAGAGAAGATTGCAAGTGGCCTATTCAGTGTTTTAGCGACGCTAACTGTGGTGCCAATAATCCGGTGTGCTCGTGGTGGTCCTGCTGAAATGGTTGCATCATTATTGGATCAGAAGTTGCGAGACCACTTGCTTTCAAAGAACAATCTATTTACAGAGAGTGGTGGCTTTATAAGTCCTTTCCAGCGTCCAATTTTGTGTATATTTGATCGTAATTTTGAGTTATCTGTTGGAATCCAACATGATTTTAGATATCGCCCATTAGTGCATGATGTTCTGGGATTAAAACTGAATAGGTTGAGTGTGCCGGGTGAAAAGGGAGGGATGAAGTCATATGAGTTGGATAGTGCAGATCCATTTTGGGTGGCTAATGAGTCGTTAGAATTCCCTGAAGTTGCTGTGGAGATTGAGACTCAACTGAACAAGTATAAAAAGGACGTTGATGAAGTGAACAGGAGGACTGGTGGGACTGATGGAACCGAGTTTGACGGAACAGATTTGATTGGAAACACAAAGCATTTAATGAATGCAGTGAACTCATTACCCGAGTTAACTGAGAGAAAGCAAGTGATAGATAAGCACACAAATATTGCTACTGTATTGTTGGGGGAGATCAAGGAAAGGTCTCTTGATTCGTATGCAAAAAAGGAGAATGACATGTTGGTTAGAGGAAGCATTGATCGGGCTGAACTCTTGGGTGTTCTTAGAGGGAAAGGTTCCAAAATGGATAAGCTTCGGTTTGCTATCATATACTTAATATCAACAGAAAGTATTAATCAGGCAGAAGTGGAATCCGTGGAAGCAGCTCTTAAGGAGTCAGAAGTCGATACCAGTGCATTTCAGTATGTCAAGAAGATTAAGTCATTAAATGTTTCTTTGGCATCAGCAAATTCTGCCAGCAAAAGTAACATTGTCGATTGGGCTGAAAAGCTCTATGGACAATCTATTAGTGCTGTCACTGCTGGTGTGAAAAATTTATTATCAAGTGACAGGCAACTCGCATTGACAAGGACTGTAGAGGCCTTAATGGAGGGGAAACCGAATCCTGAAATCGATTCTTACCTTGTGTTTGATCCCCGTGCTCCCAAGTCAAGCTCAGGAATGGGGGGCAGCCACTTAAAAGGACCTTTTAAAGAAGCTATTGTATTCATGATTGGTGGTGGAAACTATATAGAGTTGAGGAGCTTGCAGGAGTTTGCTCAGTGTCAGCAGCCTGCAAAACATGTGATTTATGGTACAACCGAAATTCTCACAGGAGGCGATTTCGTGGAACAGCTTGCGCTTTTGGGGCAGAAGATGGGATTGGGAGCTCCTGCTTCTTCAAGTCATTAATGCATGACCCGATCTGTATGTTCTTTTTTGAACCCCTCTTTTGGTTAGTCTATTTGATTAAGACAATTGGTGAAAATTCGAGTAATTAATGCCTGCAAATTCTGCACTTGGAGCTGTTCGGATAAATTAAAAGTTTCATTCTCGGTTAATTTTTTACTTTTCGAAACGCAGTTAAATGTTCGGTTCATGATCTTCTCTCGTGGACACTGGTCTTGAAATTAAGGTTTCTCAAGGGCGTGACTTTGCGTAGGTATCCTAAGTTTATGTCTTTAAACAATTGCATGTTTTAATAAATCATCGAAGAATTTGTTAAAACCAATCTTTAGTGATTAACTTCCATAAGTTCATTTGCTTATGCCCGGGCATGATTTGGTTCCGGTCGGTATTGGTGTTGACCTTAACCGAACCGAACCAAAAACAACCAATTTTCAGTTCTGAGTACATAATCGAAGACTGACTTGCAACCAAACTCTAACTTGTGGACCTGAACCGTAAATTCTGAGGTGGTTGATTTGATTCTTATTCTTTAAATCAAATTGTAGAATTTAAATTTTAAATGTATTTTAGTTATATTTTTTATTATTTAATATTGAATAATCGTGTTATTAGTTTGGCTTTTTTAGTGGGCCATGAAAACCTGAAAACGAACCTAACCCAAAATTTCAAAATAAAAACCAACCTCAAATTGTTTTTAACGATCAAACCAAAGGAATCGCAAATCTAAGTTCAATTTGGCTCGGTTTCCCTGTCCATTAGACCATTACATTTGACGAACCCCTTAAATTCAATCGATGATCCTTTTACTCGGATCGACAAGATATCGAACCAAAAACACAACACAAGACAAGAGTAGATTGAAAAGTATGAAAATGGAATAAATATTTAATTTTTGTTTGGTTTTCCTAAATTAATTAACAAGAAAAATAAAAGTACAAAAAAATAAAGTGATGGTCAAATTGAAAGAGAAAAATTATTTTAATCAATTTTTATAAAATTTTCAAATTTTTAAGTAAAAATCAATTAAAGTCGTCTCTACGAATGTTATCTACAACATTATAACATTTTTGAGACGTTCATTTTAATAACACAATTTAAAAAAAAAACATTAACCTATTTCAAGCACTCTAGAGAAGACTTTCATCACATAAAAAGCGAAAAAGTCCTATTCGGGTGTCCGAATTACAATGCTCAAATCCACAATATATCGAAACGACACACTAGGCACAAGCAACAATCACCAAATTCCCCTCATAGTGAATATTGAGGTACTTTTTTCTCTTATTTAACATAAAAACTTAAATTATAGAATTTAAAATTTAAAATTTAGGGTTTAAGGTTTAAAATTTAGTAGAATTTTAATCTTCCAAAGTATTCAGAACCTAGAACCACCTTTACTGCTTCACAAAAAGAAAACTCAACACCCGCACAAGCATAACTCAATCGGTTCAGAGATGATAGAGTTGATAACAAGTGTCAAGGTTCGAACTTTGAAGAGGAAGGTTGAGAACTTGACCTGCCTGAAGATCACTGGCATTCGCGATTCCGTTCAGCTCCCACAAATGAACACAACTCCGAAGATTATTGACAAGTCCACGTTTATTGAGTAGAGGAATACAATAAAACACAAGAGGATTGAGTAGAGGAATACAATAAAACAAAAGATCAAAACTGGGCAGTATGAAAATTTACCAGCCAATTCCTTGGCTATGGAGATTATTACTCATACCCGAGATTCGTAAATCCAAAAAAAAACAGATTTATGAGGATCTTCCTCGAGACAAGGCAAGATGGCTATCACCTTTCTTCAAGTCGTCGTAATACGGAATCGGCAAAGGTCCGTTGCCTGCGAAGATAGAGATGCAAAAACTAATGAAGATTACTAGTTTGGTCCATAGAAGTTTTGGCAGGAGAATTCCATGACTTACTTTCCTTCTCTAAGTTTCGGGCTTGGGCGTGCGTGCTTCAAATATCCATCCCACGGAACCTTCTTAAGACCGGCTCGATCGCATATTATGTCCCTCACCCTGAATAAATCGAATCCAAATGGGAATCGTTGCAATATTTTTATTAAAAGAACAATCTAATCTTTTCTTTGCATTGGGTTTGTGATAGTAGGAAAAAAAAAGCTATATTACCTCTCTGCAAATTCAATGCCCGTCTCTCCAGGCTTTAAATTTTGGGGCTCCAAGTACCAAACATCACAGACAACTGCCCAGGATGTCATAAGTCGCAGGAGATGTTTGGTGAAAGATTGCCTGAGAAGAATCATATATAATGTGTTCATCACATTTAGCAATTTAATCATAACAATATTTGAAGAACATTTTACCAAAGTTAATTCGAATAACTAACTGCATAAATATATCTCCGTTCGCAATTATTTAAAATTTATTCTTTCAGATTCACGAACTTGTTTTTTTTTCTTTTGAAAAGGGTCAATTAATAACAAATGAAAATATGTAAGAGTTAAATAGAATTTTCTAATCTTAATTGTTTTTCAAATAATTCAAATATTTCCACTCAAGAACTTAGAATTGTTCCCATAGTATACTAAAAAAATTTATGCAGCAAATACCAGTCATTCTAATTTTTATGCAATAGGACACGATATAAATGGACAAGGCCCCTTACTTTCTGCTATTCCAAAAAGCATCGACAAATATTTTGTTGTACTTGATTGCGATTGGGCAAACAGAGCAGTTAAGTTCAAATGCACCCTGGTCAATTTCAAATAGATAGAAAATAATGAGATACTAAATAGCAAAGAACTAATTACTATGTAGCTACATCATAATAGCTCGAATTTTAAAAATTATCAATTAACATTTTGAACTTTACTATAATTTTAACAAATACATCATCATCACATTTTTCTTTTATTTAATGACTGATACATCGTCAGTCATTTAATATAATTCATCGATTAATTGTGATAAAAAAAAAAGTAAGCAAGACCTTCATTTCATCAACTACTTTAAAACTTAAAGCATGAAAAATGCTGCAAATTTTGTTATGACTCAATCACAAGTGAGAAAAGGCTGTTGAATTCATAGCAGCAAATAAAACTATTTGTATCACATACGATTACCTTCTTGAACATGACTGAGTACTGGTTGTTTACACATGTTCCCTCAGGAAATATAAGCAGGGGATTGTTGTCAGCCCCTTCCACATGGTCTCTTAACCTGAAAAGGACAAGTCACAATATTATTCTTGGAAAACTTTGTTAGATCAGTTATGCTAACTTTATCACGTTAGTTTCGCTTTTCTATTTAAAGGACTCACTTCTTTGCCACAATTTCACGATCCTTCAACTCTGTACGATTGAACCAAATGCACCCTATGCTCTCCAATATAGTGCTTTGCAAAAGTCCTTCACAACACATACAACATACTGAATGAAATGCATGACAAACATTATCAAACAACAAAAATTTTAAATTTTCTAAATCTAAACATGCAAACAGAAGCCAAATTCCAAGCTTCTATAGTCCATGAACTCAAAGAAAAAAGGTTTTTTGAATCATAGTTGGGACCAGATACTAAATATCAAAGACTAAATTTTCATAATCAAATTTTGCTGGAAACAAAAAGTACAAGTCAATGCGAAGGAAAAATTATTAGGTGACCTTGTTACCAAAATGTCATTCATTGGACGAGCATCATCCACAATCCAATGCATCATTACCCAAAAGAAACCAAACTTCTTCAGTCATGAGGTCAAAAACTTCTCATGATTCGACATGAGAAAATATGATTATACAATACACACAAAAAAATTATCCTTTGCCATATGGGCATTCCTAAAAGAGGGTTTAAACTAGTAACTCATGATAAAGACAAAAAGTTGACAGGGTATTTAATAGCACTTGGACTTGGTACATGAGATGTCAACTTCCAGCAGTTGTAAGAGGATATAATAATATGAGAGGATCTTCATATTAATCTTGAATCAGTTTGCTTTTGTCTTTAAATTATAACTTACCAACCCACCCAGCATGTTTCTGCATAATAACAGCAAATGCAGTCATCTGTTCTAAGACGATGAAATCAATCATTGAGGTGTGATTGGCCACAAAGACCTGCTCAACAAGGGAAACAAAAGTAAAGAAACGTAGATGATAGGATCCTTTGATATTTAAACTTAAACGCATGGGACGGGACGTTAAATATTTAGAACTTAAAATTTTACAGATTGACATACCTGCTTTGGACGTATGGAAGGCCGAGGTCCATGATATCTGACAACCCCAGTCCAAGATGCGACAAAGAAGCTGCAGATCAACTCTACTAAAGCCCTCTACAGAAAACATGAGAAAGACCAAATCGCAGAGAATATTATTATGCAAGGAGGATACACAAAAACATTGATCGATTGTAGACTGTAACATGTAAGATTTGATACCTCTATCTTCTTCCTCAACTTATCATGACCTTTCAGCAGCGAGTTGACTGGCAAGAATGCCGAAAGGAATATTATCCATCCTATTGTCAGTATGAGCACCCTGAAAATTAGCTCAGAGACATTAATCAGATAGCAATTTAGTATATAGTCTACGAAATAATGTGAATCAGTACATGCATAATGAGTTGATTAAAAGAAGCATATAAAATGTTGATCGGATTCACAGAATTGCATGTGTGTACAAATAGGATCGAAAGAATTCTTCTCGAAATGAGAAAAAAAGCGAACCTGGCTGGAAATAAGATTAGATACCGAATCACCACTCCCAAACACCACAAAGGAAACAAATAGATGTTCCAGTTCCATGGCTCTGGTGGATTCGATTTGAAGCACCTTGTGAAGGAATCCTGGTCATCCGCCTCGTAATTATAAAACAGTATTTTTCATAAACCAAACAAGAACCGCCATTTAAATTAGCTTACATCAACAATAGCACCAGCAGCCTCCGTAAGCGCTGGCGAAATGTCAAGCAAGTCACCCCTACAAAACAATTTTTAAGATTTGCAATCCATTTCAAACTCCATAAACGCAATCCCCACGCCAAGAAACAATCTCAGCGGAACCAAACACAAAAATGAAAAAAACCTCGCAACATTTCATCCAATTAAGAGAAAAGATAAAAGCAAGAGGCGTTACAAGCTGAGTCTTCCGCGAGGTTCGTGAATGGAGGATCCAGAAGACAGGTAATCTTCGATGTTGGGGCGATCGAAATCCAACTCAGAGATAGAAGATTTGAGCTTTCCAGATTGAGCCATGGCCGTCCGCTTCTCCGTCTGCTCAACTTCCGAAATGGAGGCGGAGCCGCTGCCTTCTCGGTTCGAGTGATCGGAGTTAAAGTAAACACGCTTACGGCCACCCCTGCAACCGCTGTGCCAAGCCCCCATCTCCAACCAAATTCACCTCTCCTTTTTATCTTTTCATCGCTGCTTTTTCACCTTTTCCCGTCCTAAATTTTACCTTCTTCTCCCTCTCCCCCTTTCCTTTATTTATTTATTTAAAAATTACTAATTAAAATTTCTAAATAAAATTTCACTATTTTAAGATAAATTAAGCGATTAATTAATAAATTAAATATTTTTTCATAGTCTAGTTCAATAATTTAATAAATTAAATATATTTTTTTATTTCGATCGAGTTTTGAGTGATTAATTAAACCATATTTATAACTAAATTTTAAGTTGATAGCATGTTTTATTTGATATTATATCGAATTTTATTAAGTTTTGTGTCATTTTTTAACCTACGATCCAGCTTTGATTCATGATTTTTAAAAAATAGTGATCGAAACTTGACCGCGATCTTAGTTCGATTTCGCTCACCCGTAAAATAAATAAATAACGAAAGGACTAATACTTAGATAAAATAATGTCACTATTAATTTATTATTCTACATTCTTATCTACACGCTGAAGTGTTAAATATTTATTAGTTTTTAATTAATTTATTAAACATAAGTATTTATTTTTTACATTTATCAAATTGTCATATTAACGTATCGAATAAAAAAAATAAAATAAGAAGGTCGTATCACAATTATTGTCTATTAGTAAAAGTGATTGAATGTTGATGTGTTTTTCTTATGATAATCACTTATTAACTTTAACTCGCTCTAATTTTTTTCATGCACGATAGGAATCATGTTGAGCTGTGCATTTAAAATCAAATGTGTCGTCGAGTTTGTGCGATCATTGTAATTAAGATAGGCTACATGTAGGGCTGGGCAACCCGAACCGGACCTTAAGGTCTGGCCCGAAACCGTAAGGTCCGGGCTGGGTACGGGTAGGGTAACGGGTAAAAATATGATTTTGGGTTCGGTAAACGGGTAGGGAGTCCTGGTACCGGGTATTGTAAAAATACTCGATACCCATTGTCCAGCTCAGCCCAGCCCAGATTCTGTTTTTTTTATCAAAATTCAAAAATACCCGGATCTTACCCGGAATACCCGGATCCAGATAAGCAACATTTCGAAAAGATTTAAATTTCGGGTAGACCCAAGTCAACTTGAGCAAGTCAAATTTAAAAAAATATAGTTTATCGAGTCAGTTGAACTTTTTGATCTGAGTCTGTTGAGTTTAATCGAGTTGAGCATGTAGTTTAATTATGTAGCCATCTGTTTGTCTAGTTTACCCTAGTAGGTTCTTCACACTTAGTTCACGAGAATTAGTCCACGATCATTTTAAACTTTAAATTTTGAATTATTTTATTTTATTTTTATTAATATATTTTTTAACGTATTAAATTATAATTAATAAAATAATTATTTAAAGTATAATAAATTAAATATATTTTATTAATAACTCATATGTGAATATTATTCTTTGTTGATTGGATACGCTAGGATTGATTGATATTTCATGTGATTTGAATCGTATCTGCGTCATGGTAGGGTAAAAGTCTAGTGGGTTCTAGGATTTTTAGTTTCTAATAATTATATTAATTGATTTTATTCAATTATTTGTCCATTTTCTTTGTCTTTTCTAATCATCAAAATTTTGACAGAATATTCTTTCTTTCAATGTACTATAGGCCTGGACATCGAATTAGATCAGATCAGATTGTTGTTGATCCAATTTGATTCGACAAACGTCGGATTGTAGAGTGTAATTCGATCGGGTCGGCGTAAATCTGTAATCTAATCTGATCTGATCTGCGCCCAACCCAACGTTATCGGATCGGATCTGCCTGATTCATAATTTGGGATCGACACATGTAGGATGAGGTCGACACAAATAGGATGAGTCGACATGTAAAATAGGTTGGGGTCGACACAATGTCTTTTCTAGGGTCGACACAGACAGTTTAGATGGATCAACACATTTGACGTTGCACTACATTTTGGGTCGACACAGTTTGGAAAGACTCGGCCTCTGTTTTGAATAGGGTTCGACACAATAGGTTGTGGGTCGACACAAAGGTATTTTGGGTCGACACAATAAGCTTCTGGATTTCAAATGCTTTCGGATCGGATCGGATCGTCGTCAATCCGATAACGATCTGATCTTATTAACGATCTGAACGTCGGATCTTAACTTGATTTTCTCCACCGATTACCTTTGCCAAATCTGATCTGATCTGATCCAATCTGATCGGATTGTCGGATTGGGTCTCGGATTGGGTCGGATCCGCCCAGCCCTAACTATATGTAAAAAAAAAAAAAAAAAATTAACTTCACTTTTTATTATCAGGATATTATTTTAATTATTTAGAATTTACCCTAATTAAAATCACATACCATTGTAAATATAAAAATTGAGTTATAACCTAAAAATACACTTAGCATTACGTTATTGCTCGTTTTAGTTATTGGCTCACGTGACGTCGGCTATATCAAAAAAATTAATTAAAGATAGGTTTGATCAAAATAATTTTATTCTCTAAATTCACTATTTGGTTTGGTCATTGTTGCTTGCTTAATTTCAATTATTGTGGTAAATTATTTTTTATAAAAATAAAAAATAAAAAAAGTACTGCCATTCACAATCCTGGCCAAATTGGATGCCTACACAACTATTTTCACGTACAACACAGCACGTGATTAATCAAATTAAAAATTAATTAAATGTGCAAAAATGGCTCCTAAATGCACTAAAAAATATGGTATTAAAATAATATTGTATTAACGTAATTTTAAATTAAGATAATAATATTAGAAAAAGAAATTAAAATAGTAACACAGGAGTGGGATCGACTTTTTAATTATTTTTAATGGACCAATAATTAGCTTTTAATTATTGAAAATAAAAACACGAAAGGAGATTGATATGAATGGTGCTTCCACTCCACCACTAGCTTTTGTACGATTGAACTGTGTGATTAATCATGGGTCGCTTTGAAGTCCTCCTCCAATTAAGTGCTTGTGATTTCTTTCAACTATTTCTTGCTTTTCCAATTATTTATTTTTTAATTTTACAATTATTTATACAATAATTTATCAATAATTTCTCATGAACCATATTTTTGTCGAAGTTTTAATTCCCCTCTAAACCGGCCAAAATCCCCCGGACCGGCATGGATTGGTCTGGACCGGCAATGATCATTGAATTTCCGAAATCTTCCATGATTGAAATGAGTCCAGCAAGATTGTACTGGCGATGAAGCTGTATCTTTTTAGACTATTAAATTTACAAACCCTAATATTAAATTCATAGTAGATAATTCCATGGAAAAATAAAATAAAGTATTTATGTTGTGTGGTCTAATTAGAGGGTACATCACATTTGTCTAGTTTGAAGGGAGAGTGACAAATGTAGGGTCGATATTTACATCTACGTTTGTAAAGTTACAATTGGACAGAAAGGCACATGGAATTTTACGCCATAATTGTAACATATTTATTGTATGTTATGATAGTTTGTCTTGATCTTATCTTCTAATATTGTGTCTCATTAATTGGTTAAATTGATATTATATTTGGGTAAAAAATTAGAAAATTTTGTATTTTGAAAAATGGGTTCAAATAAAATTAAACTTTAAAAACGATTAAAAAATTTTAACAAATGATTGAATGTGAGTATACTCTGACCTCATTCTCATGCAGCTCTAAATGTGGGAGTGGTTCACTCCCACATGTGAGTGAGGTGTTAAAGTTGCACTAACATTCGGCTCTTACTCACAGTTTAAAATAAAATTAAACTTTGAAAACGATTAAAAAATTCTAACAAATGATTGAATGTGAGTATACTCTGACCTCACTCTCATGCAGCTCTAAATGTGGGAGTGGTTCACTCCCACATGTGAGTGGGGTGTTAGAGTTGCACTAACATTCGACTCTTACTCACAATTTAAAATAAAATTAAGCTTGGAAAAAATTAAAAAATTATAACAAATGATTGAATGTGAGTATACTCTGACCTCATTCTCATGCAGCTCTATATGTGGAAGTGGTTCACTCCCACAGGCCACATGTGAGTGAGGTGTTGGAGTTGCACTAACATTCGGCTCTTACTCAAAGTTTAAAATAAAATTAAACTTTAAAAATGATTAAAAAATTCTAACAAATGATTGAATGTGAGTATACTCTGACTTCATTCTCATGCAGCTCTATATGTAGGAGTGGTTCACTCACACATGTGAGTGAGGTGTTAGAGGTGCACTAACATTTAGCTTTTACTCAAAGCTTAAAATAAAATTAAACTTTGAAAACGATTAAAAAATTCTAACAAATGATTGAATGTGAGTATACTCTGACTTCATTCTCATGCAGCTCTATATGTGGGAGTGGTTCACTCACACATGTGAGTGAGGTGTTAGAGGTGCACTAACATTTAGCTTTTACTCAAAGCTTAAAATAAAATTAAACTTTGAAAACGATTAAAAAATTCTAACAAATGATTGAATGTGAGTATACTCTGACTTCATTCTCATGCAGCTCTATATGTGGGAGTGGTTCACTCACACATGTGAGTGAGGTGTTAGAGGTGCACTAACATTTAGCTTTTACTCAAAGCTTAAAATAAAATTAAACTTTGAAAACGATTAAAAAATTCTAACAAATGATTGAATGTGAGTATACTCTGACTTCATTCTCATGCAGCTCTATATGTGGGAGTGGTTCACCCCCACATGTGAGTGAGGTGTTGGAGGTGCACTAACATTCGACTCTTACCTAAATTTCTTTAATATTTTTTTAAATTTAGAATATTTTCAATTTATTTTTTCAAAGTTTAAGATTTTTTTTATTTTTTATCGATTATATTTCAACTCTTCATTACGTGTCTTATAATGTGGTGTTTATACGACAAATTTTACATAGTAACGAAAATGAATTCAACATACTTCCAAAGTAACTATAATTTTCTTTCTAATTTTAATGTGATCATCAAAAGTTGATTTTTTATTTTAAGCTTTTATTATTTATCTCAATTGTAACATAAAGTGTGACACATAAGCATCGCGTACACTTAAATAGTAAATATAATATAATAAAACATCTAAATATGTCAAAAATCCAATTTACTAATGCTTCATTTGGCAAAGAACATAAGGTAAAAGGGTAATTAACGAAAAAAATCTTAAATTATCGAGTGATTATTTGCCTGTAACATGATTTTCAACAAAAATCGACCCTAAATTATAATATGAGACGACAAAAGAGACCCCGGGATTTCTAGAGCATGAACTTGTAAACTTAAAAGGTCCAAAATGCACTTTTTCCATCTTCAATTTTTAAATTGTAAGAGGCAAATTAAAAATAAGCAGCTAATTGATAATATTATGAAGGGGCTTAAATGACTTTTCCTAACAAATAATAATTAATTACCAACTTTTGTCAGATTAATTAAATATTAGTTACTGTCAAACTATGTTTAGTAAGTTAATAATAGGGGGCATTAGATCTGTCTGAACTGAACTACTCCCTCAACTCACTTCTTTTTAATTATTTTATTCTTTAGATAATAAAATAAATTAAATTAAGATTAATCTCATTCCCATGTTGTTGCCTTAATCACTTTATTTATTCATTTTACAATTATTTTAAGAATAAAACATTGATTAACCATAAAGTATTGAAATATGACTAATCTTAAAGATCGAATTTTTATTTCAACTTGAACTTAACATGATTTAACAGACACTTTATAATTACGATTTTGGTTAACTGTTCTATCAGTTATGTTCAAATTCAAATATACGAGTATCTTCTTCATCGTTTTCGTCGATTTTACCTTCACCAGTGATTTATAATTTCCAATTTCAACACGAATGAAGTT
Source organism: Begonia fuchsioides (assembly GCA_003255005.1). NCBI lineage: Eukaryota > Viridiplantae > Streptophyta > Magnoliopsida > Cucurbitales > Begoniaceae > Begonia > Begonia fuchsioides. Next base: position 223,051 of record QAOC01023908.1, read on the forward strand.
TCAACTGGTCGAAATATCAAATTGTACCAATTAAAAGATGAAATTATTGATAGAGGCGATAATCAACGAAGCGATGACAATGAAAGGAATACATACTTGAACTTTAACAAAATTAACAGAACAAATCGATGAAAATCGTGATTGTATGTCGGTCTAAATAATTCTAACTTTTAAGGTGTTCGTATTATTAATAAGATAAACAATTATAGATATGCATTGTAAAAATATTCTTTATTTTATTTTAAATAATATAATTACTTATTATTATGATATTATTAGTGTTTAAAGGTAAGTATCCATTTTTTTATTATTTGGTGGGGATTAATTTATGAACATGGAGAAATTAAGTCAAGCCCTACCCATGCTTCCACCTGCAACCTTTTGAATAGACCTCACCACGTGAGCTCAATGGCCTTGAATTTAGAATATTCTAATTTAAAACCCCATTTATTTATTTATTGTAATTATTTAAAATAATTAAAACCCTATTAGGGGATGGATTAGAAAAGGTAGAAGAATGACAACCTCAAATACAACCTCCTCGAATTCTTAAACGTGAGGAGTCAAATGGTTGAAACGTCGATGTCTTTCGAGAAGTCCCAAATGGTGTAGCATTACTATGATACAGAACGTTCAATTATGGGTCTCAGTGTTATGTGTCGGAAAAATCATAATGTTATTTTGTTACATAATTCGATGTTACGACAATGTGCAAGACATGTGAAAATTAATCAAGGGTTTGGCATTTTGCATGATGTTTTTTTTGCCCACAAGTTCTTGGTACCTATTGAGATATTGTTACACCAATGAAACCTCCCAAGGTTTCAAGTCAAGTACTATGTAGTTTTCATCCATGTTTTTTGAGAGGGAGAGAGAGAGAGAGAGAGGGAGAGAGAGGGAGAGAGGGAGAGAGAATTCTTGCTAAGATGGTCCCAATCTCCTTTATAGTCTTTATCTAACTTATCATCCTCTCTATCTCTTTGTCTTCTTCTCTCTCTTCCTTCTATTCTTTTTTTTTTTAATTATTTTATTTTGGTTTAATATAATTGACATTTATTATGAATAATTCATAACATTTGACCCATCGAAATCCATGACTACAACATGCACCTTTATTGGCGATAATTCTCTTTTCACCCTTCTAATTTAGAGAAATTCCAATTTAGTCTTCTTTCAAATTTCCAATTTTATTATTACAATCTCTTACATAATTTTTAATAAACATCGTTAGCCAAATTAAACATAGCATCTCGTATCATCATATTTTTCTCCATGTTGACTTAGCTGTCCCCTTGACTATGTCCGAACTTACCATAGATTGTCAAAACATGGATTGTTTTTTCGGTGTGCTCAATCACACGACTCGTTTGATAAAGGTTGAATTAGGTAGACTGCAATTTAAATTGATTATTCGATGCACGCATGATGACACAAAGGGAGATAACATTGTGAGACATATTTTGTTATTGATGAAATAATTGTAAAAAATTGAAATTAAAATTAAATTAAAATTGCGCTAAATAGTAAATTAGAGGTTGAGACGAAAAATGTATTTTGCTTTAATTTAAAATTATTATACTATAAAGTTTGATTGATTTGTTGATATCATAGGAGAAAATGGAAAGCGTTTAAAGCATGAATTTGAGATTTCATTTTATAAGGTTTGTCGCGTGACACCAAAGTTGGATTTTATAAAAAGGAAGAAAAAGAGAATTCAAACTCAAACGAAGGAGGGTAGTTTGGGAATGTTGGGAGAAATTCTTGAATTTGCCGTCAAACCAAACCCACCATTTTCTCTCTTTCTCGGCGATTAACCGAACCCACAATCCCCATGTCAGAGAAATTGAAAAAGAAAAACCAAACAAAACCCACAAGATCTCTGCAGAAAGATCGTATTTTTGAGTATACTTTCTAGTCTTCGTTTAGAAAGTAATTGACCCAGTAGAGGGCAGAGTGCAATTTCGAAATTTGATCCCTGAATCGGTGTTCACTCACCCGCAGTCGCTGAGCGCCTTCCACTTTCTCTCTCCGCTGTACTTTCATTTGTAGAAACCGACGAAGAACTCAGCGCTGGCATAAGATTCCCTTTGGACCCTTCTTTTTCATTTCGGTTCTCGTTTCTTTGATGATCTTAATCTGGGGTTTTCTCTCTCTACCAGATACGACAATTTCTCGAGTTTTTCCGATAATGGTTTCCCCCAATTTGCGCCGGAGCCCAGTTTCGTAGTCTGCGGTGGGGGTTTTAGTTTTTCCGATGGGCTGCGCCAGCTCGAAGCTCGACGATCTCCCCGCCGTCGCTCTCTGTCGCGAGCGGTGCGCGTTTCTAGACGAGGCGATTCGTTTTCGCTACGCTCTCGCCGAGGCTCACGTAGCTTATTCCCACTCCCTTGTGGTAGTCGGAAACTCCTTGCAAAGCTTTATTGGCCATGGCGTTGTTAATTACTCTGATTCTCCTCCATCTCCGAAGCTCAATCTTCCACCTCTCAGAAAAGGAAACCAAGTTCCTGCAAAGAAGGTCGAAGCGTCCATTCCTCCCTCTCATTATCTCTCGCGCTCAAATTCCGGATCCCACCTCCATATCCATTCTGATTCCGACGATGAATCGGGTTCCCCTCACTATTCCGGCCACTCGACGCCGTTGCATCCTAATCCTACCCATGGAGGTTATATGGGCTACATGGATGTAGATCAAGAACGTTTCGTTTCATATCCCGGCGGCGGCGGCGGCGGCGGGTTTATGCAGATGAACTATATGAGAAACACAGTGTCACCTTCAGTGGTATATGAGCACAGGCCCATGAGTCCAGAAAAGGTCTATCATATGGGAGAATCTTCTTCTTCGTATTACTCTTATCCTTATTCCAACATGAACTCGAATCCTTATCCATATTCTGGGTATTCCAATTACGGTGCTGGCGCCGGAGCTGGTGGATACTATGGTTCGTCTCCGCCTTCCGGTGTTTATGGGTCTATGTCGCCGGCGATGGCTCCTGCTTCGTCGTCCAAACCGCCACCACCTCCTCCGCCACCTCCGGCAACTTCTACCTGGGGTTTCATGAACCTTTTTGACAGCTACGACAAGTATTACAGCGCTTATACCCCTAGCAGGGACTCAAAGGAGGTGAGGGAGGAGGAGGGGATTCCTGATTTGGAAGAGGAAAGTTATCAAAAGGAAGTTGTTAAGAAAGTATATGGAAATCCGAGATTTGTCGAAGATAATGGAGGTGGGAAGAACCCCAAATCAACTGTAAAAGATGAAGACGACGACGACGATACAGAGCCTTCGCTTTACAAGACGAGGCCATCGCCTGCCGTGGAAAATGCTCAAATGAAGTACGAGGTTCGTGTAGTGGATAAGAAAATTATGGATAATGGAGACAGGTCGGAGGATCGTGGCAATGGAGCTGGACTCAAGGCTCGTGCTGCTTCCATTGATGAAGTGGCTAGAGAAATCGCGATTCAGTTCAAGAAAGCCTCAGAATCTGGAAATGAAATAGCAAAAATGCTCGAGGTTGGAAAGCTTCCATATCAGCGTAAACATGGTAAATCTCAAAACTTTAGATTTCTCCTCTGGCCAAACCAAGTATCAAAATTGTTCATCCCCAATTTTCGCCTAGATCTGTGCAATTTGGAATTTAATCGGACTTAAAAATGCTTGATTTGTCAAACAGGTGCTTCAAAGATGTTACATCTCTCTACCCCTTCACTCTCCATTGTATCTTCACTACCTTCAACGTCGAAAAATCATGAAGCCTCATCTGATAAGGCTGGCTCTTCTGAAGTAGGCTTCGTTGACGATTTGGCAATGAGTTCTGGAAATCTTTCTGCGACCTTACAGAAGATATATTTATGGGAGAAGAAACTCTACAATGAAGTCAAAGTATGTTCTTCTAATTCCTCGTTTTACAAAAAAAAAAGGGTTTTTTCATCCATTTCTATCTGTTAATTGCATCTTTCGGTGAACCATTCTAAAAATTTCAACAAATTTTATGAACATTTCACTTTTTTTGCTCTTTTTCAGTTTGTTTTTCTAGTGGTTGCCTTAGATTTGTAGAACAGACACGATAGCAACTCTATAAAGTCCAAATTGCTATATCGGTAGGACTCTATTATGGCTGCCAGCTTTTGAAAAGCCTTTCATTGTGGCTTTTACGTGTTCTAGTTTCTAGGATGAGGACATCTTCAATAATCTCTTCTATGTCTCAAGTCATTTCTATTTTTAGCTATGCTCCAAGACATGCCTGTTTCCTCAATACCTATTTCAAGGATTCTTCAAGTCAATATACTCTCTGTATTTGAGCTGAGATTAACTATGTAGATAAAGCATTATATAGCTGTCAACGGAGAATAGATTATGACATGTACTCAAATTTTATGAATGAAGAATCTTGGGGATGAGCTTATTTTTCATAACTTAATTGAACTTTTAGTTAAATTGGGTGTGTATCAGTGATTAAATCGGATCCTTCTGATAGCTTTTTTTGTATTTCAGTCTGAGGAAAAGATGCGGGTTGTTCATGAGAGGAAATGCCGTAAACTAAACGGTATGAACGAAAGAGGTGCCGAGGCCCAGAAAATCGAAGCAACTCGAACACTGATAAGGAGTCTATCAACCAAAATAAAAATTGCAATTCAAGTCGTTGACAAAATATCTGTGACCATAAATACGATCAGGGATGAAGAACTCTGGCCGAAAGTGAATGAATTGATTCATGGGTATGAAAATTTATAGACTTGTAACGTTCATTCGAGCATTTTCTTTGGAATTTTATCAATAAGTAATGCTAGATTTACCTTCTTATCATACTTTATAACATGTTGAATTGTAATTTGTGCGATAAATATTATTAATAATCATTTTAATTGTGATAGATTAAATGTGCTTTAATTAAATCAATTATAACTCGACACATCAGTGTGTACAATGAGAAAGTATATTCATAAGGTATACATAGGATGACTGTTTATTAATTTCAACTTGTAGAGATGGGGAATTTGGTCCATTTCTTGCTTACTGTTCTTTTTTTTTTTTGGATAAGTCTCATCAATATGCATTCTTGGTCTGTCTAGGTTCTAGAAAATTAGAGTCTTAAAATTCTTCAACTATTTATGGTGTTATGTGGAAAGTGGGATCATCTGCAGTTATCCTTCCCAATGACTGTCATTGGTCGAGTAATTTTGGAATGGATTTGTTAATTATAGTTCCTTGATTCGATTCTTGGGTATTTTCATCTTCAATCACAGTTCCCAGCAATCAACTTATTTTGATTTGATTAATCCTTTTTCACGAAGTTCTTAGATGTCATCGGATATTTTTTTTGTCAATTTTACTAATGTTTGTTTATGTCTATGTTGTCTTCCGTTTATCTAAATCCGCTAATTTTACTCGTTAAGGTTTATGAGGATGTGGAAAGGTATGCTCGAATGCCACCACAACCAATATCAAGCAATCAGAGAAGCCAAAAGCTTAGGTTTCATTGGGTTCGGCAAAAAAACGATCGATCCCGAATCAGCACTGCAGCTCAGCCGTGAATTATACAACTGGACATTCCAATTTTCCACTTGGGTAACCAGCCAAAAATCGTATGTTCGAGCTTTAAACAATTGGCTTCTCAAATGTCTCCTCTACGAACCGGAAGAAACCGCCGATGGAATCGCCCCATTTTCACCGGGCAGAATAGGCGCGCCTCCAGTGTTTATAATCTGCAATCAGTGGTTTCAATCGCTCGATCGGGTTTCCGAGAAGGAAGTGATCGAATCTATGCGCGTTCTTAGCTCGAGCGTTCTTCAGATCTGGGAGCAGAATGGAGGGAGAATAATGGCTAACAATGATGTGGAGAGAAAAGGAAAAAACATTGATAGAGAAGAACAGAAGATAACGAAAGAGATTCAGGCTATGGAGAAGAAAATGGTTACGGTTGCAGGAGATGGAAATGCGTTATCTGTGACTGGAAATATTGTGTATCAAAGCGACACTAGCAGTCCTAGCTTGCAGGCTGGTTTGCAAAGGGTTTTTGAGGCAATGGAGAGGTTCACGAATAACTCCACGAAAGTGTACGAAGAGCTTCTGCAAAGAAGCGTCGAAGAACAAGCTAATCAGGACCGTTAATCGCGATGGCGTTTTTGGCTCGATTCAATGGTGCTACAATCGGCACTGAAAACCGCAGAAGGATCGAAGGAGTTGATTTGCCTCCTCGCTTCTGAGCACGAGAGTTTTGTTTCGAAGGTGAGCGACTAAAAACATACTCAACAGGAGAAACGATACTTGAATCCGAGTGGTCGTCTGAGATTTATGATCGATCTCAGCCGTCGAAATTGAACCGGCTGGAGGCTAGTTCGAGTTGTTTCTTTGGTTTTGGAAGAAAATGTCTGCCAGATCGGGTGGAGTTGCATGTGTGTATCATGCTATCTTCAACGCTCTTTGGAGTAAAATAAATGTATTTAACGCTGAATTTATGAACTTTATAATATACTTCTGACCATGGTTTAATGTCACGATTTTGCTCAAATTAATCCTAATGTCACAGCTTAGTTTCAGAGCGTATAATAACCACATGATCATAACATTTATTAAGGATGATGAACATATCAGCTGTTTGAAGCAGAACAGAGGCACCATTTCAAAAATCAAGGATGTCTATTTCTCAAAAATTAAGGATGTCTGCAAAAGTTGGCAAGCTCTGCAGCCACGGACTGTTAAAGTTAATCCAGATCGAGTCCTGTGTCCAGTCAGCGTTTGGTTTCGGAACTTGGAGGTCGGTCAGTTTGTCTAGTTCTACTGGTATTTGTATGGACGTCGATGAACATCGATTGTTTATCGATTCTTCCTCGTAGATGTTGTCGTTTGAGATCGGGTCCGGGTCTTCTTCGTTGAAGGTCAGATATTGTAGGGTCTTCATTGAATGTGGAGGGGAAGATGAAGAAGAACAAGAAGCTTTGAAGAAGCTCTTCCTCTCATCCTCCTTTGCTGCTCTTAGCTCCAGTGCTTTTAATGAAGTTGCTTTCTTGTATATTTTGCACAATACTATGTCCTGGAATTTGAAACATTCATACCATGTTATAAAAAAACATTATCGATTTCAATCGATATCTCACTCGTTGCTCGGTCCGACTAAACCAAACCATGGATCATAAATTCAACTCGAAAGAACTTGTGATTATGCCAAATCCGACCAAAAATCTATATTTTAATTATGTTCCACTCGTCTTGATTTCAGTATATCCATGGTTCGGGTATCAGTACGAAAACTTAAGAACTTCTCGATTGGTTTGGTTCGGTCTGAAATCGGCCGAACCAGACTGGGCCATCTATGATTTATATAGAAACATACCTTTGGCAAAGGACAGTTATGATCAGGCAAGCGATACTCATTCATGACCCAGTCAGTTTTTGTTCCTCCAGGGGCTCTCCCTTGATAGAAAACCAGAGTTTTTCTCAATCCAATCAGACTCTTTGGATCGGTTAAGCTCAGTATTCTACGGTCTGAACCGGTAGCCTTCCAGTACCCATTTTCAGTGGTTCGGTTCGGCTTTCCTCCATTGCCACGCTTCCTGTCCCTAGGCACAAAAAAGTACCACTCCCTCTCTCCAACCCTTGCCAGCCCTGTGAGGCATTTCATCAAACAGGTTATATGCATGGACAGAAATGGACTCTTGGAGTTATAAACATTTCAAAATAAGTACCGGGCAAGTCCCGAGGATCATAAAGATAGATGTTGAGAAACCCAATCACATCGAATTCGTCTCGTCTCCCAAAAACCAAATGCTTCAAGTAAAATTCAAGAAGCTCTTCTTCGGTGGGGTGGAATCTGAATCCAGGAAGATCCATTTTCTGCGTCGTTCGTGCAGCTGAAATGGTGTTTTCTGCATCTGTAAATGAGCCATCGATCGACGGAGGAGATGATGTTTTATACAGTCGATGGCTGATGAAGACGAAGACATGGCCTTGAAACTATGGGGCCTACAGATCTAAACATGAGGGAAGAAACGGACGTGGATTTGCCGAGAAAGCAAGAAGAAAATGGAGCACACTAGAGCCCACGCGGTTTAATCATACCAATTCCATGAAACTACACTTTTTTTAATATTTTAATTTTTTTTAATATCTCAAACAATTACACGTCATAAACTCAAATTATATATTTAATATGTTAATTATTATCAATATTTGCACTTCAGAAATTTATAAAAAATATTAATTTTATTATTATTAAAGTAAAATTATTTTTATGCTGATAAATTCATGTATACTATAATTAGGGGTGACCAAAACCGGATCGGAACTGTAAATCAGACTATAACTGTCAGTTTTAATAAGATCTTTGTTCTAATTTTTAAAAAATCGTGAATTATGGGCCGATGTCGGTTTTTAGGAGTAAAAGATGGTGAAATCAGAACGGGACTGTGGATAAAAAAAATCTAAAATCGAGTAAAATCTGACTGAAATCCTAATAAAATCTGATATAAATCCTAAAATTTATTATAAATCCTCTCAATCACTTAAAAAAAACCCAATATAATAAAAATATATATTTTATTTTTTTTAATATAAAATAAAATCAGATTAAAACTAGAACGGAATCGTGAATTTCGATTTCGGTTCTATTCACGATAAAATCAAAGTGGACTGATCCGTGCCCACTCCTAATTATAATATCATATTTTTGTTTTGGGGAATTTGAAATGAAACAACTCTTACAATTCGGTTTTAAAATTAATAGAATTTTAAAATAAATTCTTATAATATCATATTTTTTTATTTTTTTATAATTAATTCGGTTTAAACCAAATCATAAGTTACTTTTGGTTGATTCTAGTTAAATTCTTAGCCGATGATATCATTGATTCCAATATTTGGTAAATTGTTTTTTTATTTAATAATAAAATACAACCCTAAGCATCATCCTCATACACTATTAAACTTTTGGGACGATTTAGAATCTGAACCCGACGTTGAAAAAAGTTTACTTGGTGAACAAGTAAACATAACTATTGTAATTACATGTTAATCTCGTTGAAATGCCATCTTAACGATTTGCGTCGATAGCGACCTCGAGCCGATGATAAATTATTTCCAATGGCTGAATTTTCGAGGAATTGCGCGAGGCCGATTTATTAATTATTTTAATTTAGAAAATGAAGATTTTCCCATATTTTCAATATGGGTGGTCTAGTGGTGATGGGCATTGACTTAGAAGTCTTCCCCCACTCTCACTTAACCAAGTCTTTAAATTCTCTGGTTATGAGCTGTTCTGAGAGTGAGGTCCCAAATTTTGTTGGCTCCGGTGAAATTGGACCGAACTCGATCGAAATTCGATTAGGTCAAGGAAAAACCGATAAATAAAGGAGAAAATTGACTAATAAGAATTGAATTTTTAGAGAAATTTTTTTTATTAACTCGGTTAATTTTTTTTGGCTCCGGTAAAATTGGACCGAACTCGGTTAATTTTTTTATTAACTCGGTTAAGGAGAAAAACCGAGCCGATGATAATTTTATTTAGAGAAAAAATAAAAAAATATTATAATAATAATTTTTTATTTTTATTCAACTCAGTTAATTTGAAAAAAAAAAGATTTTCCATCAAATTATAATTTTTAAATTTTTTTTTATCACTACTAATTTATGAATTATGTTAACTAAATTGAAAAAAATTATTAAAATTAAATAAAAAATTAAGTTTTTATTGATTTGACTTTCCAAGTTTGAAGTACACACGATAACTATTCTTATAATTCAAGCTGTAAATTAACATTTAACCTATTTTTAGGTTTCATCCGCCTTGTCTCTTCCTTCAACGCAGTGAATTTCTCTTTTTCGTAATTTTTTTCTCTCATTTTTATGTATTTTTTTGTTTCATAATTGTTGTCGATTATAGCAGATCTTCTAAATTATAACTGCGATTTTACTCAAAAGTTAGATCTTCACGAGTCCCCCCACCAAGAAGGTTGATGCGTCTATCTAGAAAGTCCGAAGTTCCCAAATTCTTGATGAATTTTATTGAAGAAACAAGGTTGAAAGTCACTTTTCTCTATGAATATCAAGAAATTAGCACTAATTTTAGGTCAAATTTGATCATGATGGTGTTGATTTTTGGGTTCACATGCACCAATTCAAATAATAAATTTATTATGGAGAGTATAAATAACTAATTATTTAATTTTCGCTAATTATTTAGTTTTAAACTAATAATAAAAGGTGACAAGGAGAGTAGTGGATCAATTTCTCGTAATTATATTGCCCAAGGAAATTCTCTAAAACAATAGCGGAATTTAAAAAAAGCAAGGCGATATTGAATTTATTTATTTTTTTTAAAATTTGACAATATATTCGTTGTATTTATTTTACAAAATAATTCAACACAATTACATTGTTTTAGAAGCGTTCGAGTGAGAGCGACAACCCTTTCTCTAGCACATTTCCACCATATTTCAAAAACTTCATAATTTTGTAATAACATAAGTAATTTTAATTAATTATTTCGTAAAAAACATTAAAAAAATTATGAAAAATTGTGAAATTAAAAAAATTATGAAAAATTCAAGATTTTTTATTATAATATGGTGGACACTGGACATGGTGTAAAAACTTAAACAAATTTCGGCTCTCATTGCTAGCTCTCCATTTAGGTAGAGAAGAATGAGCTCTCACTGCCAGCACAGACATAGCTCAATTGACTAAAAAATGGTAGATTGAGTACAACGTACAATAGTTTAGGTTCGACGTATGCGTTGTCCTAGTGTGTGAGTTGTTACCCCCAATGTTGGGGTAGATCCTTGAGATATCAGGTAAATGCCCTTATCTCTGGGCCGCTGAGTCACCGTGATTTAACTTCCTCACAAACTATCGGGCCGATGTGTGAGGGCCCTGAGGCGAGAGATTTTGCCTTTTAGATACAAGAATGAACTTACACTACGAGGATTGTACTACCATGAAATTACAAGGATATATCAATTTGGGTAAAAGTTATAAAAAAATTCGGAGGAAAAAAAAATTCGAGTTTTAAAAAATATCACGGCAGACGTTTGCAGGAGGGTCAGCCGGTCTGCCTAATTTTTTTTAATTAAAATGTTTAACAAATATTTTTATTAACTAAATAACATCATAATAACTTTTATCACGCATTTATAATAATATAAAAACTATTCTACAATTTTTTTAACAATCTTACAATTTAAACTAATTCTTTTATTACAAATAATGAAATAATTTATCAAAATATCATATTTTATCAAAAAACTTTGATCAAAATTACGTATTTTATCAAAAAATTCTAAAACTTGCAAAATAAACTCAGATACTATTATTAAAATTACGCATTTAACCCGTTATCATCTAGGGGTAAAGCATTGTTTCAGTGTGGTCCGTGAGAGCGGTATCAAATCGAGGCAAACTCTAAATACTAGATATGACCTCAAAATTACATGGGCCAAGGTCGACAAGTGAGACGATGAGGGATAAGCTTCATCGTCGAGTTCTACTGTAGTTAAATTCGGTTTGGTTTAATTTTAGAGAAACCGGGTTTATAAAAAAACCAACATTGATGTTGGCAAGAGAGCGTGATCAAAACTTGGTATTTTAATTCTTTTCAGCCATTGAAAACCCATTAATTTTATAGATGAACTTTTGGGGTTGTCGGAGTTGAAATTAATTGTAAAATAAGGTTTTCGGGTTTTTTTTTTGTCATTCGTTTGTGACCGACAAAATAGTGACATATCTTGCTTCATCAAGATAACGAGTTTAGTTTACTAGGCTCGGTGCGTGCCGGTTTGGAGGTGGGCAGAACCCAACTGACCTATCATCTCAATCAATTAAGTTCAGTTAAGATTAGGTATTTAAAAAAAACAATTCGGACCGGGTTTTTGTTTTGAAATCTAGGATTCTATTTGTTTTTTTTTTAGTTTTCCCTTTGCAGGGCCATCCAAACCGAACCGATAACTCAACATTAAATATTAAGTTCAAATTAAAATCAATTAAAGATGACTTATATAAAATAATATTAAATAAAAACCGGTCCTAACTAAAAACAGATTGATTAGACATTGGGTTCAAGTAGGTTCCAAAACCGACTCGAACCGGACCGTGTCCAACCCTATGCGGGACTAGCGAGTTATTACTAATATTTCATCTCTAGCGTTACGTTTAGTAAGTAGGTTATTATCGATAATATTATATATAAAAAATAATAATAAAGGGAGTGTAAATAAATGCCTAAGGTTGATAACAGTTTTGGTGGACAGTAGCCGACCTTGTCGTTTCAGTTCTAGAAGATGTCGATCTGTCGATAAGTTTCCAGGCAAACAGCACTAACACTCTTTTGTGCATTCTAGATCTGCCATCTCTTTTTAAAAGAAGTTAACAAATGATGTGCCTATTCTTCTTAATACATATCACATGCTGCTTGGAATAAAATATTATGACTTTTCCTCTAAACTTGTACGTTTGAATTTCTAGTCTAAAACACGCACTGTCACAAACAATATGTGATCGTGGTTAGAGGTGGACATAATCGGACAGAACTGTAAATCAGATTGAAATTATCAATTTTAATTTAGTTTTGATTATAATTTTTAAAAAACTGTCATTTATGTGCGGCTGATATTAGTTTTTAGGAGTAAAAAATTGTAAACCCGGGACCGTGGGTAAAAAAGTTATAAAGTCAAGTAAAACACAACATAAACTCTAATAAAATCCGATATTAATTCTAAAATTAGTTGTAAATCTACCTAATTACTTAAAACCTGTTGATTACGGTACCCGTTCCAAAAATCTGAAACAATAAGTTTCAGTTCTAGCTTTATTTTGAAATAAAACTGGGCCAAACCGATTCGTGTTCACCCCCAATGATCATGACACTTACACTGATATGCATTGAGTCTTCACAATCACTATAACATTGCATCAGTTTTGCCAGTTAGAGCCTACTTCGTGCTAAAAGGGTGCGAATTACCTCATCAAGAACCCTCTTGTTTATTTAGTACGCAATTGTTTCTAGTTAATTTAAAATCTAAAATCGAAATCGTAGAAGTATGTAAGGAAACATATGAATTTTAATACAAGTATCTTAAGAAGACCTATTTGCCAGCGAAAACGGCCAAATAAGTTGAACTTTGTCAACGATTTTCACTTAGGGTTCATTTTAAACCCAGTTTAGATGGTTAGCCATGGAGGTTTTTAGTCTAAATTCAGCAGCTGCGGAGGCATTCAACCATTTCCTTTTGGTTGAAGCTATTGTGTACGTGAAGAAAGACTTCATTTTTCTGGGTATTTCGTGTCTGACTCCACCAACCAACAGCAAATTCGTCGTCAAAACATTATAATAAAGTTGAAAAAACCATACAAATAATCATATTTAAAGATCTAAATCTGGGACTTTGAGATACTGTTCGTCTTCGACTTGGATTTCGAGACAGAAGTTATTAGTTTATTACAACAAGACATGGATCTTTCAGTTCAGTCGTAGTTTAACGGCTTGAAACAGCGACCGATTTGACCCACCAACAATTTCAACTGATTGATTTTGCTGTCTTCTATGCCGGAAACTGGGTTAATTTGATTAGTTTCCATGATCTCAGATCGTCGTTTGTTGATTTAACGAAACCCTAGTTTGGTAAGAAAACCTTGTAAAAGCTTTGTGAATGTTCTGGTTTGATCATCGGAAAGTCGAAAAGCAAGAAATCGAAATTGTTGACGAATTTTGTGGTCAATCGATAGGTTAAAGTTTTACTTTTTACAAAGACCGACAACATAGTATTATTTTAATGAAAAGGAAGATGATCTTTGGTAGGTAGAAATTAAAAAAAAAAGGGTTGGATTTTACCGAATATATTGCCAGCCCAGCTAGTATGAAATCAATTTACAATATTTTTCTGCAGAATATTTGAAGAACAGTGCTCGTAAATGGATATATAAAGGCTAGTAAATGTTGGGTTGGTCGTGGCGTCTAGGATGGATCAGAAAATGGGAGCTCCGGGAATAACATCCACCGCCAGATCGCCGGTCCGACAAGCTTCTCCACCTCCGAAACCGCCGATATCAGCTCCTCCGTCGCAGTTTCATTCGCCGTCGCTGACCCGATCGCCGTTGTTGGCTTCCCTGGACGATATCGAAGCTGTGGACGCAAGCAAAACTCCGAAATCATCGACGCCGAGAAGATTAACTCCGCGGTTTATAACTCCGATTGGAAGTCCGCTCATAAAGGCTCTGCAACTCACCAAGCTTGATCCTCAAGATGCATGGCTGCCGATCACTGAGTCTAGAAATGGCAACGCCTTCTACGCCGCGTTTCATACTCTGTGTTCTGGGATCGGAATTCAAGCCCTGGTTCTTCCCGTTGCCTTCACTTTCCTCGGTTGGTGAGTTCATATTTCGGCCCAACCTTAGGCTAAATTCGTAGGTTCTTGTCCGATTTTTATTTAAACATTTTTTTGAACTTTTTCGTTGGGTTGCAGGGCGTGGGGGATCATCAGCTTGACCATAACATTTCTCTGGCAACTTTACACTCTCTACCTTCTGGTGCAGCTCCATGAATCAACAGAAACTGGTCTGCGATACAGCCGCTATCTACAACTATCCACTATTGCTTTTGGTAAGCCCTTTGTCCGCCGGTGAACGTAAACCAGAAGAAAATCCCACCCATAACGATCTTAAATTGCATTTTCAGGCGAAAAGGTGACGAATTTTCTGGTCATGATTCCGGTGCTGTACTTGTCGGCGGGAACCTGTATTGCTTTGCTCATAATCGGCGGTTCAACGTCGAGGATACTCTTTGAAACACTTTGTGGCCCGAACTGCTCGGCCCACTCGCTGACGCCAGTGGAGTGGTACTTGGTGTTCACCTGTGCGGCGGTTGTCTTGTCTCAGCTGCCGAATTTGAACTCGATCGCCGGTGTTTCACTCATCGGAGCGATCACCGCCGTCGGTTATTGCACTCTTTTATGGGTCGTTTCTGTGGCGGAGGGAAGAGTGGGTGGCGTTTCTTACAACACGCTCAAACCAAGCTCACAAGCCGCTAGGGTTTTTGGGGTCTTGAATGCTCTTGGAATCATCGTTTTTGCTTTCAGAGGCCATAATCTTATCCTTGAAATTCAGGTATTGTTTCTACCCATAAACTATATTTTCAATTGTAGTTGACCAGTCTTTCAATACTTCAAATACAATATTAATTATTTTATACTATAGCACGCATAAATTTATTCTTGAATTCTGATCATCTTCAACACATTATCGTAAACAATATGATCTATGATTTAGTTGTTCATTGTTAAAAAACACATATTCGACTCAGTCTTGATTAAACCAATAAGGCTTCATAAATTTTCTTTCCTGCAATGTAAACATGCAAATTAGGGTTTGAATAATCTTGCAAAATCAGAGTAGAAGAAAGAAATAAACAGAGAGAGATTGACCGTTGACTCTTGACCAGATAAGGGTTTGACTTTGTTTTTGTTTGCAGGCCACTATGCCTTCGAGTGAGAAACATCCCTCGCGAGTCCCAATGTGGAAGGGTGTCAAATTTGCATATTTGCTCGTGGGACTGTGTTTGTACCCTCTAGCAATTGGAGGGTATTGGTCTTATGGTCAACTGGTAAATCATTTTTTGTCACACTAATTAAAAAACTTTAAATTATAAAAATATATTAATGGGTAGTGAAGATCTTAGAATTGTTCATTTACTCTGTCAGATTCCGACCAATGGAGGCATATTAACGGCTCTCTACGTATTCCACGGCCGAGACACGTCCCGCTTCATCTTAGGGCTAACAAGTTTCTTCATCATCATCAACGCTCTAAGTTCCTTCCAAATCTACGCAATGCCAGTGTTTGACGATATGGAGTCTCAGTACACGAAGAGAAAGAAGAAGGCTTGCCCATGGTGGCTTCGGGTAGCTTTCCGGACAGCTTTCGGGTTCTTTTCCTTCTTCCTAGCGGTGGCGATTCCGGCTGTCGGGACGGTGGCGGGTCTCGTGGGTGGCATCGCATTGCCCGTGACTTTAGGTTACCCTTGTTTCATGTGGCTTAAGATTAAAAAGCCCAAGGTTTGTAGCAAGAGTTGGGTGGTGAATTGGGGACTTGGGTTGCTTGGAATGGGGTTAAGCCTGGCCTTGATTGCTGCTGGTTTGTTTGTTGTGATAGACAATGGGATGGAGGTGGAGTTCTTTAAGCCTCACTAAGTAAAATGAATTGAAGATATGGATTATAAGTTTAGATTGAAATCTTGAAGTGGGTTTTGTCCTCTATCAATTATTCGTTTTTGAGTAGCTTTTGTCGGTCGAAATCCCACAAAGTTTAAAATTGACACGACCAAATAGAGTGGATAAAAACGTGATAAAAAGACCAAAATCTTTCATCTTTAAAAATAATTTCAGATAAAATCGATATATCACTTAAATCTGACCCTTTTGTACGACTAATCTTCGAGTTATCTCCTTATCGTTTCTGTTTATTATATATGTTAAGGTGTCAATGTCATGTAACCGATAAATTGAATTACAATTAATGACTTATAATTATTTTTTAATCATTTAGCTAAAAAGTCATATTTTGTATCGGAAGTGGGTTACCCACAAAGAGGATCACCTTGTATAATTTTTCAAACTCATCTTCATACTTCGAAAACTTCATACGTAATTGCTAAGTCTCAAAAAGACTTAATAATCACGTGGTTTTAGTGGTCAAATTGCTATGAATCAGTAATGATTTAATTGAAATAATCAAATTTTTAGAGATCATGCTGCAACGATGCCACAACATTCCGTATAGCCTAATATTTTGCATATTTTTATTATCATGAAATTTTTGTTTTCATGCAATTGCAAAATATTAATGTGGTTATAAGCTGGAAGAATCAACTCAAATTCAAATTTAGAAACAAGAATATCTTTAAAGATTTGGAAATCTTTCGTAATCTCAACCTCTTTTCAAACCGACTCAGATCTTCTTCCAAATCGTAATAGCTTCACAAATCTGCTCGAGCTGCACATAGTCTACATAAAGGAACGAGAATACCATAGATTGAGTGTGCTAGAATTGGAGAATATGATTCACGATTAAGCTTCAGGCGTAAATCTGAAGAAGAGGTTCACAACGGCGATCACGACATCGAGGGAACGAGGCTGTGCGACCAACGACTTTCGACGGCGATGACAAAAATTTTCTCCATTTGCTTTTCGTTTTAACTTTTGTGAATTATATGAACTCTTGATATTTATTGGAGAACTATTTCGTTTGAATTTAAATTAGGATTTTATATATTGATTTACTTAATGAAATTGCATGTGATCTTTTAGAACTCGTTTTAATAAGAACTTATATATCTTTGCTTTGCTGTGATTATTTCTAGAGCAATTCCGACAATACACAATTTCGCGATTGCTAAGTGCTATTTACGAAATTATTGCTTTGCATTGATATTATTTAGGGCAACACGACAATACATCATTGCGTGTTGCTAAGATGTTGCCAAGACGTGTATTAAAACCATTAGGTGGTTAAATCGAGTGACACAGTTTAGCTAGAAGTGTTTTTATCATGTTCATTCTAACCTAGTGCGGTCAAATCGAACTTGTTCTTAAACCCAACCATAGAGGCAACACCAACCCCGATTTATAAGTCTTCGGACCGGAACTAAACTGATGTTGTGACTAATGCTGCAGTACCCACCGAAGGCAGTTCAAGTAAATCAATTTATGGAAAATCCTAGTCGACATTCTTATGAATTCTCAATTCGACCACCAACTTTACTTTTCTGCTTAATTTAGGATATTAATTAGATATTTTAATTAATTGCATAATTTAAGAGTATAAGATAAATATAAAAATCAAACTTTTAATGTTATTTTTTATTCTTTCTAATACTTTATAATTTATCCTTTAAATTAGAGATTAGACTTGTCTTCGTGTGATCAATATTTTTATTACTACGTTACGACACGTGCACTTGTGTTTTAGCTATTATATTTTCAAGCAACAATCATCGACGAATTTTGTTGAAAATTTCCGACCAGCATCAAATGGAGAAATTGCCTTGAATCCCACGTCTTCACTGCAACCGTTGAATCAAAGCAACGCCATTGTCAACCAAGAACAGATCATTCAGCAAAGTTGCAAAAGTCAACTTGGCTTCGTGTTTTTCGTATCCGCCTCACGAAAGAGAAGAGTCAAACTAATCCAGTTGAGAGTGTCGTCTTAAAGAACATAAATATGTAAATTATGGAGCCGTGACGCAATTTTATGGATTAAAGATTGAATGTCAGGTAAGTGATGACCGCAGCCATGAGATCACTCTCCATATCAGATCCGGATCTTCGTTTGTTTTTGTTTTTGTTCCATCATTGAGATTTAAATCCACTGATTTCAAAGATTTGAAGAAGCAGCAGCCATGGGAGAGATATTGCAGCAGTTCAGCCCCGAACAGGAGCTTCCTCTTTACCAACCCACCACCGCAAAGAGCCCGGAAATACCTCCGGCGACCATCGCCGTCGACCCAGAAGAAGCCGCCGTTCGATCGCGTGATGACGACCGTGATTTTCAGGATTCAGTGCTTCCATTAACGGAGTCGAGAACTGGGAACATCTACTCTGCAATATTTCATTTGTTGTCGTCGGGAATCGGCGTTCAAGCTCTTCTTGTTCCCGCCGCGTTTGGAACTCTTGGATGGTCGGCTGATTTTTCATAATTTTTGAGAATTTATTTCGTTTTTTTTCTGAAATTATGATTTGCTTTGCAGGGGCTGGGGAATTACCTGTCTTTCAGCTTCATTTCTATGGCAGCTCTACACAATTTGGCTTCTCGTTCATCTTCATGAATCGCAACCAGGAGTCAGATACAGCAGATTTCTTCAACTTTCCATGGTTTCCTTCGGTTAATATCAAATTTTCACTCAGAAACTGCTTAGATTAAGTTGTTGTTTTTCTTAAAAAAATGATCTATGAATGTGGTTTTTTTGAAGGTGACAAGCTGGGAAAGTTGGTCGCAATATTTCCGGTGATGTACTTATCGGCCGCAACCTGCGTAATGATGATCATCACCGGCGGCGGGACGATGGAGCTCTTATTCAACAAAATCTGCAGCGGCGGAGTCAGCGGCGCCGGGTGCGGAGCCAAGCGGCTGAGTGGGGCGGAGTGGTTCTTGATTTTTTCAGGCTTGGCAATGCCTTTATCTCAGTTTCCGAATTTAAATTCCATATCGTGGGTGTCCCTATTCGGCGCAGTAACGGCCGTCGGCTACTGCACTATGATCTGGGTTTTATCTATCGGCAAAGGCAGGCTCGCCGGGGTGTCAAATGAGCCGCCGCCGGCAGCTGAATTCTCCGGCATCCTCAGCGCGATCGGAATCATTCTTCTCAGTTTCAGAGGCCATAATGTTGTGCTTGAAATACAGGTAAAAGAATTAAAGATCATGTTTTAGAGATACAGAACAAGTCGAGCTAAAGAAATAGGTGGATTTGGATGCAGGGGACGCTGCCGAGCAATCCAAAGCAGGCTTCGACGGCGACGATGTGGAAGGCGGTCGTGATCTCATATCTGTTAATCGCCGTTCTCTGTCTCCTTCCGGTTGGTATCGCCGGATATTGGGCTTACGGAGACAAGGTAAACCCACTTCCGGCTACTTTAAAGTTTAAATATTCGCCGGTGCGAAATTGGGCTCAACCTTCATCGGTATCTTTTTTTATTTTATTAAATACTTTTTTTATCCAATAAAATCGGATAAAATCTTAAAATTAATTATAAACTCGTCAATTACTTAAAACTCGATTCAAATATAATAAAAATATATTTTATTATTATTATCTTTAATTTTTTTTTAAATATAAAATGAAACTAAGTTAAAATCGGAACGGAACAAGAACCGTTGATTTCAGTTCTGTTTCTAAAAATCCAGAACTGTGAGTACTATTTTTTGTTCTATTTTGGTATAAAATCGGATCGGACCGACCCGTGCTGACCCCTAGAGCCGTCTAGTTTCTCAGTTTTTCACCAAAATTAATGCAATGTTATTAAAATCAGGTGCCTTCGAGCGGAGGACTTCTAAGAGCGTATCGGCAATTCCACGACTCGAACACCTCGAAATCGGTCGCGAGTCTCCTATACATACTCATAATCGTTAACTCTCTGTGCGTTTTTCAACTCTACGCCATGCCAGTGTTCGATAACATGGAGAGCGGATACACGAGCAAGAAGAAAAAGCCGTGCCCGTGGTGGCTCCGGGCCGGATCACGGCTCTTTTTTGGAGGCATGACTTTCTTGGTGGCCGTGGCCTTTCCTTTTTTGGGGAGCCTAGCTCTTGTGGCTGGAGGGCTTGCCTTGCCCCTCACTTATTCTTATCCATGTTTTATGTGGCTATCGATTATCGAGACGAGAAGCTTCATCGATCGCCTTAATTGGTTCTTCGGCTGCCTCGGTTTACTCGTTAGCGGGCTTGTCGTCGCTGCTGGCTCGTGGGCTCTGGCTCGGCATGGGTTAAATGCGAATTTCTTTAATCCTTGATAATGTAATTATCTTTCGTGCTCGAGTTTTGGACTTAGTTATGAAATGGAACTAGTGAGGGGGGTGGTGATCGGTTTGGTCCAAATAGAAACCAAATTGAATCAACTAAAAACCATGATTCAGTTCATTTTCTAGAAAAAAAAAATCCAATTTGGAAATTGACCTGAGATTTTGGTTCGGTTCTTGGTTTTTTCTTTCAAAACTAACGAGTTATATGTCAAAACCGATCAAAATAGAGTTGAAGCCGGATTAGACCAACAACAATTTGAGTTTAAACGGAAAGGATCGAGAACCAAACTGAAAATATCTATTGAGCTTAGGACAATCCAAAGGTAGATCGGTTCAGTTTGGGTTTTTTCGAAAAATTGAAACTGAACCGAACTACTCCACCACTAAAGCGATTCCCGATGAAGCTTCTTCCTTGATCACATTAATCAAAATATTCAAAACAAGTTTCATTGGGCCTACAGATTTATTTGGGCCTCTACATTATTAACCGGAGCAGGCCCATTTCTTTGGCCCACTTCAAACTCCTTGATCAAATCAGGATCCACGTTGTCCTCTGGCTCCCACGTGGCCTCGCTCATGTCCGTCCATTTCACCAGGTACTCCATCTTGCCGTCGTCTCCGATCCTCTTCCCCGTCACAGCCTCCGCCACTGCGTATTCTAGACCAGCCTCGAAATCTCTCGCTAAATCCTCGCCGACGAATTGAGCTTTGACCCACTCGCTATCCTCGCCGTCCTTCCATTTTACTAAGTACTCCAAGTTGACTCCTTTTCCTCTCTTTTCTACAATCTCCTGCACCTCAGCGTACTCGAATATTTCTTTTTCTAGTATTCGGATAAGCGCTTCCAGTCCCACGCGCCGCCCGAACTGCGCCGGGTTTCCCCTCGGCGTGACGCGTAAAATAGATTTGGCCAGCTCGAGTGGGGTTAATCCCCGGTCATCTTCGACCTCCGGATCTGCTCCGAGATCCACCAACACCTTCACGACGTCCGGCCTCACGTACCCGGCCGCCATGTGCAGAGCCATGAGACCGCCACCGTTGTCACGGTGGTTGAGATCAACCCCAGCCTCCGCCAAAATCCGGACGCAGGATTCCGACCCGAGCCCGGCAACGAACAACAGCGCTGTGCGGCCGTCGGCGTCAACGGCGTCGAAGTCGCGGCAGTCGTCGGCGGCGATGAGTTGCAGAAGCGCGGCGTCATCGGCTTTTTTCGCGGCGGTCCACCACGCGGTCTCGTACTCGGCGATGACATCTTTGGCGATGAAGTCGGAGGGAACCCAGGATGGATCATGGCCGTCTTTCCACTCGATCAAATACTCCATCCCAACGCCGGCCTCGGCGGCTCTGCTGCCGATGATCTTATTAACTTCGCCGTAGGATTCGTCCTCTTTGAAGCCCGTCGAGAATGTGGTGGGCAGCTGCTTTTGCTCGTTCTGGATAGCGTAGGCCATGAAAGTGGATTGGGTGTGGCTGAATCTGAATCGAAGAGGATGGGAAGGGGGAGAAGAGGGGAAGATGGAATTGGGGGAGAGTTTGAGGCGAGAGAGAGACTGGTTCACAAACAGAGCATCCATGGCCGGAGAGGGGGGAACGCTTGAGAGTTTCAGACTCTGCTTTTTGAATGATGGGCTTGCCGGTTGCCTGACGAAGAAGAGCTCCAGAAAGAGGGGGAGGGGAGAAATTTGAGGATAAGGAAACTCATCCAATTGATGGTGCCTATTGCGTAAGAGTTTTGTTCGAGTGTGCACTATTCCACTGCCTCATTCTCACTGCTGGCAGCTTCTTCGTTTAGTAAGTAGGGATAAAATTTTAGCCGCACGAATATAGTTAAGTTGTCTCGTAAATGATAGATTGAATACAAAAGTTTAAGTTCGACGTCTGAGCTATCTTAGTATGAGATTTGTTACCCATAATATTGTGGTAGCTCCTTCAGATATTATGTAAAAGTTTCATATCTCTGGACCGCTGAGTCATCGTGATTTAAAATTCTCACAAACTGTCGGGCTGAAGTATGGGGACCTGGGGGAGTAATTTCGCATTTTTGATAAAAGTAGGGATAAAATCTGTTTTTAAACTTGAGTTTTTGAGAAAATAGGTAAAAAAAACTTAAATTTAAAAAAATTAGTTTAAATTTCTCGAATGGTCACTGCGTCTATTACGAACGTTCAAATCATAATAGTTCGGTCAATTTTTATTTTTTATTTTTTATTTTTTAATTTGGTGAAACAAGTTTTATCAGAATAACTAAAATTTTTTACCACGCATTCACAACAATACGAAAGACTAATCTGAAAAGTTTTTCGATGTTTGCACGATTTACTATAATTTTTAATGCAGAAAAAAATAAGTTCAATTAAAATTTTGATCAATAAAATTTTTTAAAATATTGTCACACATTTATAATATTTTAAGATAATATTTTACAAAGTTTCGTACATTTTTAATTTGTGTACGATTTATTACAATTTTTTTAAATGCATAAACAAACCTAAAATTATATATGTTAATAAAATTATTAAAAATTTTATCATACATTTATAATATTATAAGATAATACTTTATAAAATTTTATAAATTTTCAATAATTTTTTTAAAACATAAAATAAAAAATTTAATTAAAATTCTAGATAATTAATTAATTTTTTTTTGTTTTCTTTCAAAAAATGATAATAAACAATAAAATTATTAAAAATTTTATAAAATGTTGTCTTACAATATTATATATGCGTGACAAAATTTTTAAAAAAATTTCATTGCCATACAAAATTTTAACAGCATTATTTATCTTTTGCATTTAAAAATTTTATAATAAATCATATAATTATTAAAAATAAACACAAGCTAGCATATAATTATAAATAATTATAAATCATATAATTATTGAAAATATACAATCAACTCATAAATAACTTCTAATTTAGATTTTTTGATACAACCTAATTGTGACGTTTCTATTCCACATCTTGAAAACGTCACCGTATCACATTTTGAGGAAACATATAGACATATATCGAGAGTTACAGCAGTCCGATTGAGAATGACATCATCGGTTTGTGCATTTTCAAAACAACACAAGCTCAGCATACAGGAGAAATTCAAGTCCTACTTAGTCAGAGAAAACGTTCACCATCAATTTTGAACTCATGATCGACGGCCATTATTCAACGCTAATTACAACCATTAAAATCTAGTACTTTGATCAGGCTTGGATACACTTACACAGGAAGACAACGCACTTAGGCTGCAAAGTCAAACTCTCCGGCAGGCCGTTACTCCAAATGAAAACAAAGGAACTGATCCAATTACTCTGCAGTCTGACCAAGGAAGTTCATACATCAGATTATAATCGAAGGTAGATGAGAGCGAAGTTAATGGTAGAATAACTTTTTTAATTTTGCACAATTTTTCATCATCATCAATTTGATCCTGTCTTGTTAAAGGTCGACAAAACTGAACTGGAACCATAAATCAGATCGAAATGCCAATTTTAATCCAGTCTTGATTCTAATTTTTAAAAAACTATGACTTATAAACCGGTGATGATTTTTAAGTGTAAAAAAATTGTGAAACCGGAACCAAGACTGTGAGTAAAAAATTGTTATAAAATTGAGTAAAATTTGATACAAACTCTAATAAAATTTCATATAAATATTAAAATTAGTTATAAACTAATAAACCCGGATTAAAACCAAAACGGAATAATAACCGTTGGTCCGGTACTGGTTCCAAAAATCTAGAACCGTCGGTTCTGATTTTGATTATATTTTACAATAAAATCTGGCCGAACCGGCCGGTGTCGCCTCCTATCTAATGCTGCGTAAAAAGGTCAACCAAAAGATTCTAATAATTCTAGCAGCTTAGAATCTCCACTATCTTGGATACCAAGATCACATTAAAATTGCCCAAATCAATAGGTTGAATTTCCACCTACGGCTCAAGCTACGGAAATTAACAAAACAGACACCCTCACACATAGAATTAAATCATCATTCCCCATTAGAACACGATATATTGTTGCTCGGTTCACCGGAAGATCTTCGCCACAATCTTGTTTGCAATAAAATAATGTAATAAAAACCACGACTTGTTAATTGACCCTCATAGCCTCAAGGAATCAGGTGTCAGTAACCCAACTAGCAAAAAGTAATGAAAACTTCACTCTTTACTCGATTGGATCTTGTATTTCATCCCTTATCCTCAAGAACTAGATTTAGAAACTACTCATCATGAATAATAAGAACTTGTAACATCTTTTTTTTTTTGCTATAATTTCCAAGTACATATTTTTCATCACGAATGTGGTGGAGGCTCGTCTTTGTTCTTCTTTGCATTTATGCTTCATTCAACCAGTTCCTTAGAACTTCATTCTTATTAATTTCATGTTGGATTACCTGATCATCACCCACTTGTCCCTTTTGTTCACGGCATGGTAAGAGCAACTGTCTTAATAAATTTGAATTCTACAGCTTTTCTCCCATTGAAATAGGGGGTTTCTATTCTCAACAATCACTCCTTTAATTTCATTTCTTAGCTCTTTAAGATGTGCCTGATCACCACATAGCCCCTCCAGCTTCTCTTCTTCCATCAACCAATTAAATCTGAAGTATCTATCAGCTCAGAATACCCAACCATCTGCATCAATCCCTCTGAAATTTGCAATTCTAATTTGCTGAGAAAAAAGCCTCTATTTGGAATTATAAAAGCATCTTGGGCATCTATCTCTATAGTGGAATATCTGAACTATGGAAAGGCTGACTTTCCTCCATTCTTGCAATCAACCTTGCCAACTGTTCTTGTGACGCCAAAACATTTCTTTCAATCAAAGATGTCTTCTCAATTTTCCTAGTTTCTCATGGATCTTTGCAATTTCTTTTTGCCTATGCAAACGCTTTTTTTTTTTCAGAGTTTCCTATCGTGCAAGCATTTTCTATATCTTTTAATAAAGTGCTTTAATACCAAAATGGTATGTACAGTTATGCTTTAGGCTTAACAGTGAACGCTTCAAAATAATCAACCTTAGTATAACCATAGACTACACTATGCACACCTAAAAGAGTTATTGGAGAGTTTCTCTTTCTCCACAATTTACACAAGAACTTTGAATACCACATACCTCCTTCCTTACCATTCTCTACTTATATCACTCAAAATTGATTTAGCTGAGTAATTTCTAATTGCAATTAATATTCACTGTACACAATGGCACTTCTTCACATATTCAACCTTGGCTTATCAGTTAACCACCCAAGCAACTACTTAACTAACTTAATATAAGGCTCACTGAGAAAATATACTTATCCTAGAGTCCAAATCATAAGCCTAGAAAAGTCTTTTTAAAATGATCATACCTAATATATCTCACAAGCATGCAATGTCAGAATACATAAAGGAGTATATGATACCTTATTAAGAGGATTGTCCGGAGATTTCTTCCATAGCTTCCATATCATGTCCTTATATTGAGTATGAGTAAGACCTGGTTTCTCTTGTTTCAACACTGGAAGTTCTGCTTCTTCAAACGCCTAATGATTTGCGAATGTAAAACAATTAAACAAACAGGATCTTTAAAGGTCAAAATACAATAGTTTTAAGTCTAATTACTTTTATAAAGATGGCTGCATAATCAAATCATCAGTATTGCCAAGCACAATCACTCATATAATTTCCAAAAATAGTGAACCGTTTGACAAAATATAAAATTATGATATGTTCTGAAAAAGGAGCGTGCAGAAAAAAAAACAACTTTAAGCCATTTGAACTACTGCTTTAAGATCAGAAACACACCATACATTTATTAGGATAAGGAAATTAGGGCTTTGATATTCAGATCTGAGAAAAATATACTATAACCAGCATAATACTGGAATAAAGATATTAAACGCACATTGCTGAGAGAATTATCAATATGCCAGATTACAGACAAGGCGTCAAGGCCAACTACATTTTCTTCACCTCATCAAACATGACATGGGCTTTAATTCCCATCTACAAAGATATATATTACCTGCATAAAACCAGTTGTTGTCTTATGGCCAAAAGTAAACTTCGCTCCATCAGACTACTAAATACATAGGAGCAAACTATTGCACAAACTGCTAATAAGACATAAAGACCAAGTTAATCTGTCATTAAGCTATTTACACCAAACAGAGCAACAATAATCACACATCTAACAGTGCGGCTTCTTAATGCCTAAATTCATATGGATGTGAATCCATAATATTACTAACACTAAAATATGGAAGAAAATAATGAACTGAAGACCAGTTCCATTCTCGTTTTTTAGGAATAAAGCACACGCAGGAGCAACTGCAAAACCGTAGCTTATACAACAATACGACCCTTCAAAAATATCACTCAAATCACATTGTTTTTGGAAGATATAAAACTCCATTGTAGTATCGAAATTCAAACCTAAATCATAAATTTGGTTTCGTACCTTGAACGAAGCTTTGAGTCTTCTCTCAGGATGCCTGTCAACCGGCAAATTATCCGAGACAGTGATCTGCGCTAATGCATCCTCCACGGTCCTTGCTTCAATAATTGAATCATCACGATTCGTATTCGTCACAAGCACCATCCTCTCATATTCTTCCTCTTCGGCCGTCCGATTTTGTTTTTTCTTAGCCTCCTCGGCTTTCCTTTGAAGCTCCGCTTGCTCCTGCTCGCGTCGTTGCCTCAGTTCGACTTCCGTCACCTTCGGAACAGGGATCGAGACCCGATTCGCTTTTTTATCAGGTTTCTTACCTGCTTTCTCCAGTTCCTTCTCCTCCTGTTCGGCTAATCGCCGCACCTCTGCTCGGCGGGCCGCGGCATCGGAGCGTTTATCTGCTTCCTCTTCGCGTTTCTTTGCGGCTCGGGACTTAGGTCCCTCAGCTTCTCGCCAGAATTGTTCCTCCTTGTCACGTGTCTCCCGATCCTTTCGCTCAGTTTCAGTAGCACTCTTGCGAGCCCTAGCCTCTTCCGCCTTGCTATTGACTCCCATCTTCTTCGGCATCCTTGCGTTAACAATCGTATACCCTCCCACGCAATCACAAATTCAATCTCTCTCAGAACTTCGCGTACTCAGGCTGATCCGAAGAGAGATTTAAGCGATTTCTAGATATTGAGTCGGTGTCGCCCTTAAGTTTGAACAAATGGCTCAATTAAATTTCTAAGGAGTAAGGTCACTTCCAGCCTTTCCCACTTCCGGGCCTTATGCTTCTAAAGGCCCAGTAACAATGGCGCAGGCCCAAGCCCAACAAGCAGTGTCAATTTTCAAAATAATAAAATATAGTACAAAAAGTCAATTTTAGAATTTTTTTCATCTTCTCAAATTCAAGAACTTCTAAAATTTTAAATTTTTAGAATTTTCAGATGATTTACATGTTTTTAATAATTTTTTTTATTTTTTAATGAAAAATTATAATAAATCGCACAAAATTTAAAATATATGAAACTTTACCAAACATTTTATTATAATAATACGAATATGTTGTAAAAATTTAAAACTATTTTGATAGCGCAGATGATGACATCCACATGCGCGCAGGAATGGACACAGGCAGGTCTGGTCTGGTTTTATTCTAAAATAAAATTGAAATCGGAACTCATGGTTTCAGATTTTTACCACTAGCACTGGAACCAACGGTTTTACTTTCGTTTAAGTTTTAACCCATTTTTATTTTATATTTTAAAAAAATAAAAAATATATAAATTTATTATATTTGAGTCAGATTTTAAGCAATTTGTCAGATTTTACTCGATTTTAGAACTTTTTGACACACAGTCCATAGTCTGATTTCACGATTTTTTACTCTTAAAAATCGACACCGGCCCGTAAATCACGATTTTTTAAAAATTATAACAAATATCAAATTAAAATCGACGATTCTCATTTGATTTACGGCTATGGTTTGATTTTGCCACCCTTACAACTCAAGGCCGCACATGGACCCTGCTAGAGTTTTTTTTTTGGCATATTTCAAAATTGCAAGAGTTTTTCCACACATTTACCAAACTTTGGACGTTTTTTCAAGATTGAAGATCTCACATGCAAGCTCTGTCTCAAATTCCAGAACAAAGGCTTACTTGTGTTGTACGAGGCTATCGCACATTCCTAATTGCGGTTACAAAGTTAGTCTTACTACATTATATATAAATCAATCGAAAAATAAAAGGTAAATTATGATTCTTCGAGTAAATGTTTCTAAAATTATGACGCGTCGTCCATGCCCGATGATCGTTGCATGGCATTACCATATCGGGTTTTCAAATTCCAATTTTAAAATTCATTAAAAAGTATGAACGAAACGTTCGAGTTTCATCACGTTTTTAAAATAGACGTGTTTGTCATGCCGATGGTTCAATTGTCGGGATATCTAATTAGGCAAGTTGAACTCTTTTTTGCGCGTTTATTCTTTTTAAACAATTATTAAATTTAACGTATTGAATTTATTTATAATTTTATATATTTATATGTTGTATAATTGCTTACGTGTCACTCGTTTTAGGCACGCGTCTTGGACTAATTATAGACACGTCAGCGTAAAATTAAATTTAAATATCTAATAAAAATAATTATAAATTAGAAAAATTAATTTTTTTTAACATGTAGAGCTGTAAAGAAAATGCTATAAATATTCATCGACGGGGTATTGTAACGCGCACTACCCCAATCGTCATGCTCCGGCGACGATTACGGTGAAATCGGAAGATCGGATCGCAGTGGAGTCGGAGATCGAAATGCGTTAAAAATGGCGGAAGACGATGCAAGTATTGGATTCCTGGATCTCTTGCCTCCCCCATTGCTAGTCACTATATTGGCCAAGCTCGATGTGGTTTCCATTTGCTCAATTGCTGCTACATGCAGGACTTTCAGATCTTACGCTTCTCAGATCCTTTCCTGCATTCCCTCTGCTAATCTTCTTGTGAGTATTTGCTTCGGTTTGAGGCAGCTTTCCATTTCATGCTACTCTCAGCATTGCTTCAATTGTACTTGACAAATTGTTGTAGTTCTTGAGCGATACTGATGGGATGATTATGAGTCATTTTTGTCACTTGTTCAATCCCTCTGAGCGATGAACCTTGTGTTTGAGTCTAAACTTTTGTTTGTTTGTTTTTTCTCTCTAGTTAATTACTCCAAAGAAGGAATTATTGGGTTCTCTGCTGCCACCAAATCCCAACCTTAGGACCCTAAAGGTTGACTGTGGCCAGCTTGATGATTCTGCTATCCAGATTTTGCTTCGGCCTTCTTTGAAACAACTCTGCCTACATAATTGTGTGGATTTCAGCGGTAAATTACTTACTGAAATCGGAGGGCGATGCAAGCGTTTGAGGTGTGCTCTTTTTTTTTTTTTTTTTTGATTATTTTAAAGCTAGGCATTTGGATATTTATTGACATCCATATGGCCAACTGGAAAAAAAAAACACTTGGTCAGTAAATTGAAATTATCATCAGCTCTGGGCATATATTCTCTCCAGGTCTCTTTACTTGGGTTCGGTGGGTGGAAATAGAGGCCGACTAGTTCATCTCTCTGATTTGGAGGCGTTACTTAAAGGGTGCTCTCAGTTAGAAGTAAGGCTTTATGATACTTCTAGTATGTCCGGTAGAAATGAACAGTAAATGGTTTTTAGGGGAAGTAGTTGCATGAAAATCAGTGATTTTTTTCTTTCCATTAGGCTCAAATTTTTTATGAATATCTCCCATTTAATACTCTGACTGATTGCATATATCATACTTGTGACTTTAATATGAGTGTTTCCGTTATCATATTCCAAAGTTTTCATAATCTGTGATGATAGTGTTGAGAAGAAACATTCAGCCTAGCAAAAGTTTTTTTTATATTTTCCACAGATCAAAATTTTAGTGTTAGTTTTCTGCAAGTATTTTAATTTGATGTGTGATGTTTAGATATATGACTTGCACTAAGGTTTTTATGGCTACAGTTACTCAGAAATTTAACACTTGTTGTCATAACTCAGAACTAGCTTCAAAAGAAAAAAAAGTGTTTTCTACAAACTAATGACAGTTCGACTGTTAAGTCTGGTTGCGGCCACTTTCATGATTTTGATCATAACATCGATAGAAATGAAGAAAATGCATTCCCTTGCTTTTCAATAGTAGACGATTGATTTGATTTTGTCTATGCATCTTATACTATATATGATTTTTGATAAATTGATAACGTTAACCTTCTTTGATTCATGGGCAGTCATTGGTCCTGATGTTTGAAGCTTCATTATTCCTTCGTCGTGATTTTCCTAAAATTTGGGCTTTCGCATCAGAGAAACTAACATCTCTTGAGATTGGGTACATTGCTTCCGTGATGGTGACGGAACTGTTTTGGCAAGAATCGGGAATCAATCAAGTATCCTATGATGTTGTACCTTCCATATTTCTTAACATTCAAAAGCTGTGCCTTTCAGTTGATTCCATTTCAGACTCCATGGTCGATAATTTGTCTAAAGCTTTGGTCAATCTAACGCATCTGGCTCTTCGTGACGCTCCTTTTATAGAACCAGGAGTTTCATTTGATCTCACCAACTCTGGTCTTCTACACATAAACCATTATGGAAAACTAAAGCATCTATCATTGGTTCGAAGCCAGGAGTTTATGATGACATTCTTCAGGAGAGTAAATGATCAAGGGGTCCTCTTTCTGGCCGATAAATGTGCAAAGATCGAAAGCTTATGCCTTAGTGGTTTTTGTCATGTGACAGACACAGGGTTCAAGAAGATTTTGAAGTCTTGCTCGAATCTGCGCAAACTCAAGGTGTCTCATGGAACTCAGTTGACAGATACAGTTCTTCATGATTTCTCTACAACATCCCAATCTTTAGTACATATCAGCTTGAAATGGTGCAATCTCTTGACCAATCAATCTGTGATAAATTTGGCCTCGAGCAAGGATCTTCAAGTCCTCGACTTAAGAAACTGTAGAAAACTAGGGGATGATTCGCTTCAAGCCGTCAGCTCATTGTCCAAACTGAGGAGGCTGTTTCTGGATGGATCTGATATTACTGATAATGGATTGTCTTGCCTGAGATCTAGAGTAATAAACTCACTAGTTTCCTTCTCTGTTAGAGGCTGCAAAAGACTCACCTCTAAGTTCATCTCTCTTCTGTTCGACGGCGTGAGGAACTTGAAATTGCAAGAACTGGACTTATCGAATCTTCCCCACCTCTCCGATTCTGGGGTTTTAGTATTGGCGAAGCAGAAAATTCCGATTGTCGAGCTCTGGCTCCGGCAGTGCCCGCTCATAGGGGATGCATCGATTATGGCATTGGCCTCTATGCAGGCCGGAGAGGATAGATGGTATGGAAGTAGTTTTCTGTTGTTGGATTTGTATGAATGTGGTGGGATTACACCACTTGCTTTTCGATGGTTTAAGAAGCCGTATTTTCCGAAATTGAGGTGGTTGGGATTGACGGGAAGTGTAAATAGAGACATAGTTGATGCTTTGGCTAGAAGTCGACCCTTTTTGCATGTTTCTTGCCGTGGAGAGGAGCTCGGGCCCTGCCAGTGGGACAAGCCGGTTCCGTACGTGCATGAGGAGGAGGAGGAGCCGGAAGATCTCGAGCAGTGGGCTTTGGAAGCTGCTCGGTACATCGAAGACGAAGACGAAGATGAAGATGATGAAGAAGAAGAAGAAGAAGACGAGGATTTCGAAGACGTCGAAAGTGATGAAGAACCATTGGTTTTGGAGTAAGAATATGTTAAATTGGATTGCTGAAACTGAAAACCCGATGTAAATCGAAACAAATTGACTCGAACTTTGTATTAATTTCAATTCGGGTTTATTAATTAGAAAAAAAAAACCATTTTTCAATGTAGTAGGTAGATTATGATTTTGCTCATGTTCTATTGCATTGCAATTCCTTGTTCTTATGAAATGCTTGATTTGTATAACATATTTGGTTGGAACTTGCCCTCGATTGATGAGTAAAGACCTCCATTTGGCCTAACAAATTACTCTCGAGTCTCAGGAAGGCATGGGAATTCTTTTCGTTACAAAGAAAATGTCTTCAATTTGCTCGAAATGAATGCACAATAGAATACACTTGAAAATGAGATATTTAACTATTTATAAAAGGATAATGTTAGACTTATTTTTTCAGAATATCATCTTAACTTATATTTTGAAGTCGATTTCTGATTGCAAAATGATGATTGTGCTTTCTTTCTTCTTTGGAAAGCATGCTTATTAGGGGTGAGCAAAACAAGAAAAAAACCTTAAATCAGATTGGAATCGTCGATTTTAATCATGCCGTAGTTCTAATTTTTAAAATACGTGATTTATGGGTCGGCTCCGATCTAGATGAGTAAAATCGTGAAATCAAATGTGTGACCGTGAGTCAAAAAATTATAAAATTGAGTAAAACTCAACCAAAACTTTATCTTAAAATTGGTTATAAACTCACTGAATTACTTAAAAACTCGACTTAAATATAATAAAAAAAATTATTATTATATTTTAATTTTTTTAAATATAAAATAAAATTTAGTTAAAGTCGAGTTGCAACCGAAATTGCACAAGAACTGTCAATTTTAGTTATGACTCTAAAAATTCAAAACCATAAATTTTAATTTCAATTCTATTTTGAAATAAAAACAGACAAAATTGGCTCGTGCCCATCCCTAATGACTATACAATAATATTATTCTACTTAGATCATAATCTTATATAGTTTTTGTTTTAATGTTAAATCATAAATGATATATTTTATTTTCCATATACGTTAGAGTATGCACCATATTGAAATATTGACATCGAAGAAACCCTAATTCATATGGGTTCTTCGTTGACTTTTCGGGTTGAATTTTTATAATAATTTATTTGCATGTTATTTTGTATTTTCTTGCAACTCTCGATAAACCTAGATTGCAAGAAACTCAAACAAAATGTGTACATTCAAAGAACCATGAAATATTCTATATTTAATGAACTTATTGAAATCTGAAATCAGGACCGTCCACGTTGAAATCTGAGGAGATGTGATCTGGCAAAGAGTGGGTCCCGTTCTGAACTGATTGTGAGCCACGTCACGAAAACTAAAAGTCAATCACAGGATCTCCGTTTGGGTGGCAACGCTCGTGCATTGTCTTGAGTTGGATAAGGCTGTCTGTCTTGCCAACGTGGCAATTGAAATTTCCGACAGTCGGCTCCTTTTTTTTATTCAAACAGCTACTGAGCCGACAGGTCGCTACTTGATGTCGGGTGGATCCCATTTGACGTGTTCGATTTGTTTAAGGATCTAGCTTCAAATTAATCTACTTTATAATAAATAAATATAAATTTATTTTTGACTAATGATGATATTTGTAGTTGATATAATTAATATAATTATGATATTTATTATATTAATAAAAACGTATCTTAACTAGGTAACTCTTCGATGGCTCCAAAGGCCATATTGACACGTCAGCCATTCTCATCGTTCCACGTAACTCCACGTCAGTTCTCCCGCACAAGTAGCCAAAATATTCCCAACAAAACGGTGTCGTTATTGCTTGGTGAGCGCGAATTGTCTGCCTGCACAAGCAGAGCAACTCCATGCTCGTGCCTCAATTCCTCGTCACAATCAACACCCCATCTCCTAAATTTATTAAAATAAAAAATAATTCAAAACTAAATTGGGTTAAGTATGACGTCATGACGTTTGATCCGACATAAATTATTAATTTGGCATAATAAATATTGAATTTCATAGTTAAATTAGTTAAAATATTTTTAACTTATTATAATCAAATTAATTATTCTTAATATTTATGGTACAAAATAGAACTCAATATGAATCTTACCAAATTACAAAATTACCCATTTTAATAAAATAAAAATTGAATTTGGAGAATGGATAAATATAGAAACTTGTGGGGTCCAAATTGGAATGTTTTGGACAGTCACGGCGATGGAATCCAGGCTTTCGATACTTACTACATTTTAATAATTATTAAACTATATATTATTTCATTTTTTATCATATTTATGATATTAATATTTATAATTTAATTGAAATTTTAATTATTTACAAATTAAATATAGCCAGCGAATTAACCCACCCAGCACCCAGATTTGAGTCTTTTTCTCTCTCGCTCGTACTCGCCGGTTAACGAGCTCGTCGTTGCGAATTCCGTCGTGACTCCGACTGATTGCTCGTGAACCGCCGGAACGGAATTGTATTCTCTGCATTGTCGTCTCTCTTCTCCTCTTTTCTTCTTCCTTAACCTGATGGTGATGGACGACAACGAGAGCTGCGGTAGCAGAGCCCACGACGCCTCTTCTCCGGCTCGGACGCGCCTCAACAGGAGAAAGCTCGAGGTCTACAATGAGGTTCTGCGTCGTTTGAAGAACTCTGACAATCAGGAGGCTGTTCTGCCTGGTTTTGACGATGAGCTTTGGACTCACTTCAATCGCCTTCCCGCTCGGTACCTACCTACATCTCCGCTTCCGAACTTTTTTTTTGACCGCCTCTTCTCTTTCGTAATTCTATTTATTTGTTTATCTACGCTGTACTGTATCACGGAAAGGGGATGCATGCTGATTGTTTAGGTTTATCCGATCTTTCTTGCAGAAAGTTGGTTTAATTTTTTTAGTTTTTCTCTCGTTTTTTTTTTCTTTTTCCATGTGATCGTATAAAAAATGCTTCATGATTAGTATTCTCGAATCCTGGTTGAGATTTTCTTTAGGATGCATTTGTTATCTTTCTGCTACATACGACTGTGATCATTTTGACGGGTTTTAACCGTGCTTAGTCTTCGTTTTCATCCTTTTTTTTGTCTGTGGATAGTTAAGGCGTGTAGCTTCGTTTGGGGGTTAATTGCATCAATTCACTGTAGGTATGCCCTTGATGTAAATGTGGAGAGGGCAGAGGATGTTCTTATGCATAAGCGACTACTGCATTTAGCTCATGATCCAGAAAATAGACCTGCAATTGAAGTCCGGCTGGTCCAGGTAGCTATTATTTAGCAAATCATTTTTTTCTGAACAAATGATGCCTTTCCTTTTGCTTTACGCTCTCTTCA
Organism: Begonia fuchsioides; assembly: GCA_003255005.1. Lineage (NCBI taxonomy): Eukaryota > Viridiplantae > Streptophyta > Magnoliopsida > Cucurbitales > Begoniaceae > Begonia > Begonia fuchsioides. Next base: position 258,548 of record QAOC01023908.1, read on the forward strand.
TTTTGTTTTTTTATATATATATATTAATCACTCCACTTTCTTGTGATAAAAGTCGCTTTCCTAACCGTGCGAGAGTTTGCATAGTTGGTGAACTTTTCTTTCTTATCTTTTTTCCCTTCAATTTTCATGAACATCACGTGGCTGTTGTACTTTGTGACGTGTTGTATTTTTCCATAATAAGCTTGTGAAATGGATTTGATTAGGTCGTACTTGTCACTGACAAACTTACGATGTTGAATGTATTTTCTTAGTCTTAGTTAAAAACAATATTGAGATGAGCCCAACCGGGTGCTTCTACATTGAAATTCCTCGTCTTATGTAATTACTTTTTTTCTGAAAGACATCATTTATTCATTATATGGCTCCATTTTTAATAATGTTTGTCTCAGCTTTTTTAGAATAAGTTTCTGTACATTTGTGGTTAAAAGTCTAAGGATGATATCATTGCTTAATGCGAATGGGGTGGTAGTAAGCCATACTCCGAAGCATAGTGCTTTTCAAAGCTACGAGACAAGTCTAAGCCAGGCAGCTGAATTAGCCGCTTCACAAAAAGGATCCCTGGACGAAATTCAGTGTTAGGAGTGCAGTAGTTGGAGCTGTTAGGCATAAAAAAGAAGATCTCTTTTTAATTCTATCAACTATTTGCTGCATATTCTTTTCACTAACATAGCTTTATGCATTATTTTCTTGCGAGCCCATAATTTTTTTTTTATTGCCAATGATGACTGTATTTTTAAGTATGAATGTAATTCATCTGTATTTTTTTCATCATTGATTCATTCACTAATAACAATAATATAAATTACAGTTCCGTGGATGCCTAACTTCATGTTTCAAATACAGATGCAGTCTCTTCCTGATGGGAATTCTGCTGAGTTTACCAATGCAAGTCCTAGTAAAAATGCTGCCCAAAGTTCTTCAAATTTCTTTAGCAGACAGAGGTATGTGGGTATGGATACACTTCTTAAGTTCCTGGATATTGGATACACTTCTTAAGTTCCTGGATATTTCACTTCCAGATATTTAATATGAACTGTAATCATAGATGCTTTTATTTTGTCCTCCATTGTATTTGACCTGTTATTGAGTTTCAGACACCCTGGTGCACTTGTTTTCTCAGCATACACCCTCCTCCTGCCTTTGGTTCATCTCCTAACCTGGAAGCACTCGCACTTGAAGCTGATCAGCTACATGATCATGATGAGGAGCACTCTGTCCATGCCATGACCCAATTTTCCAGGTGAATTATTTCATTTGAGTAATTAGAGGAATGCATTATGATTGAATTTTTAGATTCTGCTCTTTGAAGGAATTTTAACAGATCAGAGCATAAATATAATGTATAGTTAAAACTCTAATCTGGTCAATGCCATGAAGACATTTACCATTCCTGCAAATTTTGTTTTGCTATTTGTTTGTAGATTGTAACAGAACATTTTGATTGAGAGATTATGTAGGCCAATGCACGAGATCACTTTCTCGACTGACGATAAGCCTAAACTTCTAAGTCAGGTATTAATGAATATACACCATCAATTTAAAAACCATTACTTTTCCAGCAGGATCTTATATAATGCATAATTGTTTCAAAGGTGCAAAGCCATAGGTATGCTGAATTGATTGACACACCACCGATTTTTCTTGTCTTTATAAATTAAGTAGTGTTAACAATTGAATTGAGTCAAAAGCTTGTAAATTGAAAAAAAAAAAAGAATAAATATACACCATAAATTGAAAACCATTACTTTTCCACCAGAATATTTTATAATGCAGGAATGTTTCGAAGGTTTAGCCACACGTATGCCGAAAATTATCGTAATACCACCTATTTTTCTTGTTATGCCAATAAGTTAAGTAGTCAAAACAACTGAATTGAGACAAGAGCTTGTAATGAAAAAAGCTTGTGAAAAACACAACCAAGCTCGTTAGGATTGAGCTCTTGATATAAAACTTGTAAATTAGGGATTATTGGCTCAGTGGTCAGTTCTATTTTTGATTGGAAGTTCTATTCTGGATTATTGTAACTGTTTATGGTTTGCTTATTCAATGATTGCAGTTGACTTCGTTGCTTGCTGAGATTGGGCTGAACATTCAAGAAGCACATGCATTTTCAACTATGGATGGTTACTCTTTAGATGTCTTTGTGGTTGATGGTTGGCCATACGAGGTACATTAGACTCGTTTCATATTCATGTTTAAAGATGAATTTTATTGGTTTCTCCGTGTGTTAAGGAGAGCTTCATTCATCTATAATCTTGTGTTTTGGTTTGCACTGATTTTTGCAATATGCAGTTATATTAATTTTGTTTCATTGTAAAATAAAAATGTAACGAAGTTGCTGCTAAAACAGGAAACTGGGCAGCTCAAAACTGTACTAGAAAAGGAAGTGTTGAAGTTTGAGGTATTTTCCTGTCATTTAATCCTTATGCTGTGTTTGGATAAAAGCACCAAATATAAGATTACCATGGTTCGTATTATTAAATTATTTCTCTCTTGTTATCATTTTTCTATTCTATGATTGATGCATCAATAATTCAGTATGAAAATTGGGGTTACTATTCAGAGGAAGGATTGGCCAAATCATCAATCAATTTCTCCAGTGGGTGAGGATGATAAATTTGGCATTAAATATGAACCTGATCATGTAAGGATACCAACTGATGACACTGATGTATGGGAAATTGATCCTAGATATTTGAGATTCGAGCATAAAGTTGCATCTGGATCATATGGTGATTTGTAAGTTGACAATGTTACTGTGATGAATTCCCTCTCTTCCTTTTTTGTCTCTGCTAGTTGGACTTAATTTTTTTCATTTTATCATGGAGTAAAAAACTTCAATGACCAAACAGGTACAAAGGTACATACTGCAGCCAAGAAGTGGCTATTAAAGTCCTGAAACCTGAACGGCTAAATTCTGATTTGCAACGAGATTTTGCTCAAGAAGTTTATATTATGAGGTGTGACCAGTAGCGTTATGTGATTATATTATTTAGAAAAAAATTATAACTGTATAGTCTGATTCAAAAAATCTTATAACATTGGTTCCACATGCTATTCATGATATTTATCATATTGAAAGTTTGGTTTTTAACAAGAAATTTCTTGGATGTATATTTTCCTGGGGTTGAGGATCTCTGTCCATATATCTCTAGAGAATTTTAATGTTAAATTATTTTGGATTGACTTTGTTATGGATTTCCAGGAAAGTTAGGCACAAAAACGTTGTGCAGTTTATAGGTGCATGTACCAAGCCTCCAAGCCTCTGCATTGTGACAGGTAATATCAAATAAAATTTGTTGTGCATGTCTTAATGTTTTGGGCTGCAGTTCAATTTCTTCGGAAGGTTGAGGATTATGTTTTGGTGATTGTCATCTCAAAACTTTTTCCCCATTTTGATCCAGAGTTCATGTCTGGGGGAAGTGTGTATGACTACATGCATAAACAAAAAGGCATTTTTAAGCTTCCGTCCTTACTCAAGGTTGCAATCGATGTCTCCAAAGGAATGAATTACTTGCACCAAAATAATATAATCCATAGAGATTTGAAGGCTGCCAACCTTTTGATGGATGAGAACGAAGTAAGAATTTTCTAATTTTATTAATCTTGTTGTTACAGATCTAAGTTCTCATAATGTCTTTGTCAGAAAACATTATTCTCGTCAGATCTAATATCTATTATTATTTTCTATTTTCTAGTTATTTCCTAAATTGTATTTTAGTTAAAACAAATGGTTATTTTAGTCTTTTTATATTCAATTAAGTCAGATGGTCAGTTTTGTCTTTTTATATTCAATTAGGTAAAAAATTAGGTCAAATAAGTCTATTTAAAAAGTGTTAACCATAAGCAATGAAGATCAGTAAAAATCAAGTTTTTTATTTCTTTAGTTAATTTTTTCTCTTTCTATTTCTCTCAATTGTTTTCCTAATAAAAAGAAAAAGAGTAGTTACTCGTTTCAAAGATAAATTCTCTGACGAGGATCCTAACAATTGTATATTGAAATAAATATATCATTAGGTATAATATTTTTTAGGTCGTTAAGGTTGCTGATTTTGGAGTTGCTAGAGTAAAAGTACAGTCAGGAGTCATGACGGCTGAAACTGGGACATACCGATGGATGGCTCCAGAGGTTTGTAATTTTCTTGAGACTTTGTGTTTGCTTCCTATCTAGTTTCTAGAAATTACAATTTCTGACAACCACTACCATAAATTTAAATAAATTTATAAGAGAAGGGAATAACCGTCCTCAAGAAAAAAAGGAAAAAGAAAGACAATAAATTTAAAGCAATTTTTATCCAAGTTTAACAAAAATGGAAAAGGAAAAACGATAAATTGAAAACAATTCATCTCCAAATAACAAAAAAGAAACGACACCAAAAGAACAAGTCCTACAAAAACTTGGAAAAATAAGCACAAGCATAGATGAAAAATTGCCGAACCACTACTATTTTCTAATCTACATAGAAGCAAGAGATAAGATAAATAAATTGAATAAAATGAGTGGAGAAACGGTTCGGCTGGATTTGTTATTTTGCATTTCTTTCAATTTATTTGGCCTCATCTCTTTGTGTTGGTTTGCGTTGAAGGTAATAGAACACAAACCTTATGATCATAAGGCTGATGTTTTCAGTTTTGGAGTTGTATTGTGGGAGTTACTGACTGGAAAGGTAATAGCTTGTGGAAGGTTCTTTTCTCACCCCCTCCCATGAAGATTGCTTCCTACCTACATAATACTTAATTGTAATATCCGTGTGTTTTTCTTACCAGCTTCCTTATGAATACTTAACCCCTTTACAAGCTGCCGTCGGCGTCGTTCAAAAGGTGAATTTCTTCGCATAAAATTACTATGGTCTTGTCAACATATATCTTGTCAAGTCAGACCATTTGTCAAATTTATTGAGAAAAGGGTAGACGAATGATTAATATATGACTACTTAAAAATTACCAATATTATAAGGGGTTGACACGCAACGGTCCGACCTGGTTTTATCTTGAAATAAAACCGAAATCGGAACTCACGATTCTGAATTTTTAGATTGGAAGCGAAACCAACGGTTCTAGTGCGATTTCGGTTTTAATTCGGTTTTATTTTATATTTAAAAAAAAATAAAAATAAAACAATAAAATATATTTTTTATTATATTTGATTTGAAGTTTAGGTAATTGGACGAGTTTATAATCAATTTTTATATTTATATCATATTTTATTAAGATTTGAGGCGTGTTTTACTTTATTTTAGAAATTCTTTGACTAACAGTCCTGATTCTAGTTTTACGATTTTTTAATCCTAAAGACCGGAACTGGCTCATAAATCATGATTTTTAAAAATTTAAAACCAAAACCAGATTAAAATCAACAATTTGAGTTTATTTTGCAGTTCCAATCCGGTTTTGTCCACCCCTAAATATCATGTAGATTAGATTAATTAATATGAACCTTGATTTCAGAGCATAAGGCCTATTGTTCCGAAGAACACTCACCCAAAGCTAGTTAACTTGATGGAGATGTGCTGGCAACAAGATCCAACCGCAAGACCTGACTTTTCCGAAATCTTGTCAATATCGACGCAATTAGCCAAGGAGGTACCCTCTCTTAACTTTCATTCTTGTGCCAAATTGGTATGTATGGTTCAGACATTTCACCTCAAACAATACAACATTCTAGACCAACTAAAAATGGCTCTTACCATTATGCGACTTTTTCGTGTATGTCATCGAGCAGGTTGGAGACGATGGAGACAAGCGACGTAAGGAAAAATCTAGCGGAGGATTTCTATCGGTTCTGAGGCGAAATCATATCTAAAAAGACAACAAACACACTGACGAGGAAAAATGTTTACGACGAGAATAATGGTGTTCGTTTCGGCTCTTTTTTTCGAGGTATTATAACGTGTACTGTATTTACCGTTTGACTTACTACCCTTTCCTCCTTTTTCATTAACTTAAAGTCCTATTCAAATCATAGCTTTTTTTCCATGAAAAAGGTTGGTGTTGAGAGGCCGAGTCGGAGTTGCATTGTAAATTTCCGTTAACTTGCTGCTTCATCATAAAAAAAATATTTTTTTGTAATGAATTTATTTGTAAAGAACATGCGATTAAGCTGTCCTTTCCGTCTCAGCTGCTTGGCCGGGTGGGCCGGGTAGTCAGCTTCATCTTTGGAGCTTTGCTCACTTTCTATTCCTACCATCTCTTCTTGTCTCTCTTTTTGTAGCCGTGTGCGACATGTGCATTCTCCCTTGAAATTTGTCACGTCCCATGAACTTACATATATTTAACTTAGTTTTACTTTATATTAAAAAAAAAATTAAATATAACAATAATATATATATTTTTTATTATATTTAGATCGAGTTTTAAATAGTACGACGAATTTATAATTAATTTTAAAATTTATAATTAATTTAAAATTTTATATTAAATTTTATTAAAATTTGAGTTAAGTTTTATTTTATTTTCAAAAGTTTTTTGATGGTTAAATTCACGATTTTTTATTCTTAAAGACCAGAACCAGCTCATAAATCATAATTTTTTAAAAATTATAACCAACACCAGATTAAAATCTATAATTTTGATTTAATTTACAATTCAAAGCTGATTTTGTCCACTCCTAAGATGATCTTTTCACCTCGTTCTTGCTTCTTTTTTAGTAATGGTTGAATTGGACCCACTTACTTTTTGAATAACGTTTGAAGGTAGAATTGCACTGCACTCCAACAAAGTTACGTCCGGTAGATCGACCGGTACCGATATTTTAGTAAACACTCGTAGTATTCGACCGCTTTAGAATTAGATCATTTAAATTCATTAGTTGGTAAAATATAAAATAGACTTATTGTTTATATCCTAATTACAAAATGCAGTATTCCTTTTGGTCGGGTTTATTTGCAACCGACAGACGAAATGATCGAAAACAAGTTTACCGACTTGATCATTTGTTCATTTGGAGTGCTGCCCCGAGGCTTATTTCTTGGTCCGCTCGGTGACCGCAGTCACTGTTTAATAGCTCTAACTAAATAGTTTGCAACAAATGTTGAAATAAATCAAACTAGAAACGTACAACCAGATGCCATGTTTAGACAAGGAGATTGACGATCTGGCTAACAAACAAGAAATAGAACCATAAAAAACGACATTACACGATCATCACGAAAGAATAATTGGACTCGGCTCACCAAAGAACTTCAAAATAAAATTGCAGAAACCTTTTATTATTCGTACCTCGGAAGAAGAAATGAAGGGTGCTCTTCAGTTTCTATCTGGTTAATTGGCGGCTTCTCGGCTGTAGTACTGATCGAGGGTCTTTGCCGGTATACGGTGGAGGAGCTCGCGGGGGAAAATTCTAAGCAAAGTCCATGCTAAATCGAGTGACTGGAAGATATTACGGGTGTCATAGGCTCCTTGAGCCACGAACTTCCGCTCAAATTTGTCCAAGAATTCGAGATATAGCTGTTTTTACATTCAAGAGAGACTTAATTAGCTCCATCTGCAATTGTCTTTGGTTTTAAAATTTTAATTTAAATGGAGAAGAGAAGGAGAAAAAGATTAAAACCAGGTCTTCTGAAGAAAGAGCTTCTTCTCCAACCACAGCTTTCATGGCCTGAACATCCTTCCCGATTGCATAATTTGCGTAGAGCTGAAGATGTCGATTCATAAGAAGAGCAAGTTAGACAGCTCAAAACAAAACAGAAGACCAAATTTTTTTAGACTAAAACAGACCTGATTGGATACATCGGCATGATCCCTACGAGTCATTCCCTCGCCAATAGCACTCTGTATTCATAGATGATTTAGCTTTTGAAGTTTTGAGTCTACTCTGATAATCAAATCATGCGTTTAAGCTGACCAAAAAAGCGCTCTTACCTTCATGAGACGAGATAATGAAGGCAGGACGTTGATTGGTGGATAAATCTGTAAAATTCAAGGACAAATGAACCAATAAACTACTGAGGAAAATAATATTATATTTTAAAGATATTTAAGGAAATGCTTATGAGTAGTGTTAGGTAGTTTATATTTTAAATTAAGGTAATTTCTATAACATGGGGGGTAGTTTCTAGTGGAAAGGGAGGAAATATAGGAAAGTGGACAGATCTTCAAATTTGTGTCGTAAAGGGATGATAGACCCTTGAATCTCTGTTAAATTATTGTATTTATAAATATATAATTTTATGTATTAATCTTTATGTTTATTTATTTTATTGAATAATTATCTCGATTTCTAATAAGAGAAACGTCATTTCCAGCCATCACAATGCAAATCCAAGGAGGCTAAGATTTCCACTACTATGAATAAAAAAACCTAGTGCCTCTTGAAGTTTTTTCAGTTCAATTAGAAAAGGGACCCAAATTCTACAACTAACATACAAACCTGCCGGTTATGTAGCTGCCTATCAATGTATATCTGTCCCTCCGTGATATATCCAGTAAGATCTGGGGTTGGATGCGTGATATCTGGCCAAGAACTAGTTAAAAACTCTAATACTCCAACCATGAAAAACTGAAAATAGCAAAGAAAAATCATTTAGCGATGGATGAAAATGTAACTTTAAAATGAATTTACCATCATTAGGCATGGTTAGAATTGGAATTTGGGTGATGGAGCCTTTTCGTCCTTCGATTCGTCCTGCACGTTCATATATTGTGGCCAGATCAGTATACATATAACCAGGATATCCACGCCTTCCAGGTACTTCCTCCCGAGCAGCAGACACCTGCAATAGAAAGCAGAAATTTGTCTCAAACTACTATTACAGGACACGAATGACGGAAACTAGACAATTCAAAAATTTTTAAATCCTGAACGTAATGAACAGCTATAGTGTTTTCAATAAGTAAGATTCATTTTTCCCAAGGAGACTCGCATAAAATATACCTCACGAAGTGCATCAGCATAAGAACTCATATCAGTCAAGATGACAAGAACGTGCTTCCCACATTCATAAGCCAAGTACTCGGCAGTAGTAAGAGCGATACGAGGAGTAATAATACGCTCAATTGTAGGATCATTAGCCTGTGTGCATGGAAGAATACACAATTTAATCCATATTTAAGCTATCATTAAAAACATTATATTACAAAAAAGGAAAATTAGATGATGAAATAAAAAGAAATACCAGATTCAGAAAAAGGGTCACTCTTTCCATTGATCCATTTTCTTCAAAATCTCTTTTGAAAAACTGTGCAGTTTCCATGTTCACACCCATAGCTGCAAAAACAATAGCAAAATTGTCTTCTTCCAAGTCCTGCACACCAACAATGTCAAAGTGTAACCACTCAAACACCAGATACACATGTAAAATTACAAACATGATCAAATTGCAGATAAAAAACAAACACGCACAATCATTGGTATCTTTCCTCAGACAAATTAACTTGTTAATTAACTTTGAGATTCAACAATTTAAGGACAGTACCTCAAGAAGATTTTCTGATTTCTCCAATCGTTTAACTAAACCAGCCTGCCGACATATTTGTGCTGCTATTTCATTATGGGGAAGACCAGCAGCCGAAAAAAGTGGAATCTTTTGTCCTCTAGCAATGGAGTTCATAACGTCAATGGTAGAAATACCAGTCTGTATCATCTCTTCTGGATAAGTTCTCTCACTCGGGTTAATAGAACTCCCTGGTGTGGAGACAAGTGTTAAGTAGCTATACATTAAAGAAAAGAAGGAATATCAAGTAACTCACCAGAAATATCCAAGTATGCCTCAGGCAAAATAGGAGGGCCATTATCAATGGGTTTTCCGGAGCCATTGAATATGCGGCCAAGCATATCCAATGAAACTGGGGTTTTCAAAACCTGTAACACAACATGTGAAGCAAGGAGCAAGGAGTAAGAAGATTTGGATCAAGAGTAAAACTTTTCCAAATCATTCTCATGTTTTACAGCCTTTTCAAACCTCGCATAAGTTACTTCAGGTAAATCACTACCCGGGAAAGAATTCTAAAATGTTCAAATAATAGCGAAATAGTATTATGAAGACATTAATTCAAATCTAACACAGAAATGACATCAACAAGCTAATTTCAAGTATGTATTACTGAACAATTTCAAACCTACACGATATGTTTAAAGTCTCGTGTCAGAGCTTCAAAATCTCTACATGCTTGAAACCACCCATCAAATTGTTTCTTTAGGAAAAAAGGACATGATGGTGGAGTTATCCATTCTATCGCTTCCTCTCCTTGTCATCATAAGAAATGGGGATTGGAAGAATAGGAGATATTGGGGATTGGAAGAATAGGAGATATTTTATACCTCTCCAGTAAATTGCACAGTCGTATATTTGTTGTCAATTCCCGAAGTTCCTTCAAAAACCTGATATGTTAGAATATAAATAACTCATACAAATAAGAAAACTAGTCACTATTCACAATACAACATTGTCTCGCCCAAGAAGAAAAATATTGGGACGTTACACATAATGTCATTCAATCAAAATGAAGAAAACCATATTTGTCATGGCAAATACTTGGCATGTTTTTATTATCGTGACTAGTTTGAAATCATTTTTTTAAAACTAAAAAGTTTAAAGAACCACGGTGGGCAATGAAACCTGAACAACAGCTTTCTCTCCATCAACTTCAAGTACTTGGCCACGTCGAGTTGTTCCATCTCCTAAGCGAATATTAACGATTTCCTGGAATTTGGGACCCTGTATGAAGAAGATCCATAAGTAAGCGAAGAAGACTTTTAAGATTGAGAAATGAGAATGCCTAAAATTTATGAAATAACCAAGAGTAATAATTCCCACCTTAACTTTATCCAATATAACCAAAGGTCCAGCAACTCCAGAAACAGTTCGGTACTCTGCGACATGATGATAGTCCAAAATTCACCATACATTGAAAAATATAATTACTTCCATTTCATCAAATTTTTCTTTTGATCAAGAACTCAAAAGCTGATTTTTGTCATTCAACCCAGCCACATGCCAATCTCCAATAAAGACTTACCCATGCCAACCTCCAGTGTTCCATCTTCCGTGTCGCCCATGTTTCAACTAGAATAAATAAAAGGAAACAATCAAAACAATTTCTCTGAATAATAGGTATCCAAATCCGAATGCAGAAACAGGAACAATAAAACAACATCCAGAGATTGAAATTCAGAAGCTTTTGAAAATGTCAATGCAAAACAGCAGTTACAACTGCTGAATAAGAGTGTCTGGAAAACCCTATAAATTGGAAAGAACAAGAAATAGATCTAACTTAAACATTCGTTGCAAAAAGATAGAAAAAAATGACAACAAGAAGTATCCATTAGAGTTTCTGGCTTTGACCAAATTACCCAAGTCTCATACACCAAGACAATTCAAGCTTTGATGCAGCTATTCATTATGTCCAATTCCGATTACAGGCAACGAAGATAAAATGAAGAAAACCAAAAATCACCATAAGATAAACCAATCAAACATGCCCAGCAAATTGGGCAGATTCAAGCTATTCGGAGAAAACGAAACATTTCCGAAAATACCGCAAAGCGAAAACAAATAACTGCCAAACAAATCGAAACGGATCTAACGAAGAAATCGAGAGCAGTCACCTTCTTTCCCTGATCCGAATCGGAGCCAAGAGGAAGACGAAGATCGGGCAGCACAGAGGGGGATTTATTAATGATTAAAATTTCGATTATTTGGACATGTAAATCGACAGATGTTGTGAATTATTGAGCCGTAATTTCGAGTATCTTAAAGGGTAAATATGGAATTAAATCGAGAATAGACATTTGTCGTGTAGTGTATTATTATGATCCCTGATTCCTGCGTACTTTTGGACGGTAGGCACCAATTATTTGCGTAACGTGGCTAGACAAGAGAAGCGGCCAAGTTCTATTTCTTAGTTGACTAAGACTATTGACTTAAAAGATAATAAATTTAACATAAAAAATTTAGGTTCGACGCATGCATTATCTTAATATTAGAGTTATTACCCTCAATATTAAGATAGTTCTTTGGGTTATCAGGTAAAGACCTCTTATCTCTGGACCGCTGAGTCACTGTAATTTAACTCTCTCACAAACTGTTGGGCCGGAGTATGAAGCTCGAAAGACATAAATTTTACCTTTTGGTAAAAAGTTCTATTTCTTGTTCATAGTATTTTTAAATTTTAAATAACTTTTTATTCTATTTTTAATTAAATAATTATTTCTGTAATTAAGGTAAATATTCCTTTGCAATGCAATTAAAAATGACATTCTTCCCATTAGAAGAAATAAATAACCCCAGATATAATAATCTCGTAATGCTAGACTTATCGTAAATAAACAATAATTTCATTTGTGTTTATATTTGTGAATGAAAATGTGTCATTTTAAATCGTAAATGCATAGTCATGTAGTATAAAAAATCATTGATCTCACGATGATACAAATTGAAGTTTTTTTAAATAAATGTAAAATAGTTGGTTTTAAAATAATAAAAATTCAACAACAAAGTATGTTAGATTTAGATTTATTCAATTATTTCACTATCGACTGTATGTCTATGCTACAAGTTTTTGCACATTTGATGGGAAAATCGTGTAATTTATTGCGAGAGAAATTTATTTGATGACACTCTTTGCGCGATTTTAGTTTTATATTTGCCTTAAAATAACGTTAGTTAGCTGAGAATTAATTTAATTTTGCCAGATATTTGGTTAAGGTAAATTATATGCTTATATTCATATTTTAATTTAATGAAATTCATATTGTTGTGTCAAATAATTATTAATGTATTAAATATAATAAATAACTATGAATAATTTACTAACATATTGTATTAGAAAATAGTAATAAAAAGATTGAAATATTATAAATTTGTAAAAAAAATTATTTTATGAGGTTAAATAAAAATTTAAATTTATTTTTTATTTTTTGCCAAATCTTTAAAATTAATTAAATTAACTGATATTATAAAACATAAAAAAAAATATGACGACATATATGCAATAACGTCAACTCTCTTAGTCTTACTATATATTTGAGTTCAATGAATAAAATAAATAATTATTTATATTTTAATACATTAAATTAATTAAATTGATAAATAAAAATATAAGATTGACATTACTCATCCTCTAGATCTTCATATATACATTCAATAGTTTATTGTTGAATTTTGGGTGAAATATATGGACATTATGTTATGACTGATTCAATTTCTGTTCATGTCGCATACACAAACTTACATCTGCCTCCTTAATGCTTGTGCGGCTGATGGCCGACTTGACCGAGTGTAGGCTACTTGATTTACTTTCTATTGAAATACTCTAAGTACTGTTTTTATATTAGAAATGCATTTAGAACCACTTCGTGATGCTGTCAGGCCATTCGTTTATTTATTATTTATAAACGTGAGTGTTAGGCTAATCTACACGATTCATTGGTGATATTATTTATTTTTTCATGATTAATTGCTATCTCATTTGATACTTGAACATTATTTTAGATATACAATTGTACGAGACATGTCTGCTGCTGGTCTTGGATTAGACAAGTTTTGCTATGCTGGGCTTATAACTGCTCATAAGAATAAGAAGCCTATAGCAGATGATTTTGCTACCAAAGTAACCATCATCTCTTGTGTTTTTGGAATCCCAGTTTTCATCCATTGTTCCTCATCATCTGTTTGTGGTAGGTGGTTGAGTTTGTTGGACGTTCAAAAGAGTGGTCATCTGTTGAGGCTTCAAGTGTTGCTGCTGAAAATGTAATGATGGGTGTGTCAGAAGAAGAATTGTATGGCTGAATATGTTCATAGACGCGGAGGATTTCTTCTTAAAGAGCTAACTGTCTATCATGTTGCTTTACATGCTTGTGCAGACCTCAGGAAAGTAGCGGTGTTATCAATAACTTACCATGTGCATTTGACCACCTTTTTTTTGTAAAACTGGAGTAATCTTGGAGTTTTTGTTAATTCTCTTTTATTGTTGCTATGATAGGTGATGGAAACTGTTTTGGATATGCTTAAAAAGGATGGGAAGACTCCAGATGTTTATAGTGTGATGCAAGTTATGAGGTGAAGTATAACATGCACTATTTTTTTAAGTAGTCAAGTTATTCATTTTCAGGGAATACTGAATGGAAAACGTGGTTGAGCCATAAATTTCATCTGCAGTGAATACTGGAATGCTAAACGTGGTTTAGCCATAAATTCATCCTACTTTCTTGCTCAGCATTATAAATTATTTTTACAGCTTCTCAGTCATCCATCACTGTCATGCGGTTGGCGTAATATTTTTCATGTGTCGCGTTATGTCAAACTTATGCCTTGTACATTCATCGACTTCCAACGGGTCAGAGTGATTGGTCCATGTCTTGTGGCTAGATTTCTTCTTGAAAATGCTTTCTACTTCAAGCTCCGTGCATTACTCATTGGATTTTTTATATTGTCACTTAACTGATGATAATATAATGTATATCGTCTCTGATGTCCATTTGATGCAGATGCTATTTGCATTCTGGAGACATGGATAGCGGCCTTAAAACTTTTGAGGACTATATGAGTTCTGGGAAGGTTCCTGCACCTGAACTATATGTGGTAATTTTGAGAACAATTCTAGCTGATTTGGTTAACACCCCCTCACACAGAATATTATTCAAAGATTACAATTTATGCTCTACTCTCTACCAATCGATCGTTGAGAAGCCTGATATTAGTAATCGTATGAACATGGAGACTTTTGTAATTTTGCTTCAACTGACTATATGGTCCATTTTGCTGTAGACACTTGAAGGGAATGCAATTGGCCCAGGACACGCTGGTACAACTAATACACAATTTGCTCTCATAGTTGTTCACCATAAAAACATAGCTACAACTAAGTTTATCTTCTTATTGTACTTTGTTAAAATACACACTGACGTGTCAAATAATGATTAGTACGATAAAATTATTAATTAATTTTTTTATAATTTATAACATTAATTGCACTTTAATTGTCTCAATTCTTATTTGACACGTCAGCGTGTTTTTTAATATAGTACAATAAAAGAATAAACATAGCTGTGCTCTGAAAACATCACACCAAATGCTAGAAGAAGCAACTTTTGTCATTGTTATTTTTTCTACGTTTTAAATAATTTAACCAGAATTGTACATCGATTTACTTGCTCGAATCCAGATATTCAAAAAAATGTTGGTTATTGATCACGAACTGAATCCTTGAATTTGCTTTCCGTAGGTAAGCTAGATTCCCGAAGATGATGCGAGACTCTTGTGAGTCACTCAAACCTACGAAAAACTTAGAGATTAGGGAACAGAGGTACAAGACCTTCTCAGTAGGAAGAAAGAACGTCCAATTATGCTCTTCTTCTGGAATTTCTTCTGCTCTTCTAAATTCCAACGTGGAATTTGGTATGGAATAGCTTAGATTTGCAATGTGCTGCAAGAATTTTTCATCACTTGTACCCAATCTACCAAAAGGCGAAATCACTCATCCTAAGGCTCTCATACTCCGGCTCGACAGTTTGTAAGAGAGTTAAATTACGGTGACTCAGCGGCCCAAAAATTAGAGGCATTTACCTGATATTCTAAGGATTTACCCCAACATTGAGGGTAACATCTCACATACTAGGACAGCGCGGACGTCGAACCTAGGCTCTTGTACTAAATTTATCATCTCTGAGCCAACTGAGCTATGCTCGTACGGATGGAATTTTCCATCACTTTGTCTGCTCGGTGACCCATCGATGTAGCTTCGGAAGATGATTTTTACGAGGTTATTGAACACAAGAAGTTAATTTATTTGTTATTTACTCTTTGAAACAAAGTTTTAAGTTTTGGCATCGATTCCTCAAATATTTCTGTTTTTGGAATGTTTTTTAGCTTTTTATGTTTGCATATATATTTTTAGGTTGGGAAATGAAACTTTTCCGAGCGATTTATATTGTTTTAGTTATTTATATTTTATTATATTGTTATATAAATCAATGACAATACATTAAAGATATATAAGAGTCGGTCTAAATTTATTTTCTTATCATATTTTTTTATAAGTCGTCACTTGATTGAATTAATTTAAATTATAAATTATTATTATTATTAATATTCATTAAATTTATTTGAATTGATTTAATTTATAATAAATGAATGATTTTAAAAGATAAATAAAGAGATAAATTTGAAAAAATAAAGAGTGCATTAAATAAGTTAATTTAACAAATAAAATTACATAGTTAAAAAAAACAATCGAACACAGTAAGTTTAATTCACTTTTGTCTCGAAGCTTTTGCTTGGCCTGTTGGCCTGAAGAGGTAGTGAAAAGACCAAAAGGTTATTGAAGTTGGGTTAGTGAACCGAAGAACGAAGGGTGAAAGCGTCTTTGTAAAAGGAGGTTTCGGCCACTTAACCGGGGATGGTAGTTCTTAGGAAAACCCTTGCTGTCCTCTTCCTCGACTTGGCTTGCAGCGAAAGAAAATTGGCGAAATCCCTCTCGCCTGATCTTTCTTCTTCTGAGGAGATCCAATCGCTTCTCCGAGCATTCCTGGTACTCTGATCTGATTTCTTTTACTTCTTTTTTCTCCTGTTATTCGAGTGATTTCATTCTTTTCTGGATTTCGTACAGCCTTCGCAAGATGACGCAAGATGTTGAGATGAAGGAAACTGGTGCTCCTTCGAATTCTGCTTCCTCCGCTTCTCTTTCAACTTTACAGCGTACGATATTTTCTCTGACAAATTTCCCTTGTGCTTTACTATGTTTTCACTGTCAGTTTGTTGACTTGTATAATGTTCGAATGATACATTTGAAATGAGGATGTTTCTGATTGAGTTTGGTTCAGTTTGAATTTCTGGAGTTATGAATTTTCAAGTTCATTTTGCTGCTTAAACTAGATTTGAAAGAGATTGCATCGCTCATCGAGACTAGTGCCTATGCCCGGGAAGTTCGTAGAATTGTTCGAGCTGTACGGCTTACTATGGCATTGAGGCGGAAGTTAAAGGTGCCTGTGCTCTCTGCGTTCCTTACTTTTTCCCTCACTCCGGGGTCTGAGGTGCACACTAGGCTGTCTTCCTATCTTCCAAAGGTATTTTACGTTTTTGTTTTAAATTTTACATTTGCTTTTACTATTACTCCTGTTCAATGAGTACATAGTTTTTTTCCCTCTAGATATAGCCTATGGAGCTAGTTATAGATTTTGGTAGTCTTGATACTTGATCGTATCAACTGTAACCTTCTTTAGGGATTAATAGGAAGAGATGTGCTATCGTCACTGCCTTCTCTGAACACCCAAGATATGTCACTTATATTGTTGTTTGATAACATTTAACTACTCATCCAAGACCTTTTGGATTCAGAAAAACTCTTTATTTTTTTTTCTCATGGAGCACATAAGAATTTGCCTAAACAGGAAGAAGTTATGCCTTCGACGTTTTAATCATAATGATATTCAGTTTTTATGCGAGCTATGATTAACAGTATAAGGCATAATCATTTTATGTTTGCTTATTTTATCTCGAAAGAGTGATGTTGAAGCTTAAATACTCAGCTTGCATGGTGTTAATTGGGATTGGATTCCCTGAAATGTTAGGATCATTTCCTGCTCTACTTGGCTGTGTAGCTTGCATGAATTTCATATTTTCTTAATATCATCAGAACTAGACCATCTAGATCTTACACCATAAATGTATACAATGACCATCAGAATAAGCTAAAACTGCTTAGATATTTTTATTTTTTGTAATTTATCTCTTATTGCCTGTACTTGTGTACATTACAACTGCTGAACTCATGTTTTAGGAAGATGAGCAAGACATGGATATTGATACTGCAACATCTGCCACACATGTTTCTGCAAAGCACTCTTTACCGGAGCTGGAGATATACTCCTACTTGGTTGTGCTAATATTTCTGATTGACCAGAAGAAGTATAATGAGGTGAGTCATAACAATTCTGACAAAAAGGTTATCCTTTTTTCCTTTATTACTGGTTTCCACTACCTTAACATTTTCCATATGTTTGGAGGCCAAATCTTGTGCTTCTGCAAGCATTGCTCGACTTAAGAACCTTAACAGGAGAACCTTGGACGTGTTAGCATCCAGACTCTATTTCTACTATTCGCTCAGCTATGAGCTCACTGGTGACCTTGCAGAAATAAGAGGGTGAGTTTCTTGGATCAGTCACTTCACTGTGTATTAATATTGTTCATTTAGTATTGGTTGTGTAGCAGAGATGATGGATCATGCAACACCAATAAAATATTTACTTTTCTTATAAGTAACTTTTGATCTCTCTATAATTCCAGCAACCTCCTGGCCCTGCATCGAATTGCAACGCTGCGCCATGATGAGTTGGGCCAGGTACCTTTTTATTCATATATGCATTTTACACTTTGTCATTGGTGGCTTATGTGTGATAATATTACTACTCAGGAAACTCTTCTAAATCTTCTCCTGCGCAATTATCTGCATTATAATCTCTACGATCAGGCTGAGAAGCTAAGATCCAAAGCTCCTCGTTTTGAAGCTCACTCCAATCAACAGGCAACATCTCATACTTTGTCTCTTACATTCTTTCCCTTTTTTTCTATGAACAGTGTTTGATAGTATCTTTGATTTTGTTGTAGTTCTGTCGATATTTGTTTTATTTGGGAAAGATTCGGACAATTCAACTGGAGTATACAGATGCGAAAGAGTCCCTTCTGCAGGCTGCCCGGAAAGCGCCTGCATCAGCCCTTGGATTCCGAGTTCAGTGCAACAAATGGGCCATCATTGTTCGCCTACTGATTGGAGAAATCCCTGAGAGAACAGTTTTCATGCAGAAACACATGGAGAAGGCTTTGAAACCATATTTTGAACTTACAAATGTGAGTTTGGACTTGCTTTTTTCTTAATTTTTCTCCAAGTTGAAAAAAAGTTGTTATTGATTGCTGTTATAGCCTGATTTGATGTTAGATGGACGCATGACATTCTTTTTCCTTGTTAAGTGAGAAGAATACTTTTTTTGTGTATTTTCTTGATTATCTATTTTTCTTGGCTATTGAAGTTGATATTTGATTTTTCCAGTGGATTGAAAATTGCCCTTGCTCCTGCTTGTCTTTTACTGATGAAATGCAATATTTATTTGACTGAAAACACTGGCACTTTATTTTGTCAGGCTGTGAGAATTGGTGATTTGGAGCTTTTCAGAACTGTTGCTGAGAAGTTCTCGAGTACTTTCACTTCAGATCGGACCAATAATCTAATTGTTAGGCTGCGGCACAATGTCATCAGGACTGGGCTTCGCAATATAAGTATTTCATATTCCCGCATCTCATTAGCCGATGTGGCAAAAAAACTGCGATTGGACTCTCCAAATCCAGTCGCTGATGCCGAAAGTATCGTGGCCAAGGCAATACGTGATGGGGCAATAGATGCTACACTGGACCATGCCGAGGGGTGCATGGTATCAAAGGAGACAGGGGACATCTACTCCACAAATGAGCCTCAAGCTGCCTTCAACTCAAGAATCGCATTTTGCCTCAACATGCACAACGATGCAGTGAGAGCTCTTTGCTTTCCACCAAACTCCCACAAAGAGAAAGAAAGTGCAGAGAAGAGGAGGGAGAGGCAGCAGCAGGAGCAAGAGCTTGCAAAGCACATAGCCGAGGAGGACGATGATGATTTTTGAACTGAAACTCATGGTTTCGAAGATGAATTCGGTTGCGACCAATTCTCATTTTCTGCCATTTTTCTTTTCATTCAAATTTCCTTATATTTCAGCTCACTATTGTCTCCAAGACCTCATATTGAGTTGCCCTAACTTCAGATTATTGATCGTTTCCCGGGTCTTAATTTAACGAAGTTGAACTTGGTTTTGAGTTTTTTTCTATCTACTTACGGTTTTGTCTTGTTTCAATGCTGCCTAATCTAATGCAGGCGATGACGCATTTCGGGGATTTGCCGAATAACCTCAAACTGGTGCATAGGGGCACATCTCGCAGTCGAATCCGGCTCACAACTCGGATGGTAAGATTTCTTAGCTCGAATTATTAGTGTAGGGCATGCTATAATAGTTGCTTTTGTGATTGAATTAAGCCTAGAAAAGTCGGGTTATATAAATTCACGTGGCGATGGCAAAATTCTTTCGGGTTTTTGCTGCTTTGTGCATCCATATATTGCTTGTAAGGAGCTCCTCCTTTCTCATTCTTCGAGCTTGCTCGAGTTCATCTGACATCAGTTTAGAAGCCGGTGAAGTTGGGAACCGATACGGTGGTCTCTCGCTTTCTTTTTGCGGCCAAGAATCCTCCAATTTCAGTCACCATCTCTCCGGCAATGCACTCATCGATCTTTTTGGTACATTTGCAAGAACTATACGGCTTCAGACATTTGAGACCCAGATTTTCGTTAAGTCAATGAGTTACTGACTTCCAGATCCAGATCTGTTGATTCTTAAATGAACGACGAGTTCAGCCATTTTGGCTGGTCCGATCACTATGTCAGGATGCAAATCCTGTCGTGTTGGGCAACGAAAGTGAAGCTTTCTTTCCATGTCCTCTACCCCACCACGACAACGGTAGTCCACTCGACATTCCTTCTCCAATTCTTAGAAAGTACGGGAGGCTATGCTCTAGTCCCGCTTGATTCAATCTTAAATAAAATTTGAATCAAAATTCTCAATTTTAAATTTTTAGAATCAGAATTAACAGTTTTGGTGCAATTTTAATTTTAACCCAACTTTATTTTATATTAAAAAAAAATTAAAAAATAATAATAAATAATTTTTTTATTATATTAATGTTGAATTTTAAGTAATTAGACGATTTTATCACTAATTATAAAATTTATATTAATTTTATTAGAGTTTAGGTCGGATTTTACTTGATTTTATAACTTCTTTGACTCACGATTTCAGTTTTACGGTTTTTTACTCTTAAAGATCAGAATCGTCTTATAAATCAAAATTTTGTAAAAATTTAAATGAATATCATATTAAAATCAACCGTTCTAGTCCAGTTTACGGTTTCGATTTGATTTTGTCAACCCGTATAAAAAGATTAGGTGAACTAGAGAGAGATTTTCTTTGAACTACGTTGAATATGGTATAGTTTATGAATAAATATGTTCCGGTCAATTAATCATTCAATGAATTATGCAGCTAGACAAAGACAACTACGTATTAAGCGACGTCGTTCTCAAACTTAATTATAATTAAATGAAGGTTATTGAATACAACCTCTCATATTTAGGTGGCTTGTCCCCACGCTACATTGTCATCAATTCGTCATCAATGCCGGGCGTTGGCGTGGTTGTG
The DNA here is from genome assembly GCA_003255005.1 of Begonia fuchsioides. Lineage (NCBI taxonomy): Eukaryota > Viridiplantae > Streptophyta > Magnoliopsida > Cucurbitales > Begoniaceae > Begonia > Begonia fuchsioides. The sequence goes on from QAOC01023908.1 coordinate 279,756, forward strand.
TTTTCTTCTCTTTCCTTTCTTCCCTTTTTTTTTCTTCGTCAAACTTAGAAATTTGTATTTGCAGAGCTGAAATGGGTACTTTTGTTCGTACTAGAAATCGATTCTTGTTTTCCATGGCCGCTCGGGATACCCATTTTCATGGTGTTTGAAGAACTGGAAGCTTTTGCGCGAGGAGTGGAGTTCAACCTACTTAATCGGACCCAGGTTTGAAGAGAAGGAAATTCCTCAAAATCTTTCTTCTGTTTGCTGGTAAAAACTTTTGGTTTGTCTTTGACTTTTTGGAAGCTCTTTTCTCTTGATGTGAATTCTCGTGGGCTCGCGTTATTTCTTTTAATTTCTGTTGAGAACTCTTTCTTGGATTTCTCTTTTCTTTTACGAAATTCATATTGTTTTTGTTGGGTCGACTTTGCCGTTGATCGTGGTGTATTGATGATTGAATTTATGTTGAAAGACTGGCGAGACGAGAAATCCGGTGGCTGTGATTTATCTATCCTTGGTTCTTTGGTTCTGAAATTAGAGGAAAAATCATTGCAGTTTCTTCTCTGTTCTTGTTAAATTAAACCTTCGCATGACCTAATCACTAGTTGCATAAACGAAGTTCGGTTGATTTTTTCAGTTTTCAGAGCCTGTGAAATTGGTACCGATTTGTTTTTCTTTTTGCGAAATTTTAAGTTTCGAAGATGTTGGTTTCTCCATCTTCTTCGTTTGGCTGACATCTCTGATTTTTAAAGTAGAGAAGAACTCTGAAAAAGAAAAGAAAGGAACAATGGCTGAGAAAATCAAAGTACGCCGGGACTGTATTTATGCTTCGAATCCCTTTCATGAATGCTCTGAGTATTGCTTGAGAAAGACAGCCGAAAGCAAGATGGAGAAATCCAAAAAGAATTCAGGTATCGTTAGCTTATGGAATTTCAGTCCCATTTTGTCCGTTCTTCCTTAATGCTGATCAATGGCTGTACGTTAATTTCCCTGGAGTTTTAAGTGGAAGGATAAATAATGATTGATGCAAAATCTGTAAAATTCGAGCGTTGTTTAGACGAAGAGATCGAAAGTTGTAATTTGATCTTGATAGGTGTATGTATTTGTATCTTTCATTTCAAAAGTCTTGAAGGTATAGAACTTGTTGATCTAAATGAAATGTTTTCATCTTTTTAAAAAGAAAATTAAGATCAAGATGGTTGTTTGGTCGATGCAGGTTCTTTTGGATTCGACATTTCGAAAAGCTTTGGAAGAAAGAAGAAGGGTTCGCTGCCAAAGCCTCCCATCTCGAGTTTTGCATCTTCCGAGATTCAATCGCCTACCTCGCACGTTGCTGCTAAGAAGAAGACCGAATCAAGGAACGTTGGCGACTATGCCTCGTCTCCGAAATCGTATCCCAAATCAAACGGTCTCAAAGATTCTTATTCGACTAACGACCAATTTGAATCGTCTGAATTCACTCTCGCATCAGAAATCATCACCGAGGTGCTCTCTCTCTCTCTCTCTCTAGTCTCACCCCATTGAAAAACTCACGATTTCACTATCAGTTATTCAACAAATATTTACATTTACTATTTTCCGCAGCCTACGTATCAAAAAGAATCCTCGAAAAATGGTCTTTCCGCAATGGAGGAAAAGGTAACCGAGAAAAACATCAAAGCATCAGCTCAAGCAAATCAAATTCCTTTTCCTGACAGCAATGGAGAAAGTCCATTCGTTTCGGCCGTTGGATCAAGCTTCAGCTTCTCAGGCATAGCTCAGGTGCGGGAAGACGAAGATGCAGAAGAGGTCGAATCCGTAACTTCAGAGTCATGCGTATCAGTCGGAAAATACCGAGTAAAATCGAGCTTTTCTTCCATCCTTCAATTATTGCTCGACAAGTATGGAGACATAGCAGCCACTTGTAAACTGGAATCCGTGGCCATGCGCTCATACTACCTCGAATGCGTCTGCTACATCGTTCAAGAGCTTCAAGTCACGCCATTCGAGCAGCTAAGCAAGTCCAAAATCAAAGAACTCATGGCCATTCTCAAGGACGTGGAGTCTTCGAAGATCAACGTCAACTGGCTAAGCTCGATACTCAACGAAACAGCCGAAGCTTTCGAGCTCGGAAATCAGCACAGACCGATGGAGGCGGCCAAGGTGGACTGCGAACGAGACATCGAGTCATTGCAGAAAGATCTAGAAGCTCAAGTGCATGATTTGAAGATAAAGGAGAAGGAGGTTTCAAATGCCAAGGCACGATTCGAGGAAACCAGAACCCGGCTGAGCCAGCTCGAACAGAAATCTTTGCAGTTGAATGAAATTATTCAATCAATTCAGTCTAAGATTGATGGTTTTCACTCGAGATCTTTATCGTCGAAACTTTTATAAGAAGAGGGAAGAATTCAAATACATTCTTTGAATGTCTCATCTCTCCTCAACACTGACTTCAGAAAGGAAGAAGCCAAGAGGGTGAAGATGATCGAAGGTTGCAGCTTCTTCTGCCATGTCTGTCAATAAAGAATTTTACTGTACAGTAAATATTAAGTGTGGTTTTATTTTATTTATTCTACTCGAATGCCGGCTCTACTTATATCTGGATTTAAGGTTTAGAAATGAAGGGTTTTTAGCTTGTAGCCTCTCGCTCTGAAAATAAATACGCCGGGACAAATATTTCTCGAGTGCACGCTTAGATTCGGTCGCAATTTTGAAAAATATGTAAAATTGTTTGTGCTTTTGAGTCGTTATTAAAGATTCGTATGTTTGCAGTTGTTTTCAGATCTGTAGTTTTGATCTGATTTTGTCTCTCAGCCGAACTGATTTGGGTTCCAATTTAATTAAAAATGATTTTCATTTATTACATTTTTATAAATTTTTTACCTTGTGAAACTTTAGAGCTAGTTCGTGCCAAACCATATGCTGAACATTAGAAAAAAGTCAACGCGAGACAGAATTATCAACTATAACCCATGCCATTGCAATTATGTTTCTGAGTTGGATCTTGAGGTTCACGAGCAAACACGTAGTGATAGTCACGACCCACTAATTGGATTTCTGTTTCTGTGTAATGAAAGTCAACGTTTTGATCTTCACGGCCGACGCCATGGGCGAAGCAGCGAGGAAATTATGGACAAACTTGTTGGTTCTTGTTACGTTGTGGACTTTCCACAGGCTGCTCTTCCGTTATCTTATCCTTTAATTTTGTCAATGCCTGAATTTGCTACCAAAGTCCAAGGTGGGTCGCTCGTTGCCCGTTGGTCCGGTTGACTGCTTGATTGCAATGGCGGTCGGTGGCGGCGGTGTCAAAGGAGGAGGCTGGTGAGGTTTGCTAAGGCTTTTCTGCAAATACAAATCAACGAATCTTCGTTGAATACAGAGGATTCATCTCTCTAACCTATCTGTGTCTTCTCCGGCCATATTGAATCGAAGCTTTTTCCAGATTCCGGCGAGAAACGGAGGGAAATTGAAGCCATGGAGAAGCTTCTGTATTCTTCTTCTGCAACCCCTTTGAAAACGTATCCAAAACCCTCCCTCTTTCGTCCTCCGTTGAGCCGAGTTGACTCGTCGCACCTCTATTTTTCCTCTGAAACTCGCCTAACACAGTCCCGGCGGCTCTATTCGATCTCCTCCAAATACGAAAGCCAACCTTCGTTTTCTCCTCCATCGGATTCGCCGGTCAATGTTCCGGCCCCGTCGTTTTCCCCACCGGTTTCGACGACCGGGTCCGCGGCAGATCCCCATTTTCTCAAGCGTATTCCGGCCAACGCATCTGTCAAACAAAAGGTACAGCTCCGTATCCATTTCTTCTGGATAATCTTCATATTTCAAGCTATGAATCATGGAACTTAGCTTGAAACTTGCCATTGATAACCTCTTGACAGAAATCTCCTCGTTACAGAAACAATCAGCTTAAAATTCTTCATATTTCACTATCTTTCAGGTTAGAAAGACCCTTCTAGTGCTATCTGCTCTTTCCGCGCAACCGCAATTCAGCCGCTATTTTCGCCGGCCGCTCTAGCTATAGGCGGATCGTTCGCTGCAAACGCCGGTCAGCCATTGCTGAGTAGTGCGTGGACCGGCTTTTTGGCCGGCTGTTTGCACACCCTGTCCGGGCCGGACCATCTCGCTGCTCTTGCTCCTCTTTCAATCGGACGCAGTCCAATACAAGGCGCCGCTCTCGGAGCTCTATGGGGCTGCGGACACGACGCCGGCCAGCTCATCTTCGGCCTGCTCTTTTTGGTCCTCAAAGACAAGCTTCAAATCGAAGTTTTTCGAGCTTGGGGGTCGAGAGTAGTCGGCGCAACTCTACTTATAATCGGCGCAATTGGGATTAGAGAAGTCTCGGAAGCTCAAGAGCCATTAATGGTGTTAGAAGGCGGGAATTCAGAACTGGGGATGTACGAAAAAATGGCAAAATTTCCGGCCGAGAAGAGGAAAAAGAAGATCGGATTTACAACTTTTGCCACCGGAGTCGTTCACGGGCTGCAGCCGGACGGGCTGATGATGGTTCTTCCTGCCCTGGCGCTGCCTTCTCGGTTGGCAGGGGCGGCGTTTCTTTCTATGTTTTTGGTGGGCACGGTGGTGGCGATGGGAGGCTACACCGCCTTTGTCGGGACGTTTAGCGAGGCTCTGAAAGATCGGGTGCCGAGAATCAACGAGAAGCTCACTTGGGCCGCCTCTTTCGTGGCCATCGGGCTGGGATTCGCGATTCTGATGAGCCAATTTTTCGGATTCAGCCTCTACTGATTTTTCATTTTTCCACTCTGTTTTGACGATTACTCAGAAACTTCTCTTCAAATTCAAATCATTTTTTCTCGAAATCTAATCTAATCATCAAAATGAACAATAATTAAGTCTCTTGAATTCGGTTAATCGAGAAGGAAGCAATTAAATAAAAAGCAGGAAACGTAAGAAAGAATACCCAGAAAAGGAAGAGATGCTCTGCTCTGTCTCGTGCAACATTTTTCGCTGTTGAGGTTGGTAGTTTTCAAGAACCATTTACAATCTATAAACCAGAAGCCAAAATGGAAATAAACATTTGCTTTTTTGGCTTAAAAGCCGTGTCTTTATGCATTGATATGGCAGCTTCTGTCCTCGCCGTCGTCCTCTGTTTTCCGTTTGCCTTTTCCGGCGAAATCTCCCCAGAAAATCAACGCTTCTATGGTTGCTTTTTTGCCCGTTCCACAAACTGGGCAGGAATTGAGACCTGTTTCGCAAGATTTACACGAGCATAGGTGCCTGCAAGGCAAGAAAAGCAGGCTCGATTTTTGAGAATTACAGACTACGCAAATCGTCGCCATTTTCGTCGCTCCTCTGTTTTCTTCGAACCTTTCTTCGTCGTCTCCGTTCACATCGCAGCAAGACTCACCGTCCTCCGCCGCGTTGTTTTGGAAAAAACAAGGCGCTGTTTCTCGCATTTGATCTATTGTATTGGTTAAAGATATGACCATTGCTTCTTTTTCTTGCGCAATTCTTTGCCATATTTGGTTCTCTGTTTCTAGTTCTCGAATAACTTGTTCTAGATCCATTCTCTTCCTTGCCGCTGTTATTATTTCTTCGTCCTTTTGTCGCAGTAAAACCAGTGTTTTTAATTCTAATCTCTTGAGCAATGACTCAAATCGCTGTTTTATTTGCTCCTCCAAAGACCATTTCAATCTCTCGCTCTATCTCAAACAAAAAAAACACTGGTAAATCACCGAGATATTGCGTCGAAAAAAATGCGAAAACCCAGAATCAGAAACTAGTCTTACTTGTAATTTGATGTACTGGTCAAGCTCTGCTTTCTCCTTCTCGACATGGGAGGCGATGCTTTGATAGGAATGCACCGGAATTCGAACATGGTGGTTAATGGCGGCGTCGGAGGCGTATTTCAAAGGGGAAACAAGACACCCATTTGGAAAGCACTGATCGTGATTTTGCATTTCTAGACTCATGCTCTGTTTCCGCCATTGTTGCATCACCTGAGGATTTTGAAACAACTCAGCGATCCCTCCGCCGCCTCCATAACCATTCTCCATAGAAAAATCCGGAGCGTTGATCAACGGAGACACCAGATTTTCCGAATTCATATGCGCATGTATAGCCACCCCCCGACCCAGAAAATCAAATCCGAAAAGGAGGGCTGTGGTGGTTGGTCTGCAGAGCGCAACACACCATATATGCTGATTTGGGTGCGTTGGAAAGAGGACGTGGGAGTGATTATTCGAGGGGCGAAAATACTGTACTAAGAGAAAAGAGAAGAGAGAGAAACTAGGATTGACGGAGAGAGAGAGAGAGAAACCAAAAGAAAATCCTGGGATGCTGTTCTCTCTATCTAGAAATGGGGTTTTTTTCTACTTGATTCTCGAGAAAAAGGTGGTAAAAGAACAACGTACACACTACACATGAAGATTTTGTAACCTAAACTTTCGGGTCTGAAACAGAGGATCCAACCGAGCGTTTGAAGTCTGAACGACGGAGGAGAGAGAGAGCGAAGGAGTCAGCATCCATTTATACAGGAGAGAGAAAATACTAGATTTGTTTGTTCAGCGCTGGAAGAAAGGAAACAGCTGATTAATTCGACTTTTTCTAACAGAGGAACAAATTTTCCGATTCCGACGCCACGTCTCAGGACCACGAATCCCGCCGGTGGAGTCAATTCCGCCAGACTTTACTCGAGAAGAACAAACACGACGAAAGAGACCAAACCAAGAAAGGGGCGGCAGAATAATTGAAAATCAGAAAACTTATCGAAGGGAGATAAAAGCGTGCACTTTTCTGCTGATAAGAGCCGTCTGAATTACCATGATTAGAGCGAGCCTTAGAGGTCCGATAAAGGCGTAACAATGGCATCTGGTTCGGCTCCACGTGTAAGTATAAAAGAGGAGAGAGAACGGGTGGTTTTGAAGAGAGAGAAAGGGTAAGTTCATGGAAGCTCCATTCTTGCTTCTTCTTCAAGGAATTCTACTGTTTTCAGTCAATTATTGACTCCGTCGTGTTTCCGAGAAGCTCACACCAGTGCCGTCATTCAATGCTCTGTCACCCATCACTTTCTCTCTCCTCTGTCTCTCTCTGTCCTCTTTCTCTCTCTACGTACTCTACTGCTGTATATTATAATACTGTGTATATGTCCATATATTACGCTGGTCGTGACTCGTGAGCCCAAATAATATCGTAAAAGTGTTGAAATAAAATTAAAATATTTTTTTTTAATATTTATATTAAATTTTATTCTTAAAAATTAAAACCAAGAGTAAATTAAAACAGTCTAATTTATAATTTAGATGCAATTTTGCGATTCTGATCTGGCTTACAATTTCGTTGCGATTTTGCCTACTAAACTTTAATAACCAATAGGCTACATATGAAGGCCATATTAAAAGAAATGGGCCGGCCCAATTATGGACTGGCCTGTCCATATGAAGGCCCAATATTGCATGTCCTTTTGGAAGAGAAGGTGGGCCCACTCTTAACTCAACACGCTCTTGTAGGGCCCGTCCCGAAAGATGATTATAACTGCGTGTGGGCCCCGTTCATTATATTAGTATCTAGTATATTCCACGACACGTGGCGCGAATCGGCTGGTATTTGATCAATAACTGAACGTTGATATCTTGACGACCAAGTAATTATAAACTAAGGTACATTTTCTTCCACGAGTCTAAACTAAATTAAAAAAATAGAATTATATAAATTATTAGTAAACTTTAAAAAACTAATTTTTTGGTAAATCCGCCTTTAAAGGGGGTTTCGTAGTTTGCTTTATAATCCAATTCCGAGGTGTTGGATTCCGGTTGAGTTTCTGCAACTGTTCGGAAAGAGGTGTGATTCCCAGTTCTAAATTCGATTTAACTGTTCGGAAAGAGGTAATTATGGGTGTTCTTGATCATTTCTCTCATCTCTGTGACTGCTCCGGCGACGGTTCTCCCAAAAAACGCAAGAATTTGCAGGTTTCTTCTTTCTCTCTCTCTCTCTGTTCTTGATCTGACGTGATTCTGGATCTGAGCTGGGTTTGTTTCCAGATCTGATGTTTTCACTGCATTAGTTAGTTTGTGATTTTATAAATGTCTCCGGCGATCTTCATTAACGGCGATTAACCGGTGAGCAGACGGTGGAGCTGAAAGTGAAAATAGACTGCGAAGGATGCGAGCGGCGGGTCCGCCGGGCGTTGGAGGATATGAAGGGAGTGAAGGACGTGGACGTCGATGCCAAGGCAAGCAAGGTGACGGTGGTCGGCTACGTGGATCCGCCCAAGGTGGTGGCGCGTGTAGTACACAAGACGGGAAAGAGAGCGGAGCTATGGCCGTACGTCCCTTACGACGTCGTCGCCCACCCTTACGCTCCAGGAGTCTACGACAAGAAGGCCCCTCCCGGCTACGTCCGGTACTCTGACGACCCACGCGTGGCCAACCTGGCCAGGGCCAGCTCTACCGAGGTCCGGTACACCACCGCTTTCAGCGACGAAAACCCCGCCGCCTGCGCCGTCATGTGAATTCTCTGCATTCAGTAGCTGTAAATTCCAGGAATGCTTTTTCTATCTGTGTGGTTCTGTCTTTCGACGTCGGAGAATCGAAATCCAATGGTTTTGTTTTGTCGTATGCACTGCGAGAGGGAAGAGGAGAGGTGGTCCGCCATAGCTTTTTCTTATTTTAAGCTTTTTGACGTGGTTAAAGACGCAAGCTTTGAACTTTGAACCGAGTGGGAATTGGCGTGGCTTGTCGGAATGCCTACTTTCGATCAAGTTGGATTGAAAATCCTCACTTTTAAGTCAAAACAATTCAAATCATGCAGTAAAAATAATCTGTCAAAGAATTCAGCAGATGAACAAAACTACCCATTATGATTTCAGCATCAAATGATCCATGAAAAACAAATCTTGGGGTTCATCCCGACAACCTAGATTTCCACAAAAAATTAGGAAATAAATCAGGGAGGGGGAAACAAGCTAAGAATGTAGCAAAGATTTCAAGGATTTCAAATATTTCTAACTAGCTCTCTAGTCTTCCAACGAAGAACACGAGTCTGGGTTCAGGTTTTACCTCTTCTTTTGTTTCCTGCTGAAGAATTACCCTTTGTTTCTTCATTTACCAGTCCACAGCCAGGAAGATCTTTCAAACCCGAGTTCAAATTCACAACCACCAAATCCTGGTTCATTTATTGCAGAAGAAAAGTCATCGTCTTTGCCATCTTCTCCCGAATGAAGGCAATAAACCTGATCATCACTCTGCAAATTACATGGATTCATCACAAATGAGCCAGGCACGATTTGACTTGAAAAACCAGAATTCACCAGCCTCTGATATGGAAAAGATCCAATCTCCCCTTCAATTCTTCCCCTGATATCCACAAGCAAACACTTGAGCCTCGCGATTTCAGCCTCCAACCCAGACTGACCCAGCAATCTCTTGCGCAGCTGTTGATTCACAGCTCTCAATTTCACAACTTCATCTTCCAACGAAGCAGCCCTGGCTTTCTTTTTCTCTCGATACTTTCTGACAGCTTCCCTATTGCCAAATGGGGGTTTCTTAGTCTTGTTTTCGGCCGATTCAGCTGCGTCATCCGAGCCCACCTTGCCTTTGTTCGAGGCAGATACGAGTTTAGTGTGGACGTGGAAGCAGGTGGATTGCAAGTATGAGTATGAGTGCACGTATGAGTGTCGTTCAAAAGTTCATCAAAGAAGCTATCAATTGAACAGCTGCTCGGAATCTCGCCCAGGTTTTGACTAGAAAACACTTCTTGATTCGAGAAATCGAATTCTCCGTCCTCCATTTCGCTAAATATGAGGGAAAAATCCACCCCAAAGAGCGACTTCAAATTTTACACGGACGGAGGAATCGTGAGCCAGATTTTGCGTCTAAAATCGACGTCCAACAGCAATTTATCAAAAAGGGTTTAGCAGCAATTTAATCGCTAAACGAATCACAGCGCCATTGGCACGGTTTTAACACGCGATTGATTCGAGCTCCGACAAGAGTGAAACCAAGGTACCCAGATAAACAAAATTCACGCAAATCATAGCATTCCAGCGATGAAGAAAACCAGCACCATTTTCGCAAGAAAAAACTGGAACAACAGACGAATAACCTCGAGAAACAAAGAAAAAGGGGAAGCCCTAAGAAAGAGTCTAAAAGTGGACCAGATGATCGACAAAAGCGATTCAGGGATAGACAGATTTAGATCAAGAATCACGATTTAAATTATGCGTCATCACAATATAAGAGATTAGGTAAAGGCGTATCATTTTTAAATTATTGAATCACCGTGATTAACTTCTTACATATTGTCAGACCCCAAGGTTAGGAGGCCCTTAATTGAAGGATTTTGACTTTTTTTAGATCAAGAGGACACCGATAGATTCCAAGAACCCAACTATTTCCCCATAAATAAATTCTTTTAAAAATATCAAATATTTTATTTTTGAGTAAAAAATAAATTAAATACCAAGGGTACCCCCTCTCCTCCCAAACCATTAAATCCAATTTGAACTACGGTTAAAAATTAATCCAAAGTCGGGAACTCTTGGTTTATGAATTCAACGAACATAGTGACAATGAAACAGAGTGGCGACAAAGAGAACTAAAAAGCAACGGAAAATACAAAAATATTATTTGCGGAGGCAACTAAGAATTAAACATTGAATCCATAGAACAGATAAACTATTTGGTCAGAAAAAATGGACCCATGCAACCAAATAAATAATAGGAAGGCATAATAATATCAATAAGTTCACGAATTAACAGTTTATTTCATCGAATTTCAGAGATATACGTAAATGAAGTTAAGCAATAGGCTCAGAATTTGACAAGAGAATCCAAGAATTTCTATTTATATACAAACCCTACATGCTTTTAGAACTTCTCTTCAGAAGAAATTGAGCAACTGAAGAACCAAATTTCAAAAAAAAAAAAAAAACAGTGAATCCACGTCCATCGAAATCACCAAGAGTAGTGAGAAAAACGCACCCGAAAAAGGCGTTTGACCAGCCAGGGAACCAACAGCCATTTTCGGAGTCCAATAAAATTCCTCAGTTCAGACCAACCTCCCAAATTGTCAAGTATGCAAAATATGGCAGTCAACTGCATGATTATCACGAGAGATCAAAAGATCCCTGCCCCTCATTGATCGCATACATTAATTTTTTGAACATAATTTCCTGCTCACGCAATCACGAATAAGTCCCCCAATATTATGTAAAAAAAATTGCTATATATGAATAAAAATCTATGTTTAAGACCTTAGTGGAGTAAGGAGGAAGCTTCAGGTAATTGGCACAGGTCATAACACTCGGCAAGTCATCATCGGCGGCTTCCGACGGCCCGGTTCCATTAGTTGTCACATTAGCCGCGGTTGAAGAATGCTGTACCAAAATATCACTAATTGAGATGTTTTTCAAGTGATACCTTAAATTTTTAATATTATCAATTAACATCTTACAATATAAATATATTTTTAATTGACATCTTAAACTTCAGAATTTTATCAGCATACACCATAACATTAAATTTTTGATACTATGCATCTTTTTATGATTCAATTTTGATTTTTTTATTCTAATTTTTCATTTTCGAACATCTTAATAAAGAACATATAATAATGAGACTTAATTAACTTAAATTTGAAGATATGATATTCTATTAAAAATTGTCTAAATATTGATGTATTAATTAAGACGTTAGTTAAGAAATGCATTTAAGTATAGGAGGTTCGATGATAATTATCCTAAAAACAAAAATAATGTTAAATTTATACTCTCATTTCACATACTAGTTTACCACAACACTTGATTGTCATAAATTTATTGAAAAATACATCTAAGTATAAGGTATTAATTGATAATTACCTTAAAAATAAAGATAATGTTAAATTTATAATCTAATTTCACATACTAGTTTACCACAACACATGACTATCATAAATTTATTGATAGTCAATTAAAATTTATTAAAAAATACATAAAATATAAGATATTCGTTAATAATTACCTTAAAAATAAAGATAATGCTAGGCTTATACTCTAATTTCACATAATAGTTTACCACAACACTTGATTGTCATAAACTTATTGATAGATGATTAAAATTAAATGTTTCTATGAATTATGAAGCAAACTATTGTACCTTTCTCACTATTGTAAGTTTCGGGTTCAGAACAGCCAACCCACCAGGAGGAAGTCGTGGTGCACCAGTAACAAACTGGCAAAAGGCTCGTTGCTGCTCAGGAGTGAACTCTCCCATAATCTCGAGTAACTATACACAACACAAGTAATATTAGCAACTCAACTGAGAAAAAATGAATATAATATTAGATTTACATTCTTACTATATTTTTTATTATACATGTTGACATGTGAAGATATGATTGATCTAATTAAAATATTTTTAATGTCTTTAATTAAAATAATTATTTGTAATATTTATTGCACCAACCACAGCCCACACACCAGCATGTATAATTAGATAATATATATTAAGAATGTAAAGTTAATATTACTTAAAATAAAAATACTCAATAACAAGGCATTTCATCTTAGACGTACATTTACTATGGCAGGGCTCTTTGCAGTGTAGCCATGATCAAATTTTATATGATCAGCAAGGGTGTCAGCCTGCATGGTTTATAAGAACTATTATGATACCCTTGGAATCAGCCTATGATAGAATCAAACTGCATATTACCTCCCATAACTCTCGCCGGCCACAAAGCAAATGATCTAGCTCATTTGGAGTGAATACTTGCAACGAAGTGATGTCAAAGACCTGAATTTCATACATGAGCAAAGTAGAGTCAGAAAGAAAGACAGCAGCAGTAGCACCCCCAGAAGAAACAGAATAAATAAATAATTGCGCACCTGCGTCGAGATTCATAAGTAAAACATGAAAATGGACCAAAGGAAAGTATATAGAAATGAAAAGTCAGAAACTCAAAATAAAGCTGGTGACCTTTGCATATGTAAGCGCAATAAAGACATTATGAGCAAAATCAATTTCGTGCGATTATGCAAATTAATGGAGTGAAATTATATGGGATAAGTTTTTGTCTCTAAATTTTCAAACAATCAAGAGAAAAAACCAAACAAATACCTGAGTTTTGGATAAATAAACCAATTCGGGCCTTAGTTTTAAAAAAATAAAATTTGGTTCTTCGGTCGTCCGATACAGACGATCCGACCCTCCATTACCGATACGGAAGATAGGGGGTTGGATTGTCCGTATTGGTAATGGAAGGTCGGATAGTCCGTATCGGATGTCCGAAGAGCCGAATGGGCCTATTTACTCGAAACTCGGGCCTTTTTTGATTTTTTCTCAACAATCAACTATATGTTCAAAAATTCAGAAATTCCAAATAAAATATATTATGTTATTTTTCAGTTAAAACGTGTGACACGAGGAAAAGAAAACTTAACCTGGTTAAACCCTTCTCTAAATGCTTCAACTTGCCGTGTGATTCCAGTCTTTACAGTTGCATCAACTACCAAGGACACATACTCCTCTAGGCTGTTGATAGTGACCTGAAATTTGACAATATATTAGAACAATCAAAAGTAATTAACAGCAAAAAGAAAAATAATACAAATTTAAGAAAACAATTCCAAAGTTCCATACATACATTTTCATCTCCCGGCTTCAAAATGTAGTCTGGGTACCCAGGAAGAGAAAAATCCAAGTACAGATCCTCTATTGAAGTCCCACGAAAGCGCAAGTTCACAATTGCTTCATGATTATCACTACCAACCGATTCTAGGTATAGTTTCCGACAAACAAGAACATGCAACTCTCGCAAAATCTTGCCAAATTCAAGATCAAAGGAAAGAATATCATGCAAATCAAGCTCCTGTAACACAATAGAAACGTCTAATAAGATAATTCAATGGAATGTCCAATGTAACTAATGTTCACTAAGTGTTAAATATCGTAATTCTCACTTGACCAAGCACCAGCTTATAGAATGCTGCTGACAGAGGTAGGTCTAATAATCGCCCATCTTGAAGTGCTTTGGCCATCACACGACCAACTAATCGGAAATACTCTATTACTTTAGAAAATTGGCTACCATTTGAAACATCAGAATTTGGAGACCAAGGACGAGGGAACAATCCAAGTGGAGCATGTATGGAGTCTGAATTGCTTACCTTGGAATTAAACCCAGAAGAGTTTATTTTTTCATCTTTCAGTTCATCCCCATCAATTTCCATAGATTTATCAGATGAGGAATTTGATCTCCACATTCCAAGACTAGCTTTTTGTAGGTCATGACTTATAAGTGTATAAAACTCAAGAGTAGGACCCAAACCAGTTCCAACTTCACCAAAATACTCAACTTCCAACATCACCTTCTGACTAGAATACATTTCCATTACTTGCACGGCAGAATCTAAAATACGATTTCTAGATACACGAACTTTTTGGCGCTGTAACCTCCCAACCCTCACCTCTCTTTCACTTCCCGTTCCAAGACCATCTGCACCCTGTTGCTGCTGAAGGCGATACAATGCCCTTGATAACCCAAAAGCAGTTGAATAGAAATACTGTCGTCGGGTTTCAAAAGGAAACAAGAATGGACAAGCTTTCGTCAACTGATAACACCATGAAGGGAGACTTCCGCTGCATAATGCAAGGACATCTTGAATTTGTCGAGCTAATTTAGGAGTAAGCTTGGTATTAATGAACTCTTCAGGAAGGACACTTGAACCAGCAGCACTTAGCTCGTCAAAACAGAAGAGTTTACCCTCAGCAAAACGATCAGAAACTATTTGCGCTCTCAAACGTGGTGCAAGTTGGTTCAAAGTGTCTAAAACACGCAACAATGCCAAAATACTATGAGTAGGGTTAGACTTATCCATATCACAAGGAAGCTCTGCCTGCAAAATGCTATCTAAAGGAGACACCCTCTGCAAATTAGAGACAGAATTGGAAGCAGATCCGGCTTCAGTAGATTTTGATGCAGCAGAACTATTGGATCCCCCAGTAGCCATTCGATCAGCTTGACTTTCAGCTCTATGGTATGTAATAGTGTATACGTCACTCCATAACCTACTTCCATCAATAGACAAGAAATCACTACCACCATATCTCTCATCGTCATCCTCATCCAAAACAAGCTGTCTCTGGATAGCCTGGTAAATGGTTAAATGCTTATTAAGTTGCTTCCCACCAGAAGTAAAGACCAACTTTGGTGGATCACTAGAGTTACCAAAGAGAGGACGACCATGCCTGTCTCGACCTCCTCTAAAACCTCTACCATTAGCAGATCGAAGCCCGGCCATAGCAGCAGCAGCAAATGACATTGCACCCCGTGAACCATAAGAATTTCTACTTCTATGATCATTAGAATCTGAGCCCCTAAATATAGCAATTCTTCCACTTGAACCAGAGGCAGGATTGACCTGGCTATCTGCAGTTACTGGGGGAACATGACTTTCCTCAGCTGCATCTCCCAACTTAACGTCATGTACTCTTTCAGGTATACAAACGGAAAGGGACTCAGATCTTAGAACCTAGAAAAAAATTGTGAATCAGCATGATCACATCAAGGGAAATTTTTTTATGTATTAAAAGTTCAACTTGCAAAAAGAGAAACTAGATTTCTCGAAAAATCATAAGCACAAAAAGCAAGTATTAGTCATATTGAAGAATTCAGGAGATGTGAAAAATTACTTTCAAAATGATTCAGATAATAGTACCTCATCATGATCATCTTCATCTTCATCATCTGAGATATCATCATCTTCAATCACTAATGCATCATCAATCTCAACAAAAGATGCATCCAATTCCTCATCCTACAAAGAAAGGGTAAACTGTAGTCTCAAGCTGGAAACAATGAACTGTCTTACCATGGTCAAGAACAAAGAGAAATTTGATATGAATGATGCAAGATAAAGACTCCACCAATACAAGGTAGTTACCAACAAAAGAACATAATTACAAACACTTCGTCATGATATGCACTAAATATGGTCTTACCAAGGTCAAGAACAAAGACAAATTTGATATGAACAATGTAAGATAAGACTCCAACAATACAAGGTAGTTACCCCAGAAGCACATAATTACATACATTTAGACGTGATATGCACTTGTCTATGACAACACTTAATACTTATTGCATCACCCATATGAGAAATGTAACTGTGAGGAAGGAAATTGTGGCAAAAATATTTCATAAACATGATATAAAAATGAATTAACAAATAAAAATGTTTATATTGACTTCTAATACTTACGCTATCAATAGTTGCAAAGTCTATTGCAAAAAAGCTCACCTATGTCTCCTATTATAAAGTGTTTTATTTTAAAATACCAAACACCTACTTCATGATTAGAAGTATTCTTTGGGGGAGATAGTGGAAAGTAGACAAATAAGTCACTCTCACTGCCATTATAAAATCATAAATGAAATTTTTGCCTCATGTGTTTCCTCGTGTTATTCTCTCATACTATTTTCCTTGTTCGAGAATTGATCAATTATTCCATTTCCTCCAGTAGAGTGACTCGGACATATCATGTTTTCATTTATTTAGAAACATGCCTTTTTTATGCTGTTTTTTTTTCTTTTTCGCTCTCTTTTTTCTATTATTCCCTACTATCATTCATTAAGTACCATAGGTTTGATCCAAAATTAAAAAGTATATACATATGTAACAGAATATATATATATATAATTACAACACTCTGTATTACTCATAAAAATTCATTGATCCATAAAAAGTTAAGATAAAATAAATGAACTATGGGAGTTCCAACGCACATCCAAGAAAGAGGAAACAAGAAGCAACAGATGAAAATAACGTCCTGCATACAAGAAGATAGTACAAACAATCACCTGATAAATACAATTGCTATTTTTCAATTGCAGTTCTTTTTAATTTTTGCAAGAAACAAGAACTTAGCATAAGGCTAAGATAGGTACATCTAACAAATGGGAAACTCTAAACTTTCAGCTTATCCAAAATGTAAAATTGATGACAAATGTTCTATAAAATATAAAAGATTCAAGTTCTCTATTGTTGTGTGATCTACAAAGAAAAAGACCTGCTCTTGTAAGCAAGAATAATATCAAATAAATACTAGAATTGCACTGTTATGAACTCAATAAATTTAGACGCCATCGGTAAATCAATTTTCACTCCAGTGCAGAAAACAGCATAAGGACTATGCAAGTGACAACATACCTCAGACGAAGTCTCCACATTAACAGGTTGCAGAGCATCCTTTTCCATAGCAGCTTTTCTACGAGAAGAATTCCTAGTTTGAGGCCCCCTTGCTTCCTCCTGAGCAGGCTTCATAACAGCCTTACCTTTACCTTTAGATGAACTTGTGCTTTTCTCTTCAGATAATTCCTTCTTAGTTCCATCTCCTATATTCACTGAAGATCTAGACCTAGTAGAGTGACGGCGAGTTGTTGACGCAGGAGTGGTTGTGGATGGAGATGAAGCTCCAGCCACTGCAGAAGTGGTCCCCAACTCTGAATTTCCAGTAGATAATGCAGACTCTTGACCAGCCTCAATTTGCTGTACTTGAGGCCAAAGAAACTCTTCAACTGCTGCTAAACTTGCCAAGGGATCAATGAGCACAACATTTGAAGAATAATCACGCAGATTTTTCTCTCCATGAGCTCGACAGAGACGTAACTTAAAAGGTTGAGATAATGCACTTAAGCCAGAAGAAAGACGAGCACTTCCACTAGTTGACCTAGATGGCTGCCTTAAGACAACAGGGAATCGCTCCAAGGAAGATAAAGCATTTTGAAGTTTCTGAACTAAAACAGCCATTGGTGCCAAAGTACCCTCATAAGCATTAGAAGGAAGTGCTACAACGACAAATGATTTGAATCTTTTAAGTGCCTGCTGACGAAGCTTAGGCAGATTAGCATCTGAAATTTTCTCCTTCAAAAAGTATCCGCAAGAAAAATAATTCAGCAAAGCTGCGACAACACCACTTCCAATAAACTCAAAAGTGGATACACCGTCCCCTTTGCCAAATTCAACTAGCATCTCTGATATAACACCAGATAGGTATTCTTCCTTATTTGCAGAGTCGTCAATCGAGATAGACTCAGAGGTTTTTGACTTCTCTGTCACTTTTGCACGTTGATCATCAATAGCTAAATTCAGCTTCCTGCAAAGATTCTTCAAATGCAAAAGATCGTCAGTCCCTCCAACTTCAGTGGCTCCAGGATCTGAAGGGAAATACTTGTTCTTGAATTTGATAGCACAACCACTAACTGCTAACCGGATATTTGAATTAATAGATGGAACATCAACTGAACTTGGATGTGAACCAACATTGTCAGAACTATTCTTAGAGTCATCCAATGTGCTTCCATCTGGATTTGCATTACTATTACGACGCCTATAACGGCGAGTACGAGATGATGTTCCAGCCCCAGGATCATTATCTTTCTCAGTGGAGGCCACTTTGGTAGGAGTATTATTTTGGTTATTAACTAAGACAAGTTGGTCCACTGCATGAACCACGCCTTCTCTAACAAACATCTTTGCAAAAGTTTCTGGAAGCTTCTCCATAAGAATTTCAGCAATTTGAAGAGCAGGAATCAAGACATGAGGATCTTTCCAAGCTAAAACACCAGCTAAGAAACTAAGGAGCAAGTCACGAAATAAGTATTTTAAACAAAGTTTGGGTAGCCTGATCAATCATTATTGCATTAAAATTTGGTACCTTGATATATTTGCAACATTTAAAAGAGACTGGATCATCTCTGATGAGCTGAAGTACATCAATTTTCCAATGATTGAGAGACATTTGTGGCGAACAGGACCATTAACACTAGACCCGTAGATCTAACAGGACAAGACAGCATATATAATTGTTAGTGACCATACTATGATAGATCACATGTAATGAGCAACTAAAACTAACCTGTATTAAAATTGGAAGAAGATCCATTCCAAATTGCTGAAGAAGCTCAGGTTGATCATTTAAGAGTTTCTCACGAGGTGAGACCTCAGGATTTGAACAATTTGTTTCTTCTTGATTTCCAGAACCACTAGCAAAAGACTTTTTCATAGCAGATCCTTTCATAAACAAAAAACTGGCAGGAAGGGATATGATTCCTTGGGGTAGTGGTGGTAGAAGCTCATTTGCTAGATTGACAATTTCAAAAATCTGACAAACAAATCAATATTGAAAGTCATTACTTTTATCATTAATCCTACATCATTCAGGACAATAGAACCATGCTTGTAAAATATCTGTACTGATATTAATAAAAATGTAATGCAGGAGATATACGATTCAAGGGGCCAGAGTTGGATAATTACAAAAGATGCAATGACCTAATTGTAAGACAGTAACATTTCAAGCAAATAATTATATTGCTATGATTCTTGACATTTTACCAAGTTTTGTTTTATCACTTTCTTTAAAAAGAGTAGGGATATCAACTTGGGATCTCTTTGTATCTTTCTTTTAAATTGCTCTATCCAAAGAATTAAGATCAAGGTGGCAACATTATCCTACTCAAAGTTACATATTATTCAGTTGCAATAGAAAAGAGAGTATGGCATATCAATTAAAATTTTACATGCAAACAATGAAGTTTATCAAAACACAGTAAAGAAACAATCCACAATTAATTATTTTGATGTGAATATTTCAAGAAAAATAAGACAGTTGAAAATAGGAAGTACCTGCTCTGGCGGTCTACTTAAAGCAGGTGAAACAGATGCATTTGCAGCTGTGCCAGAACCTGACAGAATATCTTTGAGAATACCACTGATGCCAAGAAGAAGAAGCGTTTTAGTCCCTAATGGGGACCCACTTGCACAGGTGGAAAGAAGTCTAATTAATCCCTACACACGTGTATTATCAGTATCATTATCAGAAAGGTATTGAGATTTTTAACAAAGCATTTTATGTAGAAGATGATATTCATGTCTAGCTAAACTTTTTACATATTTTATATTGCCTTTACATGCTAGAGTCCTCACAAGCAAGTTTTCCTTTGTCCGAATAGAACTACACAATTCAGTCACTTGTTACTGCCCACTACTTTTAGTTAGCGATATAGATTTGTAATATTATACTAAGAAACTTAATATAATAATAAAGAGAGGTCTCCTTCAGGACAAGAAGAAACTTCTATTATTTCTGACCATTAATTGAAGTTCCCACCGATACTGCAGCTGGCCATCCCAGAATTTAGAATGAAAATAAGCTTGCCCGAAAATCTAACTATTGCTAGAGTTCAAAAATAAGCACATCCCTCATCTATGTATTGGGTATCATCTTGGATGATTCAACCTACCGT
The DNA here is from genome assembly GCA_003255005.1 of Begonia fuchsioides. Lineage (NCBI taxonomy): Eukaryota > Viridiplantae > Streptophyta > Magnoliopsida > Cucurbitales > Begoniaceae > Begonia > Begonia fuchsioides. The sequence goes on from QAOC01023908.1 coordinate 299,964, forward strand.
ATAAGTAGGTATGCTGAGTGATGCCTGACCACCTCCAGAATTGCTAGCAGATATAAGTGAAGCAGCTTGAGCCACTAGTCCATGATTACACAATTCATCTAATTTATCAGGAGATGACGCAAAGGCTTCGGCAATCCGAGTCAAACAAACTGATGCATGCTCCAAGACCTTTCAAGGCATAAATCACAAGTGAGTCATATCATGAGAGGAAAAAAAACTTTAAGAGAAAAATCCAAATATCATACAAATAAAAAAAGGGTATTTGTTTCTGACTATTGTCAGCAGAACCTACCTTTGCATCGTGATACTGCAGAAGGTTTGTCAACAGCGGAACTGCTTCCATAACAAAGTCAGCTGCATCTGAAGAAAGCTTTTTACACATGTTTGCTGCAGTAGATAATGCTACTCTCTGAATAGTGAATGTGTAAAAAGTCAAGCTCACTGTCAGTATTTGAAACTCAGTAAGCAGATAGAGTCACCTGAACTCCAGTGGAGAAGAAATCCAGATAAGAAAGCACAGCCATCAGAGCACCAGCACGCAGACATGCAGTTGGGTGTTCCTGTGATATCTTCTTTAAAGCCTGCAATGACTGTTTACACAGAACCATATCAACACCAAAACACAGGGCCAACAAATTTGTGTTGAGGCATTTAACTATATGACTATACCGATCGGATAGATGTATCAAACAATCATTATTAATAGACTTGAATTAAAAATCATAACAAAATTGTAGTTTATAAATTTTCTAGACTACAAAGAGATCTTCCCCATTTATATTACTTGTCGTGTAGGATATAACTAGTTAAGAAATCAAATTACCTAATAATTAGAGCATTTAACATAAAAATCTCAACCTGTTCAGCCAAGTCCATGTACTCTATTGTCAACAACCTAGCACAGAAGCATGAAACTGCACCATAATGCACAACCGCAGCACAAGATGAAGGAAGCACGTCACAAAGATGAGTTAGTGCCCTGGCGGCCAAAAGCATGATATCAGGATTGCTCTCGTGATTAAGCAGCCCAACCAGTACAGGAACAAAAGAATCAACAGAAAATGTACTCAGAGATTCCTCGGTCCCAATAGAAAGCATCTCACAAAGTTGTGTCAGTGCCTCCACCTGCCGACCTTCTTCCCCATCTGCTCTCAACCCGGCAAGGATCTTCTTTAGCCGGCCACTCTGTTGTGAACTTGAAGCAGAGCCAAGAGCGGATGAAGGTAACAAGTCATCCAATCCCGCCCCCAACTTCTTTAGAAGCCCTTGAAGGGCACTACTTGCGGAAGTCAGATTCTGGTGCAAAATTCCAACCCCCATCTCACTGTCATCATCATCATCATCATCTCCCCCAACACCACCCTCAATATTCAATCCTAAGCTTCGTTCAATCTCCCTATCTCTATCTCTCACTCCAACCTCATGCTCTTTCTCCTTACCCTTATCCGAATTATCTTTATCTGAGTTCCTCCCTCGACGACGAGACCCAGATGATTCATTAGTCGAGTCCATTGGAGTAGTAGCAGCAGTTGGTTCCTGAAATCCAGAAGAACGGGACCTAGTAGAAATTGATGAAGTAGCTGGAGCAGATTGTTTGGAAAGTGAGGACGAAGTAGCAGAAAGACGAGACAGTTTGTTTGAACGGGTAGTGGGAACAGACGAAGAAGAAGAAGAAGGGGCTGATGAGGTAGCCTCCGCCCGCTTACGGCTCCGTGTTTCCATACAAGAACCCCAACCCCTTGAATCTCCAAGACGCTCGCCACCGAGCGGCGATCACACAGTATCTGAACCAATTACGAAACACATTTCCGCAAACCAAATTACGTCTATAGATACTGGTGAAACCACCCGCCTCAGTCCAGACACTTTTCCCAATTTCAAAACCCTAGATTCCCCGCGGATTAATTGAAGTACTGAATCTCAAAAATCTGCAGGAGGTAAAAAAAAAAAGATCTCGAAGCCTCGCACAGCAGCAATCGAAAAGCGTTACGAGAAATTAGACGATGATAATGATAAACCAGATTGAACAACAGACTTCCGCAGAAATCTATGACGATTCTCAAACTTCCACCAATTAAAACTTTAACGAGGAAGGAAGAAACCTCCTCACGAACAGAGAGGAAGAGTTGATTGCAAACCCTAGAAGAAGATGGAAATGAGACAGTGAAAACGGAATTCAACTTATATAGGCAAAATCGAAATTTTATGCTCGATAAAAGGAAAACAAGATTGGAATATAGTACTTTCAGGAGAATATTTCATCAACTACTCCATGGCAGACGATTCCAAGCTCAATTTCAATTTCCTTGCCCTTGCTTTGCTAGTAGGGCTAAAGTTCAACACCTAGACTTCCATTTTTTGGCGGAAATATATATAATATATTCATGATTGGTTAGATTTTTAAGATTTTGGAAAAATACCAAATTAAAGTATAGAGTAATTAATTTAATATAGTTTTAATTGCTCTAAACTTTACTATAATTTAAATAATTATATAAATTATATAGTTATGAATATGAACAACTTCGACTTATTTTTTTCGCGGGTGAACAAAGTTATCTTATATCTTGTGGTCATGAATCTTTTTTGAAATTTATAAAATTTGATCGAAGAACTTAAGTAAAATTGCAATTGTTAAAATTTTGAAATTTATGATGAAATTTGGATGATATGCATGTGATAATTTACGATGAAATTATAGATGACATGCATGTTATTAGAGCTGTCAAACGAGCGAGCCGGCGCGCATATCGGCTCGCTCAAGCCAAAGCTCGAGTCCAGCATGTCGGCTCACTAGACCTGGCTCGTGAGCTCGGTCTGGCTCGCTCGTTTATGCTCGAGGCTCGCGAGCCGAGCCAATTTTTTTTTTTAAAAAGCTCGAACGAGCCGGCTCGAATAAGCTCGATAGGCTCGGCTCGGCAGGCTCGACGAGCCGGCCGTCCCAGGCTCGAGCCGGCTCGATTGACAGCACTACATGTTATATAATGAAAAAATTGCATCTCGAGTATGTTCATGTTATTGATCGAAATTTTGGAGTATTTACAGACATCATGTTAACGAAAATCGAATGGTTTATTAAACTATTTCGGTATGTTATATTAGACATATAAAGAAAAGTTCAAACTTGAACTAAAGAATTTGGTTAAGTATCGAAAAATTCATGAATTTTCAAAAATAACTAAAATCATAATATCTAGCTTTTATTATACTCGACTATCCTATATAATTTTATTTGAGAAATTATTTTAAGTTATATTAAACCGTTCAAAATTTATGAATTTATGAATTTATAATTTTATTATTTCAGTTTTTATAAAATCAAAATCAAACAATGAAAATCAATTGAGTCTCGATTAAATTACTAGACTCAATACTCGAGTAAACTAGAAGTGTACTGTCCAATTCAAAACCATGGTGAAACTAAACTGAAACAACTAGTGCTTGTTTGTCTTCTCTTGTGATTTATTCTAGGATTTCAAAAGTTTATTTTATAAAACTTTGAGTAAACAAATAACATTTTTACGAAAAACGGTTTGGGTCGGGTTTTAGTAAAATTAACCGAAAACCGACCCACATAAATTTGGTTAATCATAGGTCGGTTTTTCTCGGGTTTCAACGAAAAAATAACCATCCGATAACCGATTCAATCTTTGGGTTCGGGTCAGTTCGTGGGTTGACCCAATCCAATTGTCAACCCTAATTAAACGTATAAAGCGAGGACAGTGGCACCGACACGCGGAAGTCCGTAAGTAGTTATTTTGACGTTTCAAAGTTCAATTGCCAAATCATTCAACTAACTTTATAAGAAGTTAATTTTCTTGTAATTTAATATTCATCTAATTTTATGTATTAACGGTTAAAAAAATAAGGGTAAACTTTACCCATTCAACTATAAAAGTGGTTGAAACAACTATTTCTAACTTTAAATATTATCAATTGACACTTTAAATTTTATTATAAATTTAATGAGTACCAAGCTATAATATTTTTATATGATTTTGAAGATTTTCATCAATTTATTAACAAAATTTATCAATTAATAGTGATAAAAAATTAAAAAGATTATAATTGGTGAAAATTTATATTTTTTTTAAAGTTAACTAAGTTAAATTAAAAGATAAAATTATTATTGCAATGCTTTTAAATTTTTGGAATTTGTTAACGTTTGATAAATTAACTACAATTGCTAACTAAACTGATGTATACCTTAAAATTAAAGAAAAATATAATAACAATATATTTTTTAAAATTATATTAATATTTGATATAATTAATTTCGTATTTAAGGGCTAAATTGGTATTTATCATTAAAAATATAATTGATTTTTTTTTTTAAAGTCTTTTTCTAAAGTGTAGACAAAATTGATTTGGAGCTCACCTTGGCCGTTGGCAAGCAGCCGCGGACTATAAATACAAAATATGGGCTTAGATTTTTCATCGACGCCGGTTAACTCTAAAAAAAACCTTAATAATCACGTAATTTTAGTGGTTAAATTGCTTTGAATATGTTATAATTTAATTGAGAATAAGCGGACTTTTTAATGATAATGTTGTAGCGATGCCACAGTATCAATAACGCTATTTTTACGTGATTTTACCCGATATTTCGTATTTTTTTTATTATTACGGAATTTTTGTTTCCATGCAATTGCAGAAGATTAATGAAGATAAAAGCTGGAAGAATCACGAAAAAGAAGGAAGAATCAACTAAAAATCATATTTGGAAACAAGAATATCTTTGAAGATTTGGAAATCTTTCTTAATCTCAACTACCTTCCAAATCTATCCAAATCTTCCTCCAAATCGCAACCGCCTCTCAGATCTGCTGAAGCCGCACGAAGTCTACTTAAAGAAAAGTGAATACCACGAAATAAGTGTGTAGAATTGGAGAACGAGATTCACGATCAAGCTTCGGGCGTAAATCCGAAGAAGAGGTTCACAGCGACGATCACGGCAGCGGGGGAACGAGGCTGTGAGAACAACGGCTTTCGACGGCGAGGACCAAAATTCTCTCCCTTTGCTTTTCGTTTTAATTTCCGTGAATTATATGAACTTTTGATAGTTAGTATAAAACTATTTCGTTTGAGTTAAAATTAGGATTTTTCATACATTGGTTTGCTTAATGAAATTACATGCTATATTTTAGAACTCGTTTTAATAAGTGTTTAAATATCTTTGTTTTGCTGTGATTATCCCTCGAGCAATCACGACAATATGTCATTGCGTGTTTGCTAAGTGTTAAACCTGAAAATTACATCTTTGCATTGATATCATTTAGGACAACACAACAATACGTCATTGCGTGTTGCTAATATGTGTATTAAAACCATTAGGTGGTTAAATCGAGTGACACGGTTTAGCTAGGAGTGTTTTCATCATGTTCATTTCAACCTAGTGTGATCAAATTGAAATTGTTCTTAAACCCAACCATAGAGGCAACGCCAACCCCGATTTATTAATGTTCGGACCGGAACTAACTGATGTTGTGACTAATGCTGCAGCACCCACCGAGGGCAGTTCAAGTAAATCAATTTACGGAAAGTCCTAGTTGAGATTCTTACGAATTCTCAATTCGACCACCAACTTTACTTTTCTGCTTAATCTAGGTTGTTAATTAGATACTTTAATAAATATAAAAATCAAACATTTAATATTATTCTTTATTCTTTATGATACTTTGCAATTTATTCTTTAAATTAGAGATTTGACTTGTTTTCGTGGAATCGATATTTTTATTACTACGTTGTGACACGTGCACTTGCGTTTTAGCGATTACATTTTCAATCAACAAGTTTTTTGGGCCGTTGCCGGGGACAATGAATTCTTTTGATTTTTAGAATTCTTTGTGAAGTATTTGTGAATATACTTATGCAAAACGAAGGGAACTAAGAGCTCATTCCCTTAATTCCCGAACCCGAAAAAAAACGCTTCAAGAGATAAGACGCCAAAATTTAAATATACGTCAAGAAGTGATAAAGAAAGAACTAATGGCTCAAAACGCATTCCAACTAGCAAACCAAGGTCATGAACAAGAAAGACCAATTCGGGATTATGCAATTCCAGATTTAGAGCAGTTAAATCCTGAAATTTTTCGACCGGAAAATAATGAAGTGAGGTGCGAGTTGAAGCCTATTATGTTTCAAATGTTGCAAACTATTGATACGTTTAATGCTTCAGCAACCGAAGAACCGAACACGTTCATTAAGGAGTTCACATCTTTATGTGACTCGTTCAAAGATTCAACCATCAATCAATCGAGAGACTCTCCAATTAAAATTATTCATGTATGCACTCTGACATAAGGCAAGAGCATGGTTGAACGTAAAACTACGAGGGGAAATCATGATATTTACAATGAAGCCTATCTCGATTTTGCTTGTGACATGTGCACTTGCGATTACATTTTCAAGCACCAACACAGCTTCGCCATTTTCATTCCAAACCCCAATGCGTTGCAGCACCGGTCGTCTATTCTTGTTCCGATACCGTTGCCAGTGGTTGAATCTGTTTACCTCAACGAGATAGACAAGGCTCGCCGTGTCCTCCGACCTCTGCTCCTATCATGCTTAGCGTATCGTTCGTTCATTCTCTCGCTCTATATTTCTCTTCACGAGCTTTTAAATCATTTGTGCGTTGCTCATTTTGTGAAAGTAACTAAAACTTGAAGTATGATGAAGCAACATATATCTATCAGTATGCGTTTTGATTTTGTCTGTTCTTTGAAGGAATAAATCTAGAAGTTCAAAGTTAGTATATTAGTCATTATAATTTTCACAGTGATGTCCGAACATTTACGGTATGCAGCACTTACGATGAAGGTCGAAGACCGGTGGATCAAATGGATGTCGAATCGAGGAAGAGTTTTCTCATGGTAGCAACAACGGCTTGAAAAATGCTATTGATTTTTGGGGTAAATGACTCTTGCTCTGCTTAATGTTTTATGCGCTTTACTTAAACTGCGCAGTGCAGTTATTTAACGTGGTTGTGGAATAATGTTCCTAGTTTTCACGTCATCCCTAGAAGATGTGAATTTTCCCTGAAAATTTATCATCTACAATCTCTCTCTAAATTTATAGAAAGTGAAGGGTAAACATTTAAAGATCGCTTTGCATATAATCCAGGCATAACAAGTGTTTTCTTCTTGTTCAGTAACCCTATGAATGTTTGTTTGACTGTGGCGACTGGTATCCTTGATCATATAGATTAAATTCTCTATCACAATCATTTTTAATTGCCAGGTTTCGGGATTTTATGGTTAATTCTCTCGTAGAAGCATTTTTTAGTTGGTAAGTTGGTGGTGTTGGCATCCTGTCATATCTACTATCATTGGTAGCTGAACAATGAATTCTATATTAGCATTATTTTTTCTTTTTCGCATGTAGGAAGGAACATTAGTTTCCAGCATGAAACTTGGAAGGCCAAAGGTAGTAGATCTGATCATATGGAGAATTTTACGAATGGTTTTCTGATCTCCTCCACAGAACACATTTTGAAAGATAAATAACTTTCGCCAGGGCACCTGGATCCCTCTGTCTGAAAGAAAGCTAAATACAAATCTTGTCATCAGAAAACTCTTTGATGGAACCTTTAATCTCCTTTAAAAAACATTAAGAGATGAATGCACGCACTCTCACTCGCAAACATTAAGGTCCTGTGCAAACCACAGGTGCCCCTGAGAAAGAAAGAGACCAGGACTGTAAAAGCTTTCTTGCGAACTCTTATTATCACTTCCGCCATCATGATTCTGTTGTTGGACAGATGAAGGCTTTTACCTTGCCATAGTATTTACAATATTGATACTGATCTAAGTACTAAATGATGTTTGAATACTGCAAACTTGTGCGTGGAAGAAGGCCAATGTATTTCACATTAACTAAACCGCGTCATGGAGTTTCTTTCTTACTTATTGCTTTGTGAATTGTATGCTTATAGTTTATACTATCTAAATAAACTTTACAGACTGAAATTTAAAGCACTTAGATCAAATTGCAAAAGAACAAATTTTACTTATAACCATTGATGTATGAAAAGTAAATCTGCTGTTTTGCTCTGAATTTCATTATTCCTAAACCTTTTAACTAATTCTAATATGATTGTTTGTTGTTCTCTGTGAAATTGTAGGTTTAATGGATCTTTTCTTTTCTTTACAGAGAGACTCTTCTGCAAGGTTACAAATTTCACCAAGATTCATAGATCTCTATGAAGATAGAAATGCAGAAGAAAAAATTTGTGCCTAGGATGGTTGTCTTCTAGATCCATCCTACATTGGGCGTAAAGGGTACAAAACTAGCAATTTGTTAATTTCATATTTGGCTCAGCTAGCGAATATATCTAGAAAGATAAAATTCTGTATAACAGTCTGGCAGGAGAAAGAAAACTATCAAATGAGTTAAATAGATCAAAATATATACACATGACATAACCTAGAAAGCCTTTGTAACAAGTCTAAAGAAAACTAATAGTAGTAGAAGGCCTTTGTTACAAGTCGAAAGAAACTAATAATCAAGTTTAAATGAAGTTAGCTAGACCAGATAAAAAATTACCACGCACGCGCACACTAGTTGTTATCTCTCTGTCTTTTACATCTTTTCAAGCTTAACGAGAAAACTGTGAGTTATTATTACTTTTGTACTATGATGGAAAATTGCTGAAAGATGAATCAGAGGCTGTTTAAATTCTCCATCCTTATATTGAACTGTATGCAAAGGGAAGAGATGATTTAACAAAGCAAAAAAGCCTTCTTTGCTTTACTTTTGAGGACCTCTTTTAAAATAATTTCACTGTTTCAAAAAGTTCATTTTGTTCTCTGCCCTTTGTAAATTCATGTTATGGACTAGGAGTCGACGCTGCCTAGAAAGAAGCTTGTGAATGAGAAGGTATTGAGGCCAGGGCTGGGCGGATCCGACAATCCGATTGGATTGGATCGGATCGGATCGGATCGAGTCGGATTGGGCAACGGTATTCGGTCGGCAAAGTCGAGTTTCGATCTGACGTTCAGATCAATTATCGGATCAGATCGTTATCGGATTCAAAGGCGATCTGATTCAATCCGAATGTCGGATTGCCGTTTATAATCGAACAACGAATTATGATAGTTTCGTATGTTTTAGATTATGTATTATGTTGAAATTATGAATTATTTTCGTATTCGGGATTGTTTTGGATTATGATTGATTTAAATTATTATTGTTTTAAATTATGATTGTTTTGAATTATTGATAGATTTGTATTATCGATAGTTTTTTATTATAATTAATTATGGATTTTTTGGATTATTGATTGTTTTAGTTATTTTGGATTATAGATATGATCGGATTGCTCAGCGAAAATTTTGAAAAAATAAGATGGATATTGGATCGTTCTCTGGAAAATGCTCGCGAGAAAACGGAGGATCTGATCCGATAACTTTCCCGGGATTCAAGTTGAGTTTTGGAACCGATTCGATCGGATCCAAAACTTCAATCCGACGCACACCCCTGATTGAGGGTGGTAAAATGTAGAGCTACTTTTGTTTGTTGTGCAAGTGGTAGTGTATTGGATGGACTGAGTCAAAAGGGTATGCATAAAAACTTGTAAGGTTTCTGTATTGAGGTTTCTTTTGTTTTTTCAATCGTCTGGCTTTGGACTTCTGACCTTAGCCAGCAGCATTTCAGAACTCAAATGGATCCTAGGGTTTAAAGAAGCCTATAGTGTTTCGAATCTAGGTGTGCAGGGTAAGCAAAATGGGCTGACTTTTAACATTTTTGAATGCTTCTTTTCCGCTGGGGATTATTTGGACTGTGTTACTACCCTCCCTCACACGGCACTTCACTCGAGCAATTTCTTGGTCAGTCTCTTTCCTCGGTCAAAATCTTTGGGCCGAGAGAAATCGTAACTAAGAGAGGCGGGTAATGATGCAGAGTTTAAATCCCCATATAGTAAAATTATTGGGGACTAAACTTTGTAGTGATATGAACAATTCTCTGTTACGATTTTTTCTAGCTCGAAAGTTCTGATTGGGAAAAAAGACTGACCGGAAGAAAGTTCGAATAAAGCGTCCCTAGTGAAGTGCAGTGTGAGGAAGAATCGTAATAGATTGCAACATGATTAACGACCTTTTTTTACGTTTTCAGGCAAGCTTGACTTGGTCGCCGGACATAATGTCATGAAATCAAGAACACAAGGAAAAAAAAGGTGGAAAACAAAGTTTGATGCTCTTTTTCAACCGTGGCCCGTGGGAAGCTGAAACATAGGTTGGGATGAGCAACGTCCCACATGGGTAGGACGATAATAGAGAGGGTTGGTAAGATGCTACGCTAAGTAGTGCTTCATAGACAGCCCCACAAGTTCTGTTCATCGCCCAACTCCTGCCCTGCTGGCCATCGCTATTTCCACATTCTCCATGATTGCCTGTCGCCCTCGACCCTTTCTCCATTTCGATGGCCTTTTTTCTCTCCCATTTATTCTCTCTCTACACGATCAAGCCTCAAAATGTTAGGCAACAGGGGGAGAAAAACTTGCTTTAGAGACTTTCGAAAAGGGTGTGTTATTATGGTGGCTTCATCTTTTCTCAACTGGCCTACTCTTTCTCTCTCACCCACTTGATTTCCTTGGAGAGAGAGATAGGGTTCAAGTGGGAATGGTGGGTAGCGAATAATATTGAAATTTAGTTAAAACATGGGCGGGTAAAATAGGACTAATCATAAATTATATTAGAATGGTAAACTAGACTTAAACGTTAAATTAGGCTGAAATTACAAGTTTTAATTCGGTCATAATTTTAATTTTTTAAAAACCGTGAACTATGAATCGAAACTGAGTCAAAAAAATTTCTAAAATTAAATAAAACACGATCTAAATCATAATAAAATTTTGTATAAATGCTAAAATTAGTTATAAATTCGTCTAATTTTTTTAAAATCGCATCAAAATATAATAAAAATATATTTTATTATTATATTTAATTTTTTTAAATAAAAAATAAAATATATTAAAATCAGAACGAAACCAGAATTATTAGTTTTTGTGCAAGTGTAAAAAATCTAGAATAGTAAATTTTGATTTTTGGTTTTTTTTTTATGATAAAATTAGGCTGTATCTTCATCAATTTAAACAAAAAGACTTGATCATTTCTTCTCCTTCTTGTTACCAAAATGCAGAATCTCTTGCCCTGAGGGCCCCCACACCTCGGCCCGACAGGTTATGAGGGAGTAAGTTACGGTGACTCAGCAGTCCAGCGATAAGAGATCTTCTTCCTGATGCTCCAAGGAGTTACCCCAACATTGGGGGTAACAACTCTCACACTAGGGCAGCGCATGATTCGAACTCAGACGCTTATTAACAGATTTGCTATCTTTGAATCACTGAGCTGAACCCGACCATTATTTCTCCTTCTTCTCCCGTACCAATGTTGCAGATAAAACAAAACCAGAACACAATGGTAATTCATAGTTTTTGGTCCAGTTTTCAGAGCAGGACCAGACCGTACTCATCATTTAAAGTTGAACAAGTGCAGAGCCCGCAGTTTAGGCTTTAGAGAACCAAATACCCTGATTGCTGTGGAGAAGCAGAAGCCTTCGAGAAAGGTAATCAATTTTTGGTGGCATTTTCAATGCTATCAACGTCATTTTGTTGCAGCTCTTACTTTTCTTCGTGTTCCCAGACGCAACAAGAGGTACGCAATTTACTTCGTCTTTTCCTCCACTTTTCACCAACTTTTAACTCCTAAACTCTGTTTATTTTTTTAATTTAAAAATCTCTAATTTATTATTGAAGCGCACATCAAACAATGATTGTTTTTTTAACTACATATTTTTTTGATTTTATCAAATGACATATATATGTCCAACAACCTTGATGAAAATCAACTATGGTTCTCCATCGACTAGAGGTGGATACGGTTTGAGTCGAGTTCTCATATGATCAGCCCAACTCGAATGAGTTTTGGGTTAAAAGATGACTCAAAATCTGACTCAAACAAAAAAAAAATTTGGACCCAAACCAAACGGTTTCGAGTTGAGTTTGTTTGATTTGATTCACATATAAAATTAAATATATATATAAATATAAATACACTGTAACTCTTGTAAAAACATCTCATATTACTAACTAATCTTCATTTGATTTTATCAATATATATATATATATGTATATATATGTCCAACAACTTGGATGGAGAAGCAACTATGGTTCTCCATCGACCCTCTCTCCCTCTCAAAGAGTCAAAAGGCTAGAAGTGTTGCAAAGGGCCATCCTCCAAAACCCATCGAAGCTGAATGCAAAAGCTCCTTCTCCGCCATAACCGCGCACCGCAAGAAACTCCAGCCCTCCGACCTCAATGGGAAGGTCTCCTTGCTGCGAGAAAGCTGACACCAACAAAGGAGCTTGGACCAAAGAAGAAGACGACCGCCTCATCGCCTACATCCGCTCTCACGGCGAGGGCTGCTGGCGCTCCCTCCCCAAAGCCGCCGGCCTCCTCCGCTGCGGCAAGAGCTGCCGTTTGAGATGGATCAACTATCTCCGCCCCGACCTCAAGCGCGGCAATTTCACCGAAGACGAAGATGAAAACATCATCAAACTCCATAGCATTCTGGGAAACAGGTGCTTTGGATGTTCGAAATTTGAATTTGGAGCCATTTTGTCCAAACAATTTTTCATGGGGGCGAGTTTTTTTTTGGGTTTTTTTCAAAACAGGTGGTCTTTGATTGCTGGACGATTACCGGGAAGGACAGATAACGAGATTAAGAATCACTGGAATACCCATATCAGAAGAAAGCTTCTGAATTTGGGTATTGATCCGGCGACTCACCGGCTGATCAACGAGGCGGCTCAGAGCATAACGACCACTACGATTTCTTTTTCTGCTTCGACTGTGAAAGAGGAAAAAAGTAACGCCATTTTTGTCGCAGAGACGACCACCAAAATCCCTGATCTGAATCTCGAACTCAGAATCAGCCCTCCGCGCCAATCTAAACCGGAGACGCCATTGAAGAACAGAGCTAGAAGTCTTTGCTTTTCATGTAGTTTGGGCCTGCTGAACAGCAAGGAATGTAGCTGTGGGGCTAAAAAGGAGGAAAGAACAAGACTATGATATCAAATCAGGTTTGAAATTCGATGTTTTGGATTGCAGAAGCTTGGAGAGCACTAAAATGAAATATGAAAAATCTGCAGATAATCTGTTTCTCAAACCTGCATAATTATAGTGAATTTTGATATTAAACACAGTTGTCTGTACATAAATTATTATTTTTTTAAAATTAAAATTAATAACGAATTAAAATCAACCGTTTAAATCTAGTGTAGGGTTTTGGTTCGGTTTTATCCACTCTTACGGTCTATTCTATTCGATCGAAGCTATGATTCTAGAAATCACCTTGTCCGTTCCAAACTACGTGAAGCTATATAACTTACTCATTTCGTTGTGAGCACTAAGACCGTTGTATATGCTTCATAACGGATGTTGATCGATCGCAAATGCGATGAAAATATCGTACGTCGGTCCAACTAGTCTTGCGAAAAGAGACAGTTCAAGAGCATTTGAACAACATTTTTAGCTGAAATTGGAGTTAGATTTCATCCTCGGTGGCTTGAACCAACACAAATTCTAATTCTAGGCCAGGGAGAAAAAGTAAGAGATATTTGGAGGAGAGAATTGGATAAGCAGTGACAAGTGGAGGAGAGAGAGAGAGTGGAGGGAGAAAAAGGTGGAGGATGGGTGACCAATCTTGTCCATAAATAATAAAGCACAAGACTCCATTTTTATGGACACCGCCTTAACCAACTTCCTCTCCCCTTCACGATCTTGGGTCCCCCAACCATCTTCGTCTTCCTTTCTCATTTTGAGTCCATGTTGATTAAGGCTAGGGTTTCTTGTTTTTGTAGGTTTGGATGGCATTTTTGAGCCATACCCATTTCTTAAATTGTGTCAGTGATCTTAAATTATTTGAAAAAATAATGTTAGTATTGTATATTAGTATTTTTCTACTACAATGCGTTTTATTATTAAAAAAAAATAAATTTAGCGTCGGCCCAAAGAAGATAATATTGTATTGAGATCACCAGTTGACGTTATACGTAATATGTCAAGGCGTTTTGGACTATAAAACAAAGAAAAAATTTATGAGAATAATGTCCGCTCAAAATAGATAATATTGTGCTAGAAACACCAGTTGACGTTGCACATATCGTATTATTTGATCAACTCAAGGCGCTTAAAAGTGATCATAGGCCCATTTAAAGACGAGCTTTTTCTCCAAACTTGGTGTAAAATTAAGGCAAAAGGGGTTTACAATAATGGGTTTAGTTAAAAAGAAGCAATCAAAAGTGAGGACGTGCTCGCACGTGACGATGACGATGAACAACCTAAAGATAGAGACAAGAGTACCAGTGAAGAAAAGAGCTCTAGAGAGAGACGGGGAGAATGTTAGAGAGAAAAGAAGGTTCCATTGGAAGTGGCAGAATGGAAGTTCTTACTAACATCAGGGGTGTTTTAGTAACAAAAAAACGTCAGCGTCAGCCGCTACCAATTCAGCTCTTTTCGTGGCGATGGTTGGCGGCCATCGCACTTCAGCTCATGTGCGAGGTTCTGGAGTGGACCCCACCGCCACCCTCTTCCTACTGGTAGGGCCCACCGACATTTAATTAAATTTATAATAAATCCCTCCCTCCTCCGATATATAATTAGGCATTGACAAATTACAATACAGGACGATCTCGGCCGTCGATCTTCGATCCGGGATGGGTCACGCTGCAGGGAAGTGGGTCCGCTGGAATCTGATGGGCTGTCTAAAGTCATCCCTCGAGATAGAAGGGTGGTCAACGTCCGATCCATGCTCTTTCCCCAATCCTCATTAAATATCCACCAATTATTAGCTGATATTTATTTCGTGGCCATCTAATATAATAATTTAAAATTTCCATAAATTATAGTTAATTTGCCAAGATTATTATTAACTATCACAAATAAAACGGTTTAATTATCGCGGTTGACTGGGTTCGTTTAGCTAAATCATATCCATGATTAAACAAAATGAGCAAGTTCATAAGATTATATTATTATTTTAAATCAAACGTGTCGAATCATGATCAGTAAAATAAATATAATTATTTGTTTTCCATAAATGAGGATAATTTTCTAATTTATTTAGCGACGATAAATGGCAAGGGTGGACAAAACCGTGATCCAAACCAGACTGGAATCATTAGTTTTAATACAGTTTTGATTCTAATTTTAAAAAAAAAATCGTAAA
The DNA here is from genome assembly GCA_003255005.1 of Begonia fuchsioides. Classification (NCBI taxonomy): domain Eukaryota; kingdom Viridiplantae; phylum Streptophyta; class Magnoliopsida; order Cucurbitales; family Begoniaceae; genus Begonia; species Begonia fuchsioides. The sequence continues at coordinate 315,191 of QAOC01023908.1, forward strand.
ATCAGACAATGACTATGGGTCAAAAAAAGTTATAAAATCAAGCAAAACTGACTCAAATTCTAATAAAATCGATATAAATCTAAAACATAGTTATAAATCAGTTTAATTACTTAAATTTCGATCCGAATATAATAAAAAATATATATATTATTGTTATATTTTAATTTTTTAATATAAAATAAAAATGAGTTAAAACTGGAACCGCACTGGAACAGCACCAGAACCATTGGTTTCGCTTCCGATTCTAAAAATCCAGAACCGTGAATTCAGTTTTGGTTCTATTTCAGGATATAATCGGGTCGAACCGGCTCGTGCCCACTTCTAATAAATGGTGGAAGGAGTAACCTCTAGATTTGGGCTGGGCTTGAATCTCAATAATATTGGCAAAATAGTTTTATGAAATAACTTTTTTTTTAATTTTAGTAAATTTAAGGATTCGGTAAATGTGGTTTTGGAAGCTTAGTGTTCGGTTTCTTTTTTCAGAGGTTTTCCTATTTCTTTTAGAATTACTCGTTTTACGGTTGGGACCGGTTCAATTCTAGTCGAGTTTTAGCCAACCTGAATCTGATCAATCAGATTATCAAAAACCGACCCGAAAGCAAGCTCCGGTTGTTGGTTTGAGACGGTTCAAATTTTCTTTTCAAATAACATTATTTTTAATTAAAAAAAATTACAAACTCCCTTTTTTTAGTTAATTTACTTATATATTTTCCAATTTAATATCCAAAAACTAACCCAAAGAAAAGTAGAGAACAACTTCTTGAATCCTCACATTTTCTCATTCTTTTTACAAAGTTCGTTGCTAGAAACCCTAATTTCTACGCGCATCCACAGCAACGCGTAATACTTTGAAGGAAAACTCCAAGAGCGAATTTCGAAGATCAAGTTCCAAACAACATTCCGACGCGGTAAAATCATATAAAGAATTATCGATGCTTGTATAAATCGAGACATATAATATACGCCTCAAAAGCGAGGGTAACAAGTGTAAGGCTTGATCTTAGTCCATGTATTGCTTAGCCTAAAAATCAACAGCAAACCCACCAAAATGGTAGGACCCTCCCCCTCCCAAACCGTACACAGACATGAATGGTGGAAGATAAGGAATTAGGGTTTCACACTGCCTGTTTTGCAAGTGCTCTATGTGTTACATGAGTGGAGAAATCCACCGAAAAATGATTGTTCTGGTCGTGAAAACAAGTAGAACTCCGAAAATATGCAGTCTGTCCGATTGAAAATAAAAAAACCCGAGATTTTATTGATGGTGAAGATGGCATATCAATTCGGTGAATAATCTCACATACATTATAAAAGAATTTTGATTAATTTATAAGTAGAGTCCTAATTTATACTCAATACAACGCGTTTTAGCCTGACATTTGATTGAAATCTGTTTGGGCTGCAACCTTTTGTAACACTAATGCCATAGAACCGAAGAGTTAACTCGAGTTGTGTACAAAGATAATGTTTCGAAGAAAGAGAGAGAGAGAGAGAGAGAGTTCATTGTGTTCTAGCAAGGGTCTATGATAGTCGAAGCAAGACCCTTTTACATGTGAATCTTTTTATCGTTTTTCATAATCGAGTAACGAAAAGGTTGCGGTCTGGTATTCATTTATCCGTTTTCATTCTTCTAGTGATATTCAAGCACTCTTAAAGCAAAAAGGAAGAACTTTAAGAAACGAAGATTAGAAACTTAGACAAGATAAAGCTAAAATTTTAAATGAATTCCAATCATGATCTCCTTTCGTCTTGACAATAAGTTGGTTTAGTAGTTGAATTCATTTGTCAAATTTGCTTCGAAAATCGTAAATCTTCCCGAAATTCCGGCGTGCACCCCTTTGAAGTCGTTACACGTAATATATGTCGATTATTCGATCGAATTTGATGAGGAGAAGAGCAACCAGCAGATGTGCTATTACAATAAAAACGACAATGGATCGAATCCTCGCACAACTCAAGGAATCATAGGATCTTAGGATGTTAATTAAATAGACATTATATAATAAACAAGATCCCAAATAGGGGTTTTTTCTTGATTTCCTAGAGCATAAATACAAATCATTAAGTAAAAGGGGAGGTAGTGGGGGTTTTTTAGGGTTTTGAGTGGCTTCGACGGTGGAAACACGAGTCACCAAGCACTGCAAATAGTTGATGAAAAAGAGAGAAAGCCATTAGCCTCCATGAAATGCATTTGAACCTCTAAAATCTTACCTTTGAGATGTCCACTCGTTGACCAAGCGAGCCCTACTCGAGTCTCCCACCAAATGTGTAATTAATACTAATCAATTATCATCCCTAAATACTTCGATTTGTTAATGACCTAATATTGGGTTGTTTCGACGTGATGACAACTAAGAATCGTGGACTAAAACGCAATGTCGGGTGTTTGTGATTAGCATGAAACACGAAGGGAGGAAGACTCGTGAAGTTAAAGACGACATAAGATTTTGTAAAATGTGAAGACTCATCTCATACGCATACTGCGTAGAAATATACGATTTAAAATCGTTTAAAATCCGTAAAAAATGAGTAGTTTATAAATAGATGTCTCGTGATCTCTACATCGNCTAATCAACTATCATCCCTAAATACTTCGATTTGTTGATGACCTATTGGGTTGTTTCGACATGATGACAACCAAGAATCGTGGACTAAAATGCAAAGTCGGGTGTTTGTGATTAGCATGAAACACGAAGGGAGGAAGACTCGTGAAGTTAAAGACGACATAAGATTTTGTAAAATGTGAAGACTCATCTCATACGCGTAGAAATATACGATTTAAAATCGTTTAAAATCCGTAAAAAATGAGTAGTTTATAAATAGATGTCTCGTGATCTCTACATCGCATTTTGGGCTAACCCTAATATCAAAACGATACAAATTCTTGTTCGAAAAAGACTACACTGATCGGGAAGCATGTTGACACTAGGAGTTTCCGGGTTTCGGCTCGATCGGAAAACTGATCGATTGTTCCTTCCATGGTTAAAAGATTGAGGATGAGGGAGAATCTCCGGACTGGTTGGATGATCAAACTATTGTGTCCACGGCACCATATCACTAACATGTTATTTTATTAGCTTTCACCCCACATAATTTTATACTATATATTTAGATGCGGCCGAAAAGCTCGAAGTATGGAAAAGATGACGAAAAAATGACCTTTTTATGAGGGGCTTGGAATAATATATGAATAAGAATGATATATCGTGTTTTTATTTTACAGTACAGATGAAGTGTCAAATAGTGACTCTTACGATAAAGTGATAAATATTTTTATTTACAATATTAATTATACTTCAGTTGTATCAATCGTTGTTTGACACGATAATATATTTATTATATCGATCACTATTTGACAATTCAACGTATATTCTAAGAAGATCAATGATTGTATAAGCTGCACAGGTTAGTGAAGAGAAGTATTATACTAGATAGAGAGAACAATTATACTCATACGACCAATGCAAAATTATAAATTGTCTTAGACTCTCGTAATGGATAAAAACTTTGGATGTCTTTGAGTCCACGAGACGAACTGCGGCGATATTATTGTTACGATATCACAAAGTATATGTCGTGTTATTAATTATGGAACTTTGATACAAAAAGAATAAATTATTGAAGTNTAGTGAAGAGAAATATTATACTAGATAGAGAGAAAAAGTATACTCATACGACCAATGCAAAATTATAAACTGTCTTAGACTCTCGTAATGGATAAAAACTTTGGATGTCTTTGAGTCCACGAGATGAACTGTGCCGATATTATTGTTACGATATCACAAAGTATATGTCGTGTTATTAATTATGGAACTTTGATACAAAAAGAATAAATTATTGAAGTAGCAACAAAGCACGTCACAAATCTTCCTTTGCCTATAAAACCTTAATTATTTTCAAGAGATTCAAACAATAACCAACAACACCATATCTCATCCTCTCTCTCTCTCTCCTCCCCCCTTCCAGCCACTGTGTTCAACAGTAGGCTCCGAGCTCACCAAGCTATGTTGCCGAGAAGCCGAACCCTACCCAGCAGAATCCACCATGGCACCGTAAGACCATAAAAGATATTTTTACAAAAGCTTATAGTTTTCATTTGACTTTGCTCGAGCTTGTTATAGGTTGAAGAAAGGCACGATATCAGACACTATCTGCAAGTCGAGGTCCAACCAAAACCCAACAGCGAGGCGGAAGCCATTAATCCTCACTCCAATTACTCCAAATGCTTCGACGACGATGGACGTTTGAAGAGAACAGGTTATTCCTTTGTTTTTTGCTTTCCCAGAAAATCGAAACCCTGCTCGTGGCCTCATAAAGATGACCTAATTTTTAGTGTAAGAACGCTGTTTTTGTTTTATAGATTTTGTCGAAATGATATTTCTTAGAAACCCTCGTAGGAAACGAATGAGCTCAATTAGTATCGGTTTAATTTTATTTTAAAATAAAATCAAAATTACATCTCACGATTTCAGATTTTTAGAATTAAAATTGAAACTAGCGATTCTAATTCTGTATTAGTTTTAACTAAATTTTATTTTATATTAAAAAAANTTTTAAAAATTAGAATCAATACTATATTAAAACTGATGATTCTGATTCGATTTACAGTTTCAGTCTAGTTTTGTCCACTCTTACCCAGAACCAAAGATCATTATAGTCTGAACCTGGTTTTTACGTTGGTTCTGATCTGAGTCTTGATTTGACCTGCTTGGCTATCGATCGGTCGGGAAAAACTAACATGATAACATAAGTAAGGAATGTGGTAGCAAAATTTAGTGAGTTTGAACGTCGTAAAAATCAAAACACACCGAATCAACTAACACATAACATATTTGGTTTGGTTTAGTTTTCTATTTTAATTTATAAAAATCAAGTACAACCTTACCAAAAAAAGTATTAAAATAATAAAACATATGGATTTTTTATTCTAATACGAAAAAAATAAAAATTAATACTTTTTAAAACCAAATAAAAACCGAACCAAAAACTGAGAGTAACATCGGTTTGGTTTCGGTTTTGTTTTTATCCAAAACCAAATCGGCTTATTTTTCATATTCGGTTGCAGGGAACTTCTGGACAGCCACATCGCACATAATCACAGCAGTGATAGGGTCAGGAGTTCTTTCCCTAGCATGGGCAATCGGACAACTGGGCTGGATTTCTGGACCGGCCGTGATGTTCCTCTTCGCCATCGTCAATCTCTACACTTCCAATCTCCTGGCGCACTGCTACCGCGCCGGCGACCCAACCACCGGCCAGAGAAACTATACCTACATGGACGCCGTCAGGGCCAACTTGGGTACTTCTAAAACCCTCCCAATTTTCTAATCTCGATGGGTTTTGATCGTCTTCCTCGTTTGCGTGATTTTCAGGCGGAAAGAAAGTGATCATGTGTGGCTTGATCCAGTACGTCAACTTGTTCGGCGTCGCCATTGGCTACACCATTGCTGCTTCTGTCAGTATGATGTGAGTTTTCTGAGGATTTCAATCTTTTTTTTAGTATTCGAGTTGTTCTGTTCTTGGTTTACTTTTCTTGGCTGAATCAGGGCGATTAAACGAGCTAATTGCTTCCATAAGAGTGGAGGGAAAGATCCTTGCCATATGTCCAGCAATGGGTACATGATCACGTTTGGAATTACAGAAATAATCTTTTCTCAGATCCCAGATTTCGATCAAGTATGGTGGCTCTCCATTGTTGCTGCTATAATGTCCTTCACCTACTCCTCCGTCGGCCTCGGCCTCGGCATAGCCAAAACTGCAGGTCTTCATTCTTCCTCGTCGTTCCCAAGAACATAATTGCTAATGGGTTCAGAAGATTAAGTTGATTTAAGCTTTTTGATTTGCAGAAAATGGGGTTTTCAAAGGTAGGCTATTGGGTATCAGCGTAGGAACTGTGCTTAAAAATGGTAAAACAGTAACGGCGATGGAGAAGCTATGGAGGAGTTTACAGGCTCTCGGAGCCATTGCCTTTGCTTACTCTTTCTCCATCATCCTCATCGAAATCCAGGTGATTTGAAACAAAAAAGATGCCGGAAATCAACGATTTTAACGTGGAAAAGTGATAAAAATTCAATTTTTTTAATTGGGTATTTGCAGGATACGATTAAATCTCCTCCCGCAGAGCACAAGACGATGAAGAAGGCTACTTCTTTCAGCGTCGCTGTTACGACCATCTTCTATTTGCTCTGCGGATGCTTCGGTTACGCCGCCTTCGGCGACGACGCTCCGGGGAATCTCTTGACCGGTTTTGGATTCTACGATCCTTATTGGCTTCTCGATATAGCTAATATCGCCATTGTTGTCCACCTCGTCGGAGCCTATCAGGTACGATCTCCTTATTCTGCTCCACCATTTTTTTTGGTTTTGGTTCATTAAAATTTCTTTAATCCTCCTTTTTAGGTATATTGTCAACCATTGTTTGCTTTCGTTGAGAAATGGAGCGCCAGAAGGTGGCCGAAGAGCGACTTTGTGACGGCGGAATACGACGTTCCGATCCCATTCTTCGGCATATATCAGCTCAACCTATTCCGCCTTATATGGCGGACGATTTTCGTGATTCTGACGACTCTGACAGCCATGCTTATGCCTTTCTTCAACGATGTCGTCGGAATTCTCGGCGCGTTTGGATTCTGGCCGCTGACGGTGTACTTTCCGGTGGAAATGTACATTTCCCAGAAGAGAATTAGTAGATGGAGCAGTCGATGGATTGGGTTACAAATGCTAAGTATGACGTGTCTGCTGGTGTCGTTGGCCGCCGCCGTCGGATCTTTCGCCGGAGTTGTGCTTGATTTGAGGAGTTATAAGCCGTTCAAAACAAGTTACTGATCAAATCATGGATTATGTTTTCATGTTTCTAAAATATGTTCGATATCGTCAACGTTGCAGCAAATCAGATCTCTGATCGACCGACTTCTCTTCGTTCCGGCGTTCCTGTCGTCGCTGTATCAATTTTCTAATATATGCCTATGTTTTTCAAATAGAACACGAATCAAGTCAATGCACGAAAAAAAAGGAGTAAAAATAAAAATAAGCCTCACACTTTTTGGATAAAAAGTTCAGATTATGTCTAAATTTTTTAGACTTCTCATTATACGTAGTTATCGAATGCAGTTATCAGATGCAGTGACCTCTCATTAGAAGCATATTACTTTCGAGCCCTTGAAAAATTGATAAATTGAATTATACAAGTGCATATCATCATGTATATGTGGAGAAATTTCTCATAACGAAGAGAATGATGCTCGTATACAAAGATAATCTAATTTATAGATTTCTTGAAGGTTCATACGCAATATGCCTCATATCCGTATCAGACGCAGTACATTTTCGATGGAAGGTCACTGTGTCAAATTGCGTGTCATTGCATCTGATAGAGCGTCTGATACGGATGCATGATGCAATCTGATGGGAGGTCGAATTGTCCGTATTTGACGTTTGATGAGCCTAAATTGTATTTTTTTTAAACTAAAGCCCGAATAATTCTACCAAAAAATGGATTCTTTTTTGGTTTTTACTAAAAAAAATTGTTTTTTTTTCAAAACAAGCATAAAATGCCTGTTATGGGCCATACCACATAGCTCAACTCATTCATACAAGGCACAACACAGGCATGGAATGAAAGGGGCCGCTATCGAAGAGAGTAGAAGAGCCCTGCAAGGTTGAAACTTTGCCTAGAGATTCGAAGAGACAAGAGCCTGAGCCTTTACAAGGGGACAAGAGCCTAAAAGGAGGCCTAGCAACATCCTTTTGGTTCTTTAACCCATTACCCTGCTTTGGAATCTAAAAATGGAGGATTTCTGGTCAAGTTTTGCGCTTTTTTAAGCAAGAACCAGGCCAGTATTCCTCCATTAAAACTCGAAGGTTTATCAGTTTGTTTTTGGCTCAAGTTCTGCTCGCTTTGCCTTACTCATTTTCACAGCTTGGTAAGCTTTCCGGCCTTCTGTTTCAGCTCTTGTACGCTATAATGGGCAGCTGGACGGCCTATCTCATCAGCATTCTCTATATGGAATACAGAACCAGAAAGAAAAGAGATAACGTTGATTTCAGAAACCAACTTTGTTACAGACTTCCTTTTATTAGTCTATTCTCTTTTATTAGTCTATTGGTTATTTGATAATTTTGCTATTAGGTCAAGTCTGTCGTCTATTTAAAGGGGGCTAGTCCCTAGGGTTGGGTATGGATTATCAATAAACTATTATTTTCAGTATTTATTCTTCTCATCTAGTTCTCTATCTCCCCTATGGCCGGAAGAGGGATGGTTACCCGATCTCAGGGTAAACTTCCTGAGTCCGATCCTAACAATTTGGTATCAGAGCCGAATCCCTCCTCCGATCCCGAATCGCAGTCTCCAGCCGCATCAGTTACTGGGGAAGATTCTTCAATGATATTTTCAATGATGCAACAAATGTTCCTTCAGATGATGGAGCAATCACAAAGGAATTATGAAGCCCTGATGAACCGCTTGGACAAACCGCACGGACACGACATATCGGCAACACCAATTCTGGTCGCCCAAACCGCCTCAGCCGCGCCGCCCTCTGCCGCGAACGCTGCCCTAGCCGTGGCCGCGCCGGATTGGCCTCCTGCGGCGACAGCGGTGCCCAACCGCGACGCCTCCCTGCCTGCNATATTTAGGTCAGATTTAAAGTGATTAGACGATTTATATTTAATTTTAAGATTTATCTCAAATTTAGTAGAGTTTTGGTTGAGTTTTACTCGATTTTAGAATTTTTTTGGCCTACGATCTCGATTTCAATTCTGATTTCACGATTTTTTATCCTTAAAATCACAATTTTTTTAAATTAGACCCAAGATCGAGTTAAATCGTCAATTCGAATCCGATTTACGATTCTAGTATGGTTTGGCCTTACCCATAATTTAACTTCAACTTTTACACGTGCTACCACATAAAATCCGTTACATCCTATTTTCTAATCGAAACCTCGGCGTCACTAGCAACTTAGGCTACAATATTACTAGGCTACAAACTACGTAAGAGGAGAGGATTAAACTACTAAACTAGACAGGTGTCTTCGTATATAACCGATGGCACTTGGCGCCCGGTGGCGTTTCGTCCCCACCACGTGCTCTCCAATCCTCCATCCAAGGTACTTAGACTACAGTTCATCACTAAACACCTGTCAAATCGTCGACTTCAGCAACGATCAAATTAAACGTGTCCAAATGAACTGTATGATCTTTGAATTTCTTATCACTTTTTTAGCAATAACTCGCCGACCACCGTGTTTGATTATTGCACCGCCATTGGCCGGCTACAGATACCGAAACCTGCTGGATTAATTGCGCTTAGCCGGTGGTGGAGGAGACCACCCAGCGGATTCCACTATCTTCTGATTTTACTCGTATTTTTCTTGTTAAGTTCAGAAATGGAGCCGAAGAAGTAGTGAAACTGTTAATGGTAGAGTCATGAAGAAAGAGGAAAGAGGTTTAAAGATCAACGATAATCTGAATTAATATATTTACAAAAAATGGGTCCTTTCCCCCCGGTTCTATCTACTCTGTTTTAGGATACACAGTGGAAAATTTAAGGGAAAAAAAACTGGTTTTTTTTTAAATCTACCAACATTGATCTGTTTCCCAGTTCCTGCTGGTACGACCGGGAAAACCAGTCGCCGGCGATGAGCGAGATGCCATATTTACCGATGAATTTAAGCTGGTCCGATGTTGGAAAAGGCCTAGATCGTAAGTTGCTCTTTTATCTGGATCTGATAATGTTGAATAAGCAGCGTGGATTTTCATGAACTCATTCGCCGACGTTTCTTTTCGGTTCAAAGCGACGGCGTCGGGGTGGCACGTTCTAGCTAATCTCCGGTAAGCCGATTTGATTTCGTGGCAACTCGCACTCGCCGGAATACCAAGAACATCATAAAACGACAAAGAAGAACTACCCATTTGGATTCGACCGACAAAGCTGTTCGTCCTCTTCGTCTCCGTCGCAGAAACGGCCGAAACAATCGATCTTCCTCGACGAAATCCTCCGCAGAAAGGCTTATTCGCGGATATCTTGGAAGAAGCAGGCTGGATCGGAAGCTGAAGAAACGAGGAATGCAAAGAAGAAGACATTAAAAAGATAAGAAAGCTTGGAAAGAAGTTGTAGAGCTGGAGTTGAAGAAGAGAATGGAAAGTGCAGAGAAGAAGATGATATAAATAACTTCGAACCTGGGCCTTATCCATAGGATCCAGTCCCGTGCTGACTCAGCTGACTGTTCTTGTGGATAGACTTCTTCTTCTTTCCGAAATGCCCCCATCTGGTTGCTTACAGACTCCGTGGGGTTCAGATCTGATTCCATTTTTTTTAGGTTAATAATTGACGGTGTGATTATTTAATCAGATAAGACCAGTAATGTGGATAAAAGAAGTCAGATTTTGACAACATCGTATGGTCCAACGTAGGTGTCCACGTGAAAGATGAACCTGAGATATCTAACTCATATTCAAGTGTCACAGATGCAATCGCAAGTCCAGTCGGTAGCCATGGCGAAAAAACAAAATTGATAGGAAAAGCAAGCCCACTGATCTCATGAACTTGGAATGATGAAGAAGTTGCATGAAAGAGATAAGAAGAGATGAAATATTAAAAAATACAGTAAATTATGCAGTTCCCAGAACAGAGTAACAGTATTTTGGAACGAATTTCAGAGAAGATACAGTACCAGATTTCAAAACCAAGGAGCAGATTCCAATCTCAAATGGTTGTTCATCTCGCTTTACGCTGCAATTCGATAGAAGGTTGCACAGTTATCGATTTCATTGATTACCAATCGACTGTGAGGGAGAAATTGATTGCGATTCCTACGAAAATAGATCAAGCGATCAGCAGAGAGATTTACGGAAACCAGAAGTGTAAATCGCAAAATCAAAATCAAGATCGCAGAAATAGAAGCCCTGTGCGATTAACTACCGCGAATTGCAAAAATGAAAACCCTAGCCGGAGTAACAAGCGTTCTTTTCGAAATTAAGCCAAAGCTACGTCGCAGATTATCGGTCTTCTGTCTCAGATTGTGGATCTTCGTCTTCTTCTTAGTCCTCTACTCCTCTTCATTTTGTTCAATTCCTTGCTTCCTCGCTTGTTTATTGACACATCTACGAAATCGACTGTAGAGAATCTTCTAATTGCAACCACTCTCTAATTGAGGTTCTTCGTTCTGCCATTGCCGCACTTCCAGAGCTCGCCTGGTTCGGTGCCCCAACTAAGAGAATCTTCTTCCGAGCTTGCTAATTATTCTGTCAATCAATATGGCGGTGAAACATAATACAGGGTCTATGTTCTTAGTACATTAAAGTTCGGTTCGGTTTTTTGTTGCAAACTGAACCGATTCCCATTCCTACCGATTATTATTTCAACCTAACTAAAATTCAATTATTTATCACAACGTTGGGGTTGGATCAGTTAACTGTCTAAATACGATTGATTAGTTGTAAAATTTAGATAGAAACTCAAATTGATCCGACCCAAAATAAATTTAAGATTGAGTTAACATTGATTGTTTTTTTCAATTAGAATATGAACATATTAGACCCAAATTAGGGCTTGGCAAAACCAGATCAGAATTATAAATTAGACCGAAACTGTCAGTTTTAATTTGATCTTAATTCTATTTTAAGAGTAAAAAACTGTGAAATCGTAACCCGGACCGCCGGTCAATTTTTTTTTAAAATTGAGTAAAATCTGAACGAAACCTTATAAAATCCTGAAATCGATTATAATCTCGTTCAATTACTTAAAATTCGATCTAAATATAATAAAAAAATATATTTTATTATTATATTTTAATTTTATTAATATAAAATATTAAAATTGGTAAGAAAAATTTGACATAAGGGTTGCCGCTTTCAGCGATCACGCCGTAGAATCTTTCTTCTCCGTTCGTGCAGGCTGCCGACTCACCGGCTAGACCCCGTTGTCGGATGCCGTCCAATAAGAGAAAGAGGAGAGACCGTCCGACCATCCACCCGAAGAACAAATACTCTGAAAACCCACCCGATTTTGCTCTTTTAGCTTCGCTATATCCCTCCTTTGAACCCTTCGTTTTTTACGCAAGCAACGGTCGCCCCTTGATTGATTGGACCGACTACAACTCGACCCGGGAGCTTACCCGAGTTTTGCTTCTCCATGACCACGGGCTCGAATGGTATGCTTCTCTTTTCTTCTTGATTTTGAAAGTTTCATACGCGCTTGAATTTTGTTCTACCTCGCCGCCCTGGGCTTGCCATTTTTCTTATCGTGTATGATTTGCAGATGCTTTCGGCAGATTCTCGTCGGCATTTTTTTAAAATGGTCTCTCTTTTGAATGTTATCCTTTTTTCTGCCCTAGTGTTGCACATGGTATCTTCTTAGCTTTTAACTTACAGGTCAACCTTGTTCGTGAACACATTCATTTTCTAAAGATGAAATGGCTCAAAACTTCTGTATGAGTACATTCCGTTATGGAACATATTGTGGGGAGGACTAGTGAAATCTTGGCTCCTTTGGATAATTTAATTTAATATCATATGACACCAAATTCTGATTCATCATGGCTGTTGGGTTACTTTCCAATCTGGGGGGTAACAAAATCCCCTTAGATCAGCTTATGCTCCTTTTTTTTTTTGCATTTCTTTATTTTGACAGATTTCGAGCTGTTTTGTTAAAATGTAACTCTTTAATTTTGATTGATCACGTTTTTTGTTGGTTATCTGACTTTCCTTTGTTAATAAGTCTTCTTTTGAGCTTCTACTTATATTATAATGGTGAGAAACATATGAAATTTTGTCATTGACTTCTTGGGATTATTTCAATCAATTTGTAGGTGGATTCCTGATGGACAACTCTGCCCTACAGTTCCCAACAGATCAAATTACATCCATTGGATTGAAGACCTTCTTTCACTTGACATCATTCCAAATGCCAACCTAAGTGGAGGGAGAGTGCAAGGTTTCGATATTGGAACTGGAGCAAACTGCATTTACCCTCTTCTAGGAGCTTCCCTCCTCGGATGGAGTTTTGTTGGTTCAGGTAGCTTGTCTTTGCTCAACAGATGCTTTCAAATCTCTAATTTTTCCGATATTTATGTTTTTCTTTTTATTTATTTTGGATCCAATGAACTTGATCGCAGATGTGACTGATGTAGCTTTGGAGTGGGCAGAAAGAAATGTAAGGAATAATTCAAACATTAAAGATCTCATTGAAATTAGAAAGGTTGAAAGCGAATACTCGAATGGGCATTTAGCCTCTTCTTCATCCGATCTGCTAATCGAGTCGACTCAGCAATATAGTGGGCGTCCTATACTTCTTGGGGTTATCAAAGATGGCGAGAAGTTTGACTTCTGCATGTGTAATCCTCCATTTTTCGAAAGCATGAGCGAAGCAGGATTGAACCCAAAAACTTCTTGTGGTGGAACTAAGGAAGAGATGGTTTGTCCTGGTGGGGAGAAAGCATTTATAAGTCGTATAATCGATGATAGTGTTGTCTTGAAACAGACTATTCGGTATCATCGATCTCTATATCGAATCCTTACCACTTAACATTTTTTTTTCTTAGTCTTTTCGATTATTCTCTTAGGTGGTACACTTCAATGATTGGGAGGAAATCAAATCTGAAATTTCTTGTATCGAAGCTCCGGAATATTGGAGCAACGATTGTAAAGACAACTGAATTCGTACAAGGTCAGACATGCCGATGGGGACTTGCCTGGTCTTTTGTTGCCCCTGCGAAGAGGACAATATCTATTGCGTCATTGGAGAAAAGTGCCTTGTCTTTCATGCTCGAGGTCTGGTTTCTCCTTAGTTTCATTTCATTGCTTGATTTGATTATTTTGGAAATTTCATTCTTGCTAATATGCTTATTTTGGAAATTCCATTCTTGCTAATTTGATGCCTCTTCAGGCTCTGCAAAGCCAAGTCAGCGCCTTCAGCGTTTTGCAATCGATTGAGTCTTTTTTCTCTACCCATGGTGCATCTTGTAATATGAACACCTCTTCATTTACAGTCGATGTATGATTTTGTTCTGTTCTTTTATTTGGCGGGTTTCAAAGTGGGCAGGCGATTTTTATTGTTTACTCACATGGAAGCAAACTTGTTTTAGGTTAATATTTCGGCCGAACAAGCGCAGTTAACCCACAAACAAGTTGGAGAAAAAGGGGACAATTCCATCTCTTTAGATCCGACCCAATCTAATTTATGTTTCCGAGTTTCAGTAAGCTATTCTTTCTTTTTTGGTGGAATTACTTGTGAGTGAGAAACTTATGCTTATGATTATCATTGAATGTTGAATATGTCAGGTTTTTCAGCAGATTCCAGGGACATTACTTGTGAAAGGCTCTTTACAGCTCAAGGAAACTTCAGTTTCAGGTTTTTTGCCTATTTCCTCTGATATCACGGCATTAATGCAATGATAATTAGACTAAGAAAATCAACCTTTTCCTATCACATCGGGTAAAATGAAATGGGTTTTTCGTGTTGATTTGTTGCAGGGAACTTCTTTTCGATATTTCATCAATTAGAGGAGGTTTTAAAAGTAAAATTTTGTAGAGCAAAGGTGCAGTAAATCGGATGGTTAGATTATCTTTTGCCTCCTCAATCGTGTAAGTCTCATCATATTTTTTCGACTCGAGATATCTAGGGCTCTTGATCTTTTACTTTATTGTTACATTGGCAGAGAATCTTGCCTGTTTTTCCATAAACAAAATTGTTTGCCCATTTGGCATAATTATACAAACATAATTGGAATTATCCCAAGCAACACACTTCTTTTCTGAAAAAAATCATAGAAATGAAGATAGTGCAGATTTGATTGATATTCGAATTGATCCAAATACAAACAGAGAATCCATAGCATAACTCCACAGACAGAATCATCTATCCTTGCAAAATTATATGCACGTGCACTGAGCCATTAACAACCTCACAAAATTTGTGTTTCCTTTGATAACAGATTTAACATGCTCGAATGGGCCCTCGACAGAGCGGAAAATGTAGTTCTCTCATACTTTGTCGATGCAAAGTCGATGTCTATCCCGGTTCTCCCTCAAGCCCATAACCGGTTGCTTGCTTTTTTTGGCTGAGGTGTTTTTCTTGTGTTATTTCCAAGTAGATGGTCATCTTGGTGTTTCTAATACTCATCAGGACAAATTGATGCATGTTTGAGTAGAGCTGTGATGCATAAAACAATCAGATTCTCTGTAAATGAGCTGGAAAAGATGTTTGAGTTCTTGGTTCCACCTTCATATGAAAATCCAACCTGCAAAAATCCCAACTACTGAAGCAAAACACTACAAAAGAAGTTAGCTCAGGCACTAGACAGTCCTGAGCTGTCCCTGTCACATGGCTAAAAGAGAGAACCATTTTGAGCCCAAATCATAAATCACAAATCAGAATTCATTGAAACATTCAGACAACTCCAGCCAAACTTATGTGGTGATCGTGACCAAAAAGCAAGTTACCCTAAGCAAAAGAAGCAAGCTTTCTTCCACTGATTAACCCAAATATTAAATCCAGTATAAGATAAAAAGTTAGACATGGTAATTAAAAAAAAAAGTCCATTACAGGGCTCCAGAGAGTTTTCTATACCAGCCTATTCTGTGCATAAATGAAGCAACTGGAGTAGTTATTCTTCCTCAGAACAGCCTGCAGGCTCGTTAATTCCCATTCTTCAGTAAGAGATTGAGGCATTTTGCTCCATATGCCCAGCAATCTGCTTCAAAATAGTGTATATATCTTCTTTCGACGGATGCAGGCTATCCGAAACAATGAACGAATGTACTTTATTTTCGATTTCTATCCAACTAATTGCACGCTCTTTTTTCACATATCTATCACTCATAACTTCTCTCACTTTCTCCATCGACTCCCATTGCCCATGAGTAGCATACATACCAGCAAGAAGCACATAGGCCGCGGAGGATTCGGGCTGCAGATTAATTATGTGTTCAGCCACTTTCTTTCCAAGCTCGATATTTCCATGGATTCCACAGACGCCCAGTAAGGCAGAACAAACACTATCATCGCGCTTAGAAGACATCCTCTCCAGCCGATTCATCAGTTCGATGAAATATCCACCTCGACCCAAAAGGTCGATTAGGCAAGCGTAATGTTCTTGATCTGGAAGAACACCAAGATTGCTTCCCATTGATTTGAAAAACATTAGACCATCTTGAACCATCCCTGAATGACTACACCCACTAAGGATTACTATGAATGTGATTCTATCCGGCTTCACTCCTGATTTCACCATCTTGTTGAAGAGTTGAATAGCGGTTTTACCTTGGCCATGCTGAGCGAAAGCAGACATCATCGTATTCCATAGAACAGAATCGTGCTTGCAGATGGTTAGACAGAAAACTCGCCAACCAGCTTCTATGGTCCCACATTTTGAATACATGTCGATTAGAGAGCTAACAACTATTGTGTTCGGGTTCAAGCTAGTTCTAGTTAAATATCCATGGATTTGTTTTCCATGCTTGAGGGCAGATATTGTTGCACAAGCACAGAGGCAACTACTGAATGTATATTGGTCAGGAATGATGCGTAAAATCACCATTTCCTTGAACAATTCGAGGGCTTCATGTCCCAAACAGTTTCTAGCATAGCCTGCTATTAAAGCTGTCCATGAGATAGAGTTCTTTTCAGGCATTCGATCAAACAATTTACTAGCAGCTTCCATATCACCAAACTTAGCATAGGCAGATACCATAGTGGTCCAAGCAAGGACGTCCTTCACAGGCATCTCGTCAAATAAACTCTTAGCCTCTTCCATCTCTTTGCATTTTGCATAAGCATCGAGAATTGAACTCAAAAGAACTACATTTGATTGGAAACCAGCGACCAATACCTGCCCATGAACTTGTCTAGTAAGCTGCAAAGCCTGGAACTTTACGCAAAGAGTTAAAACCCCAGCAAAACTGAATGCGTTAAATCCAATTGATTGTCTTCGAAACTCGCCATAAAGTTTCAAGGCCTCGAGATAGTGCCCCATCTTTGCGTAGGCAATCACCATCGTATTCCACGAAACAACGTCCTTTTCTGGCATTTGATCAAATAACTTCCTAGCTGGTTTTATTCTCCCCAATTTCGCATAGCCGGAGAGCATATTGTTCCAGGAATACAAGTTCTTGGCAGCCATTTTATCGAACACCTTGCGTGCCTCTGAGTCGTTTCCGCAACTAAAATACATATTAATCAAATGGTTGGATATAAAAATCGAAGGGTGTTTGAAGCCCGTAAGTTTCAGATGAAGGTGAATCCATTTTCCTTCTCTAAGAGATCTGGAGTGGCCGCAGCGTTGCAAGAGTTGAGCAATCACCGGAAAGGGCAACCGAATACCTTTGCTCGCTAATAAGTCAAGATGAGAGAGAGCCCTGGAGAGATCACCTCTGGAAGCGAGGTTGACAAGGGCCTCCCCCACGCAGGGGAGCTTGGAGAGTTTGCGTCCTTTAGGCCGTATACGAAATGCGGAGGAGATTTTGGGGGCATTGCAGAGGAACACCATGTGAAACGGAACCCTTCATCTATCAAAATTAGCGACTAATGGGCCGGCGTAGGCGGCGGCGAGTTCGAGTAGAGCGGCGGGCCAGACGCTGAAATCCTAGCTTTGCTTTGACATTGCATCAGAGCACTGCCCAGAGAGACTCAAGCGACTACCCATCAAGTAATCAAATTGAATTACGATTTATTTTTAATTGTTTATAATTTTAGTTACGTGACTATGCGAAATTTCTCGTACTCAGGACCCTCACACCCTAGTCTGACAAGCTGTAAGAGAGTAAGTTACGTTGATTCAACAATCCAGAGATGATAGACATTCTTCTTGATGCCCCAATGAGCTATTATAACATTGAGAGTAACAACTCCCACACTAAGACAACGTATGATTCGAACTCCGGCACTTGTTACCAGATCTGTCATCCCTCGACCACTGAAGTGAACTGACACGGCACTTGTTAGTCCTAATTCTTCTCTATTGGGGTTCGGCCGAACCGAATCATCTTATTAGGTTGGTTTTGATAGGGTAGGCAAAACTAGACCGAAATCTCAAATAAGATCAATTCTAATCTGATTTTGTTCTAATTTAAAAAAAAAAATCTGATTTTAGGCATGTTTCTGTCTTTAAGAATAAAAAACTATAAAATCAGAATCGAAACAAATCGAGTAAAACTAAACTCAAACTCTAATAAAAATCCGATATAAATCATAAAATTAATTATAAACTCACTCAATTACTTAAAATTCGACTCAAATATAATAAAAAAAATATTTTATTATTATATTTAATTTTTTTAAATTTAAAATAAAACCAAGTTAAAATAAAAACAAAATCGCAACCATTAGTTCAGGTTTAAAAAGTCTAGAACCTTGGGTTCCAGTTCTATTTAGGATAAAACCAAATCAGATCGACTCGTGCTCACTCCTGGGTTTTGGCCATCTGTGGAATCATTTTTCAATTCAAACTCTTCGAACACTGATTTTAATTCAGTCCAAAATTTAGGAGTCACAAACCGTGAAGAATAAGAGAGCAACGGATGATCAATTTTGAATTTGAAAAATAACACAATCATACTGAGTTATTTCTACAAAATTGTACTCTCTCCTATGACTTCACTGTAGCACAATAAAGAAACAACTAAATATAAAAATAGCCAAGTATTTAGAAAAAAAACAGGGTCTATCATCAATTTTCTTCAGCAGCTTCATCTCCAGCATTTTCAGCACTGCACACACAAGAAAAACACCAGCCATCAAAATCATGAAACTCAAGACTAGATTTCCCTAATCACTGTAATTTTCAGGAAGAAGGACAAGGAAAGTGGGAATGGGTTTGGATTTAAGGTCTACAAATATGGTTCTAATCCGTATCGAATAGCATCGAAAAAATTCAGAAAAGCAATGGCAATCTCTGCAGTCATTTCTCAGTGATTCAAGAACTGGAAAAACTCAGACATGGTGGTTTTGAAAAGTAGATGTTTCGAGCCCAAAAGCTGGAACAACATCGGCTAATTTCTAGTCCAAGTTAGAGCAAGTTGAACCTATAATTTCTTATTACAGCACAAATATGCGAGATTGACGACTAAAATGTTCGATGGACACGAAGAAGACACTGACCAGGCATGTTTCTATGTCCTTAAAACATGTAAAAAGCTCAAAAACCTCAAATCACAAAGATTATCCGCGAAAACAGTATCAAATATAGATAATTCAAGATGGTAGATGAACCAACCTTTTGGGACGAGTCTCGACAGAATCAGGCTTCCTCCAAGTCCTCTCAGCTCGATCTTCAGAGAGCCTGCTAATTCCATTGATGGAACTTCTTTTCCAATGAGAATCTCCATTAAGCTTTTCCGAGTTCTCCGAATCCTTAACCTTCATCAACACAAACTGCTCATCGATCTTCTTCCAGTCTTGTCCTTTTCCAGCCAAAACCTCCTCTCTCGGCCTTGCCTGTCCGAATGGATTGGAGCTTTTAGGCTTTGCGTTGTTCTCTAAACCCTCTGGCTTTCCATCATTGTTCAAAGGTACTGTACGAGGTTGCAAATTAAGCCTCGGTCTCTCACCTCCGGTTTTAACAATGATGCCCTCCTTCTTCCCCCACTTATCAGAATCAACACCGACTCCATTAGAAGAGAAACCCCCTCTCCGTTCTCGGTCAAAACTCCCGTTGCTGCTGAATTTCCGAGTCTCTGAAGGTGTAAAGCTCTTGCTAGAAACCCAGCTATCGGATTCGTCTGCTTTAGAGGACTGAGTATCAGAAAACCATCCTTTGTCTCTCTTCTCAGACCCGTTGCTCACAATTGGCCTTTTCCCCGTAGCCCAGTTGTCTATCTCATCAGCCCTAGACGGAGCCGCTTCCCGACCAAATTCCTTTCCAAACCCACCGTTGCCTCTTCGCGCCTCATCAGAAACCCTAGACGAACCCCATCTCGAATTAGACGAATCATCGCTATTGGAGTATCGATTCGTCCGATCATAAGAACCATTGGAGCCGTAATTCCTGAACCCACCGCCTAGCCGACTACGGTCAAGCTCATCGGCAGTTCTCTCGCGAGGGCCAGTGGGGAGAATCAGGAGATCTTCGTGGGTGGAGACTGGCGCGGGCTTGGGACCTCCATAGGTAGTGAAGTCCGCTAAGGAGATGGTCTGGCCTTTCTTCTTCTTCGGTTTGGCGGCAGCCGCCGCTAGAGAGGGAAAATCGGCGGCTGGGTGACCGTTCTGGTTTTGTTGAGTTTCAGCAAGAAGTTCGGCTTCGTGCTCTTCCGAATCAAGAGCCCAAGCACCGGGCTTCGCCCATGGAGACACTTTTGCTGCCATGGCTCTCTCTAGATTTTCACACTTTCGTCGGGCGAATTGCGTTGGATTACAGAGTTGGAAATAGGAAACGAAAGACTTATAGAGAGAAAGAAGCTGCGAGATTCCAATCCAACGGCCAGATTAAAGATTCGGAGAAATCAACAATTGAGATTGAACATTGACTTCTTTCCTTATGCCATTAGGATTATCAATTTATCACCTTTAATCTCCAAATTAATCAGAATTAAATAATTAATCAGCACGTGAATCTCAAGATTTCCCACGCTGGAAATTTGAGTCTGCAAAACCGAATCGAAATTGTAAATTAGAATAAAATTGACGGTATTAATCTAATTTTAATTTTAATATTTTAAAATTGACGGCTCGTGGTAGACCGGAGCTGGAGGAGGAAGAACGGGCTCCTGGTAGACCGGAGCCGGAGGAGGAAGAACTGGCTCTTGATAAACAGGCGACGGAGGGGGAAGAGTTGGCTCTTGGTAGACCGAAGCCGGAAGGGGAAGAACCGGCTCTTGGTAGACCGGAACGGGAGGCGGGAGTGGTTTGAAGACGGGTGGCCTGAAAACGGAGGGTAGATCACCGGGTAAGGAGGGACGGTCGGGAACGGCGGGTGGTGGAAGAAAAACCAGAAGAAAGCAGAAGCGCAGGTCGACTGAGAAAATCTGATCTTCCCGACAAGCCCTAACGTCTGTTCACCATCTTTCTCCATCTTCAACGATCTCCTCCGGGAGCCTCACTCTGAAATTTCCTTCTGCGTCGAGCTGCCTCGACCCTCTCGTCTGCAAATCTCCATTAGTTTTGCAGCCTATGGTTACTCGAAGCCCCGCATAGAAGATAATTTCAAGCAAAACCCTCATCAGTTATTCTACCTGCAAATGCATGGCTGAGCTTGAAATTACTTTTTTCGCAGTCGGAACACTCTCCGACCACGACAACCTCGACAGACTTATCATCGGAGTTGCAAAAGCCTGCTGCAAACAGGCAAGATAAAACTGTAAAGAATGAGAAACAGAAGTAGAATCGAAGAAGAAGCGATATTATTTATTGATGTTTACAATGTTTAAATAGAATACAAGCTACCAACTAACTCCTAAAAATCAGAAGAAAATATACTAACTAATTACAGCTATATAACNGGCAAGATAAAACGAAGCTCAGAACAAGCAGTCGACAAAAGGAGGGTTCTGTTTCTGCATGGGGAAACGTGTTAACAGAAGAGGAAGAAGACTACGGCTAAAGCTGTAAAAGCTTCTCCGATGAGGTATAAACGGAGTCCGATTATAGAGTGATCTTAGGCTGGAATTAGCCACACTATACTCGAGCCAATTCTTTATCATAAATTTGTTGCACTTGCTAGTAGATTTTACTCATTTGAGTTTTTCCGTTTTTATCTTAAACTAAAAATAGAATCAACCTCGATATTTTAAATTTTATTTTATATTTTTTAAAAATAAAATATAATAATAAAATATTTTTTAATTATATTTAAGTTGAATTTAAGTAATTGAACGAGTTTATAATCAATTTTAGTATTTATATTAGATTTGGTTAGAATTTGATCGAATTTTACTTTATTTTTGAACTTTTTTACCCACGATTCTAATTCTGATTTCACGGTTTTTTACTTTTAAAAACCGACTCCGTCTCACAAATAACAATTTTTTAAAATTTAGAACATAGAACAGATTAAAACCATTAATTCTGATCTAGTTTGTGATTTTGATCCGATTTTGCCCACAGTCTAATAATACTAAGAATGACCTAAAGTTTTGGGTGAAATCAGAAACAAAGATGAACAAAGTTGCGTTGGAGCAATATCCTCCGCTGTTTTTGGAGTGATTAACCCATGAAATTATTGGAGATCAGCCATGGAAGACGATCCGACAGAGCTATCACAATCAAGCAGCCAAGTTTCTGGCCAGAATTCCTTCCAAGGAAATCCCAGGCCCAAAAGCCAGAATTAATCCCCACTCGCCATTTTCATCTCCTTCCTTCTTCGTCTTCAACCTCTCTTCTATCATATACTCCAACACGTACACGATCGTATTGCTACTCGCGTTCCCATAGTCCATCAGAGCCCGCCGGCTCGCGTTCAACTTTTCCGGCGACAAATCCAGCCGCTTTTCCAACCGGTTCAATATTGCCGGCCCGCCGGGATGAACCGCCCAGAACAGCTCGTTATATTCCTGTCCATTGAATCCGACCACTCTCATTAACTCGCCGCAGAATTTTTCAATGTTGTCTTCGATGATGTGGGGAAGCTCCTTATCTAGCTTGAAACTAATTCCCTCCTCCGTCAATCGCCCGTCTATAATTTTCTCCGTGTTCGGCAAGAACTGCTGAACCGCTGTGTGGAGTTCAAAAAGAGGACGCTCGATCTTTACTTCCGGGTCCGCACCGATCACCATTGCTCCGGCACCGTCGCCGAAGAGGGCCACTCCGACGAGATCGTAAGGCCGGTCAGCACTCGGCGGTTTGTATCCTATAACGGTGGTTTCCGACGTGGCGAGAAGAACTCGACTGCCGGGATTATTTTCGGCGATATCTTTTGCCAGCCGGAGGCCAGCGACTCCACCGGAGCAGCCCATAAAGTATAGCATTACCCGTTGAGTTTCGGGACTGAGGCCGAGGCCGGTGGCTAAATAGAGATCGCCGCCGGGCAGTCGGACTTCGCTGGAGGAAACGTAGACCAAGTGGGTTATCTCTGACACCGGCCTTCCCCAGTTCTTTATACAAGCTTTCGACGCTTCGACGGCCATCTCCGTGACCGCGATATTACAGATTTCGAGCCTTTGCTTCACCGTCGGCCGACCTTCAACGGCGAGCTCTGGATACTGCTTCAGAATCTCTTCCGACATAACTACGTATCTGGTTTTCACCGTTGTCGTTTTGCCTTAAACACGACAAAAACGCCATTAAACCTAACAACCTCCGTTGATTTAAGACAGTTTTAAAGGTCTTACAGAGTCGAGTGAGCTTCTGCCTGAGGTCAGGATCATCGCAGTTAGTGTTCTTGAAGTAGCCATCGACGAGATACTCTTGCATGACAAGCTGGTGAGGAAAAGCCTTGCCAAGAGCCAGAACAATGGCTTTACCAGGGCTAGCTTTTCTACCATAACCTGTTCCCCCTCCTCCACCAAAATCTCCATCCCCCATGTTTTGCTAACCTGCGCTGGAGAGCCACTGCACCTTGAAATTAGCAGCAATCTAACACACCAAATATATAAAGAGGTGAAACGAGGGTCTGTTCATAAGCACGGCATTCATGCTAAGTTTCAGGTAGATGTTTGGTGTACTAAAAATTACAGGTGGGGCATATACTATGACACTCTTAACCATAACCAGAAATAATATTAGCCTTCATAGCTCGAATCGATACAGTAAAAAATCGAATCTACCATATAATGTCACATATTTTCAGTAATATTAGGCGAATGAAAGGAAGAAACTTCAAAGATCAGAGATGCACTTTCCACTGATGTAATCAATTACTTGCGTAACTGCTTGATCCAGAGCAGCCGCCACAGTGACCAGATTTTCCAAAAACTCCTCTGCCGGAGGCTTCTCTCCGTCCACTATGTCAGTCACTGCTTTTATGAATATTGCAGGCACTTTGAATAGATCGGCCACGTACGCAACAGCAGCTCCCTGGAATAGTCAAACTTTGTACATGAAATTGTTTCGAGTTTCAGCACAATTCAAGCTAAGAATTCAGAGAATTATACTTTCATGTTATATGTGCATTAAGAAAGCTAACCCAATATGAAAGAGGAAATGAATCAAAAGCTCAGAATCTAAAAACATGTTGAAAAAAGGGCATCCTTTTGAAAAGGTTGTAGTAGTTATAGGAAATCCTGAATGCCATCAAGCATCTAAGCAGGTTAAAGAGTATATCAAACTATCTTTTTAGGAGCCCATTAACTTGTATTATATAATTGATTTGATCAGCTCCACTACGACGACTTTATTAACTGATATAACTCGGTTATTAATTTCTAATGCTCATCTTAAATCTATTTCACAGTGGATATATTCCTCTTGAGAAGTTGAAGTGATATAATCATTTAGCTTTTTTCTTCTAAAACCTGTGTTCCTTGCTAAAGTAACAACAAAATGACTAAAAGACCCAATAAAATATTGCAGATAGATAGGCAAGTATGCGCAGAAATTTTCTGAATTTTTTTTTTACCTCCATGTCTTTGATTGTGGCATCATTTGCTACAATTGATGCCTCATCTTGAGAAGACATATCTAAAGAGTCTCCTGTAGACAACTTGCCAATCTGAAATGAAGAAAAACTATGTCAAAATTGCTTCTTTTTTTTACCTCGCGTAAAATGTCTTTACTGATCTGTCCTACCTTTAGGTTAAGTTCTTTCACGATATTTGGTGTTGAGAGTGCCTCCCGAAAACCAACTCCATACAAATCAAAAACCTGCAGAAACATATGCAAAGGAAAAATGAACAAGAAACATTCAAAAAGCAAAATAGTATATGTGAGTTTGCAAGGAAAGTAAATAAAGTGCATATGAACGTGATCAACCCAATAGAAGACTCCTTTCGTCACTGCTGTTAATACAACCAATTGCTCACATTTACTGAGAAAATAAAATGCACACATAAATTCAGTTAAGGTCACATGATTGCAACTTGCAAAACTTCACATATTACACATCAAATCACTTTGAGTACAACAGTCATTTAATATATCTGTGGTCATATGAATATAAGAGAGAGAAAGAGAAGAGAGAGAGTATTACGGATGCTTACGTAGAAAAACAGTATGTTAGACGAGTCTAAAGAATTTGAAAAATTATTTTCTTATGTTAGTCTTTATTTTGGTCTACTGAGTACTCTGGTAATTTCGTAATTAGTCAGTCAAGTCTGTATTTCGCAATTAGTCAGTCAAGTTTGTATTTCGCAAATAGTGCGTTAGGTCTGTTGAGTTTATTTAAAGGGCCTTAGCCCTTAGGGTTTAGGAAGCAATCAAATATCTTTTAGTTATTTCTCTTTCTTCTCTCTAACTCTATCTCTATCTCTCTACGATCGAAAGAGAAATGGTTACCCGATCTGAGGGTAAACTCCATGAGTCCGATCCTAACAAATTGGTATCAAAGCCGAATCCCTCTTCGGAATCCAATTCTCCAACAGCTTCGATAAATGGAGAAGATTCGTCGATGATGTTTCCATTGATGCAGCGTCTGTTACAATTCATGAAAGAGCAAGCTAGGTCAACTCAGGAACAAGCGCGACCGAGTGACGAACAGGCACAACAGAATCACGAAACCCTAATGCACTACCTGCACGAGTCACACTCGTTCGGATTCGGCGCATCATCTTCTGCAGGGTCTTCACTCATGCCCCACCTGCGCATGGCGGCCCAACCGCCACAATTCTGCCCACACGCGCTGCGCTCATCGCGTCGGTTTTGCCTGCCCCCGCTCGCGTCACGCCGTACCTGCCCACGCCTCACCGGCATTCGCGGCCAGCGCCTACTTACTTGAGCAGCCAACGCCTCTCGCGAACCCAATGCCGATTCTTCCGGCCGCCACCGGCTCTGCAGCTCCGTTCGCTGCTCCCATGCCCAAGAATTCAGGGTTCTCTGGTCCGGCCGCCGCAACCCAGCCGCCTGTGGTACCCGCGCTCTGACGGCAATTCGACGGGGCCCCTCCGTTGTTCGGGGGCATCACTTTTGGGCGTAACGATGTATTTCGAGTCAATCGTCATCCCGGACCTAGATACGATCATCCAATTTCTGACCTGGATACTACAAGACCCTATATATTTTATTCCAGTGAAGGTTCACGCTCGATTATACGTGTCTGTCTTAACTTGTCAACCTATGATGGGTCGTGGGATCCTCACTGGTGGCTTAAACAATGTGAACATTATTTCCAAAGTCAGCTAATTTCACTACAAGAGTGGGTGAGATTGGCAGCTTATCATCTCCGGGATGAGGCCGATGATTGATTTAAGCATTTCTGTGATGAGACGCTTGAGCACTCATGGGATCATTTCATATACTCTTGCACTGAGCGTTTTGGAGTCTCCAGCCGAACGAATTCCTTGGGAGACTTAATCGATTTGAAACAAACTGGTACAATAGCCTAGAATCAGAAGCAGTTTCAGCATTTACTTACCAGAGCTCAGTCTGTCACTCTTGTTCAAGCTATCCATCATTTCAAAGTCGGCCTACGCGACTCAATCCTCATGGAAGTCGAGTTACAGGACTCACCCACGCTAGAGCGGGCCATCGCTTTAGCACGAGCTTATGAACGGCGAATTATTCCATCGTCGGGTTCTGATAACCGTCGTTTCATTTGCCCTCTGGGTACTTCCACTGTGCCATTTGTCACATCTGTCTCGCAGCTTCCAACAGTTGGGCAGTCAGGTCCACCACCACCAATGCAACGTAATTTTAAACGTATATTCCGCGAAGAGATAACAGATCGAAGGTCCTGCGGCCTATGTTACAACTGTGATGAGCCATTTTCACGGAGCCACACCTGCAAGCTTCTCTACTGGCTTTACTGTGAAGGCGATGAGGAATTCGAGGATGAGCAAGTAGAGGAACTATTAAAAGTTTTAAGGATTCTCTTGGGAAGACCTGCATGCATTTCGAGAGACATTTTCCTCATTAACGCTTGAGGACAAACTGTTTTTCAAAGAGGAAAGTGATGTTACAGACGCTTTCGTAGAAAAACAGTATGCTAGATGAGTCTAAGGAGTCTAAGAGATTACTTTCTTATGTTAGTCTTTATTTTAGTCTACTAGGTATTCTGGTAATTTCGCAATTAGTCAATCGGGTCTATATTTCGCCAGTAGTCAGTCAGGTTTGTATTTCGCAATTAGTCAGTCAAGTTTATATTTCGCAAATAGTCAGTCAGATCTGTTGAGTCTATTTAAAGGGTCTTAGCTCTTAGGGTTTAGGAAACAATCAAGTATCTTTTAATTATTTCTCATTCTTCTCCCTAACTATATCTCTCTATGGCCGGAAAAGAAGTGATTACCTGATCTCAAGGTAAATTCCCAGTGTCATATCCTAATAGAGAGAGAGAGATATATACATGTAGCGAGAGAGTCGGAGAAATAGATAGATAGATAGATAGATAGATAGATAGATAGATAGAGAGAGAGGTAGATAGAGATAGAGAGAGATAGATAAATAGATAGATAGAGAGAGAGAGATTTGTCTCATTACACTAAGCTAGTATGTTGGCACTTACGGGTATAGGTATCCTTCTATCATGGAAAGCACAATCAGACGCAAGATACACATCACCAATGGAAGCACCTTTTACCTGAGCATTCAGTTATCAGATAAACAAAAATTAGAAATTTATATCCTTGATGCTCATTAAATTCATGCTAGAAGAAGAAATCAAACTCGAGCTTATTCAGCATTCTGGCTATCGATCAATAATTTTTTCTTTGACAAAGGGTGTGGAGAGGTAAAAAGCAGATAAAATGAAAACGAATATGAGCAAAAAGTCACTTTCTTTAACTAAATACCTTGAAGCCACCAGCAGTTCCTGCATTTATTATTAAGTCTGGTTGTAGTGCTTGGATAGAAGCATAGGCTAGAAGAGACGCAGAAACTGTACCCACACTATCAACTCCTGAAAAGTATTTTGGAGATCAGCAAAATTTTATTAGACAGTTTCCTTTTCTAACAAAATTTATAAGCATGTAAACAAAAGCCAATGAATTAACATCCAAACATCGTGTCCTCCCATCAACTATGGCATTTTACATCATTCACACTACCACATCTGGTATTTTATGGTAGACTACAAGTAAGCCGATTGCTAATCAAGCTCAATCAGGTCGTGTTACTGGTTGATTGGAGCTATGGGACATATTGTGATTAGTTAATTTATAGTTAATAGACCCAGGTAAAAGAGACAACATGCCACATGCCCATAGTCCATTAAAAAACCTAACACAACAAGCAAGTTCTTTCGGCAAGAAATGACTTTTCATAGAATTATGAATCGAGAGTTTGTTTGAAAGATGAGTTTTCCTTGGTTAAATAAAATTGTTTTTAAAGCAGGTTTTCCAGATTAAGCTTTTTGGGTGATGTCACATGATCAACAACAGAGGTCATAGTTTCTATTAGTCAAGTGTATGACAACTAACCTTTACGGGATAGTTGACAAAAGGACATACTAGGCATAAAATGCGAAATCTCGAATTCTTACCCAATGCTACATCTTTTCCAGGCCAAACTAAATCAAGGTGCAGATCTTTGTAAGTTCCTTGATACCAGACCCAAGGAACTCCTTTTGGAAAGCTGCAGAGTTGCACAGACAATTCAGCAAAAAATTCTCCAAACATGTTCCAAAAATCAATCGAATCAGATAAAAGTAGGAAAAAATTTCACCCCGTACAGCAAATAAAAGCAGGAAAAAAGTCCCACTAGTGTTAATGACTTTGGAGTATAGACGTCATTAATAAGTTCACAAAAGAATCTTCCTCTAATAACAAATTCGCTTCAAAGCAGGATTCTCCAAAAACGAATATTACATGGATTACTTTACACGACCAGATACTTCAAAGCTTTCAAGTGGAAAAATTCGAAAGTACTTCGAAGCATATTTAATAATAAGTTCGATACATCAAACGATGATGAAAAGGATAAAATCTGAAAACAGGAGGACGAGGATTTTATTGAAAGAAAAGGCTTACTGAGAGTTAGAATTTTGGTAAAAATAAAATAGAAGCAAAAGGTAGAAAGATCTTAAAGACAGAATAGAATTGCACGGATTTATTTGCAATGAAGATACAAAGAAAATAAAAATGAAGAAGATCTAATCGGAAGAAGAGACTCACACTGAATCAACGTCCTCGACGAGCTTGAACTTGTTCACCAAAGGAAGCGCTTCGGTCTGCATAGCTGTACTTAAAAAAAAAGACACTCGAAATGAAAACTCAAACGAAACAAAAATCATAACAAAGAGGTCACAGAGCAAGAAACGGAGGAATAAGACGGCACCGATGATGATAAGAATATTGGAAATGGGACGCTTCTGAGATTGGATACCCATGGCTGCGCCGGCAACCTCCGGCTGATCTCCGTCAGAAGCCATAGACGTCAACGGTAGATCGCTCCGATTTCTACCAGTTTCCGGTGGAATCCAGGGCCGGGGGAAAACTGGCAGAGATGGTAAAACCAAAAAACCTCTTGCGATGCATCATCTCATCTACAGATTGGGATCAAATAAATTTATATTAAATCTAATTTTTGGGAAGTGACGTGGCTTTATCTGATTGGATAATTAGAAATGAAATTCAATACGTTACGACTTAACTTAACCTGACGTGGCATCGTTACGTGGAGCGTGAAATTCTATAAAACATTCTAAGAAAACATTACACATTGACGCCACGTGTACGCTGCTTCGTTTTCGAGAATCCAGTTTCAAGACTAGTAAGAGACGAGTATGCAAAATTATGGCTAGGCTGGACAGCGCCGGACTGATTTTATTTAGAAATAAACTGAAATCAAAACTTACGGTTTCAAATTTTTAGAACCGGCACCGGAACGTTTCGTTTCGGTTTTAACTTATTTTTTATTTAATATTTTTTAAAAAATTAAAAAATAACAAAAAATATAATTTTTTATTATATTTAGGTCAGATTTTAAGTATTTGAGTGAATTTATAATTAATTTTAGAATTTATATCTAATTTTATTAGAATTTTGTGTAAGATTTTACTCGATTTTTGAACTTTTTTTACACACGGTCTCAGTTTCACGGTTTTTTACTCCTAAAAACCAGCACATACCCATCAATAAAGATTTTTTAAAAATTAGAAAAAAACTTGATTAAAACTGGCGATTCTGGTTCGGTTCACGGTTCCAGCTCGATTTTGCCCACCTCACCCTTATGCAAAATCAAACCCGAACCATAAAACCGAACAAGAATCGATATATTTGATCTAATGAGAAACCAACAATTCAATAGAAATTCTGACTCGTGGAAACTAATTCTTAAATCGACAACCTTAAAATAAACAAAAACAAAACATGCACACGACGAAGAAGAACAAAAGGAACATCAAAGACCGATAATTCTTGATACTAGAATTTGGCAATGTCGGGAAGGAATCGGGAAAAGACATTCGACAATCGTCACCATTGAAGTATATCCTTCGAGGGAAACCCCAGCCGTTTCGGAGAGTGAACGATTCCGGATCTTTCCTCAGCAGTATCTCCGTAGTCACAAAACCAACTTTGTCAGCATCGGCCTGCAACAGCTCGATATTATATGACTCGATCCCCCAAAAAACAGCAACTGCATCTGTACATGTTTCGCAATTTTCGTAAACACCTCGACTCAAAACTAAAAACCTCCAAAACAAACAGCTTACTTGATTTCGAGATGGGTGCCAAGATAATACATTAATTTATATTGCATAATGATAAATTATCAACTGTCTCAAAAGTTCGAGATTGAAATGAAGAACAATTTAATAAATATTTAGTGAGATTTTTTTTTTTTTGCTTTGGCCAAATATCAAACTTGAGACCTTTATTTCTGATATCATGATAAATTTCTAATTGTCTCAAAAGTTCGTGCTCATGAGTCAAGAATAATTTAATTATTTAATTATTATTTCAACACAAAAATAAAATGGGTGAATACCTTCATATGCACTTGATGGAATAGCTGAACTGTTGAAGCTAAATGTTCTAGATGGCTGTCCAAAACCAGGATGTTGAACCAGGATGTTCCAATCTGAGTAGTTTTTGTCAAAGTTGTAGTTAGAAACAGTTAGTTTAACCCTCCAATGATCAACATAATTGTTCTTTATATGCCAATGGACTCCAACCGGGCACATATGGTCCGTGCATCGGACCATGTCCAGACCTTCTGTAGGACTCGAGGACGATATCGATGACAAAGGGCTGAAAATACGAAGAAAAAAAAACAAAAAAATACGAATATCTTGACGATGGGATGAATAGAATTAACATTGTGGGAGAAAGAGAATACCAAAACCTTAAACATGAAACAGTGGTTTGATCCATGTCTCTGCATCCGCAGCTACACGTCAGACATGGAGTGATCTTCGGATTGTAAAATGCCGAGAGGGAAACACAGCAAACAGGTGTTTTATTCGCCAAAAATCTCGAGTAAGTGCATGCCGATTTCCAAGTTCCTGCAGTTGAAAGAATAAAAGAACTTACTCATTCCATCACAATTCAGCTTCAAGAGTAACAAACTCGTGGTTAAACTTAATAAAATAGGAAAGAATAAGTCTACATTTATCTTTTTATTATATATTTTAAAAAACACTGAAGTATGAAAACAACGATGGGTATAATTAAAGTGTAATTTAATGCTATAAATTATAAAAAAAATTAATTGATGCAGTCATTATTTGACACATCAGCGTATATTTTAAGAAGGTACAAATAAAGAATAAAATTAGCATTCTCCGTTATGAAATTGTCGAAAACCTAATGAAAATGTCGTACTTACGATAAACCTGAATTTTTCTTCGTCCTCCGATGACTGAAGAAACAGATGGATCGGTGTCCACAAGAGGGTTACAAGTGTAACCTTGACCAGGTGCAAGTAGAGTGAGATTAGCTGGAGGTTGCTCTGAATTATTTAAACCCAAATTGCCAACTCTAATTTCAAAAGAAGAGAATGATTTGGAAGGGTCAGTAGCCAAAGCTGACAGAAGGCCAGCTTTACAGCAATTCTCCGATCGACTCTCCGGCGATGCTTCCGGCAAGAGATCGAGCACTTGAGGATCCTTCTCGCACGAGTGAGGTGCTGGTTCCTCGAACTTGAAATAAGAACAATTTCCTTGCTCTGTGGCAAAAGCACCATTCATGGACAAGATTATCTCTTGATTTCTCCATGTCCATCCTAATCGCCAACCTGGCTGGTCGACATTTCGATAGATATGGTAATTCTGGACAGTCACTCTCGCCTGCAAGAAAAATCCGAGCACAAAATTGTATGAGGCATTTTATCAAACAGTTGGTGTGCAACTTCTAAATCAAAGAAGTTAATCAGGGTTCTAACCAAGTAGCCTCCTGGGGTCCATGAAAGGATGTCAAATGTAACTGTAATGTTTCCATTTGGATCCAAAGGGTCGTAACAATCTGCAAAATAGACAGAGATGACTGACTTGGAGCTTTACAGAAAACAAACAAGTGAAGATTTAAAAGAAAATATGGTGCCTGTCGGAATGCAAATTGTTAGCGATATGGCCGAAACCAGTATAAAAGACCACAGATACGAAATAATTAGTGCCATAAAGATTTGCAGGAAAGCTGGAAGAATGATACGAAAAACAAAGGGTCTTCGTTGACTAATGTATAAATGGAAGTGTTCGACGGTCCTACGTCGGAAACAACAAGAATCATAGGAAACATCAACCTGGTATTTAGTAGAAAATTGCAAAAAAAAAAAAAGAGTTAACCATTGGAAGAGGTTATGAGTTATGAAACCTGCCAACAGATTAAACGACAGAGTTTATTTGGAAGCCGTCTCTTGTCTTACCCATCATCGCTCATTTTGACTGCGACCAGAGACGGGCGCACCCTCTCTTCGAACCAGATATCGAAGAACATGCGATTCGTACAAGAAGTCTGAGGGATGAAAAATGGACATGGCAGTGACGGAGATCCTGAAAGTTTTCGGAAATGAACTCCATTTCACTCTACTTTGGTGCTAAGAACTCGACAACTCTCGTCCAGTCATCTGTTCCGATGAAACCAAAATCTTAAATAAAAAAAAGATGGGTTTGAATCCGGTCGCCATGTTGGTAGTTGTTCGATCAGAATTGTGAGTGTGTGACAGTTCGTTGCTTCACTCTCATCATCTAACCAGTAATAGGGTTTGCTTTTACGCACTCTTAACTAGTAACCAGTAATGTTAGAGGCTATTAAACATTAATTAATCAAATAAATTATAATTAATATATTAAAATATAAATAATTATATATTCAATAGTCATTTCCATCCGTCTCTCCTTCACAAATTTATTGTTAACTACTCATAGAATAACTGGTACAACAGTGATATCCTTAGCTAAGAAGAAGGCTGCAAAAGAGTAGAGGAAGAAGAAGCCAAGGGCTCATGAACAACACTATTTGAAGACACAGAAATCGGATCGCCCTCCAGTTGTAGCATCACGCTTCCGAGAATCCTGGTCGTTAGCTTCTTAAACTCGTCCTCTTTTACCAAATTACCATCACCGGCTTCGACCATCTTAATCGAATCGGCAATCACCTTGTCAAGCTGCATATTCTCGATATCAAAATGCTAAATTCACTACGACGATGGAGTTTTCAAGCATAAAATAACGATTACCTCGTCTACTGCGCCCGGTGGTGGTAAGCCCGCCGATGGGGCCAGCCCGTCTAGGACGATTCGAAGATATTCTTTGGATATTTTTCCGTGACGATGTTTTGGAACACTCTCAAGAGCAGTATTAAGCGACTGCGTCAAAAAACATCCTCGAGTTATTCGTTGAATTCCAACAAAAAGGAGTTGTCATTTGTTTTAGGGTAGCGCTACATTTACTTTCTTAGCATATCTTCTTATTGTTCATGCTGATGTGTCGAATTGTGATTGACCCAATAAATATATTAATCATCAATCGACATGTCAGCGTGTACAATAAGAATATATGATAAGAAAGTAAATTTAGCATTACTTTTTGGTTTATAAGAACAACCTTTTCAAGCTCAAACTTGTTGGACAAGAGTCTTCGAATACTACTTCCGTCGAAGAGGTTCTCGCTATGCGCAACAATCACGGGATTTTCTTTAAGACGATGAGCCAATTGATGGCCAACTCTTTTGAATTCCACCAAGAAAGTCTCTTTACAAACAACATCCGTCCAATCCCGAGCATCCCAATCATGCAAAGTTGGCTCGATAACGTTGCTCATCACCTACAAAAAAGCCAAAAAACCGAGACTAAGGAAAGAAAACAGACCGAATTTCACTAGAAAAAGAAGAATTTGCATACTAATTTACCCAAGAATCGGAAGAAGGGGGCATTCCTTGATCAACAGTAAGTTTGTTCAGAGCTTTGATAATGTAATCACGAAGCGATGCATTGGGTTCTTCGATGTTCGAGAATATTGAAGCCAGCTCTGATTCATAACCTGAGCTATTGATGAACTCCAAGAGATCTTCACCGTCGATTCGTAAGATTACGATCGGGTCTCGTTTCAATCCTGCAGCCATGCCTATCAGAATGTCTGAGAGCACTTTCTTGAACTCAGTCTTGGTCACTTTTTCTTGCCCCCCATGGGTAAATTCATTCAACGCCTGCATAAAAACCGAAGAAATGGCCACTTTCGTTTAATTAATATTGAAATAGACAATCCGCTTTTGGCCTACCAGCACTGGATTTGCACACTAGATTTCCTTAGAAAAAATATATTAAAAAAGTCACGTATAAAGATCGAAATACAACTGTAAATTTCACGACTCAATCTCACATGTATTTGCGGACAAAACAAATCAATTACCAGATTTCCAACTTAAATCTAGCCTGCCAGACCCGACCAAGATAGATCTTTACCTTTAAGCGCATTATCGGTGGACACTAATCTCTTGAGCAAAATCATCACCACTAATACAATGTTCAAGCAAGATCACTATCAATCGTGATCGTCTAACATCGTCAAATCGGGGGAGAAGGGACAATTTTTACCTTTAAACGCATTAAAGGTGGAGACTTTTGACAACTTTAGTTGCTAGATTCATCATCATAAAAAAGGGTATCAAAGCAAGATGAAGAAAACCACAACTTGAGACTTTTAAAAAAGTTCCACTAGACCGACCATCAAAAGTAGTACTAAGAACTTGTTCTTTCTCGATAATTCAACGAGCGCTCGAGGAACTTAGATTCTCACAAGTTTTTAATGTTTTTACAAAGGGTAGGCTTACTCACTAATCACTCTGAAAAAACATTGATTCAGCATCTTTAAACGTCAATGGTGGGTCCAGTCATGTAGAAATGCCAAAACGAACCACTTAATACCTTATCCTCATCGAAAGGCTAGACTTCAAATCGAAGCAGTATGTCTAAATCTCCAAACAAAGCATACGAGTTCTTGAAAAATCTTTTTAAACAGTAACAAAATTCCTAGATTTGGGTATGTTGAAAACAGGGAAATTTACAATTAACCATCAAGAAAACTGTGTAAAAATTACAAACGTGCAAAGCATATAAGCAAACAGTTAGGAATCACTAAGTAATCTAAGCTAAGTTTCAGTACAAAGCATAAGCAACGAGGAAGATAATACAATCACGAGGATCAAACCACAGAAGAATGAAGAAGAGAAATGGGTAATAACCTCGGAGTAGATTCGATCGGAGTCCGGCGAGGCACCCTGAGCAGGAAGGCCGAGGGCAGCACCGATATCAGCGACGGCAGGTTGGAGTTCATTCACAGAAAGCTTACCATCTTTATCTATATCCAACTCTTGGAACTTATGGTCCACGAAAGGGTTGAAGATGTCCTGGTTCTCAACCAACTCCATAATATTGGAACCGTCCAGAACCTCGTCGTTTCCACTGATTTGAAGTTTGGAAGTTGCAGCGTCCATTGTGGCTCTCCTCCCTTTTTCTTCTAGGGTTAGAATTTAGAGTGATCTTTCTCGCGATTTCTGAGAGGATATGTGCTTTTATTTGCAGATTCTTGTGACAGACCACGGAAAGTTGCAGTCTTGACGATCTAATAGCAGGTTTGGATTTGTGCTTGCTTCGAGAGAGAGAGATGGGATGCAAAATGCGCAGTGCCGAGAAGGAAGATAAAAACCAGACAAAACGACAAAATACGGCCACTAAAGTCATCTTACGTTGTATTTTGTCGGTGGGTTTATCCCAAGCTCGTCCTGGACACTTCGCCCTTCGACTTGGGCCACGTCTCGAACGCTTCCCTTCCATTTCAAACCAAGTTACAGATCTGTTTTCCCTTCGAAATAACAACAAAAAAAACGGCGGACAGACAATGTCAGTACTCTGTTACAGAGTTCAAATTATCTTTACGATACAATCAAGAGGTAAATCGGAAGTGGAGAGTTCAAATCGGAAAATAAAGAAAAGACGAAGCGGGTAAAAAACTCTCCGGCACATTATCGGAATCACCAATCTCTTCTTTTGTGTTTCTCCGCATATACTGCCACGTGTCCTTTCGGAACCAACCCGGATCTCGTTCGCTGCAGTTTCTGCTTCGTCTGAGCTATACCCATCAACTGGATTCCCATTTTCAACTCGAGTTGAGCTCGAATGGCTTTGAACTTGGCTTGAACTTGTGGGATCTGGGTTCTCCCTAGAGAAATGGATAAAAAACCGAACACAGAAACAAGCTGGGATGAAAAACCGAACCACTGTCTTGGGCAGTTTCGTTCTTCGAAGAGAGCGGTTTGGTCTTTTGGTTTTGTGCTTCAAAACAACAGCTCAGACAAATCTAATTTCTCTTAAACTAGAACACAAAACTCACATTTGTATCATGATCTTCATCAATAATTTATTTTAATGATTTCTCTACGTAAATTTTGTATTTTTTTCTTCTGATTAGTAACAAGTGACGTAGAAAAGTGGGAGAAGAATGTTGGATATAAGTAGATCAGATTCGTTCTCTGAAGCTCTCTAATTTGGCTTCAGTCTAGACCAACTGATGCGTGGCAAATTGCTCATAAACTGGACCAATCAATCAGACCCAAATTCATCCAATCGACACATGGAATTTCAAGCTTTTAACGCGCTTGCTTTGTCATCTTTGTCTGTATTCTAAACAAAAACCAGCAGTGGCTGTCTTTCCAAACGTTTGATTGAATAAACATAAGAAAACATGCTGAGTGAGCTGTAGTTTTCTTAAAGATCCTTGCAATTAGAACCACAAGATCATAGATTTCATCGAAATTCAAACAGTTGGCTGCGTTTGGTGCGTATCGATTCGTCCCCAAACGTACATTAACATGATTCCTTTTTTGTTTCCAATGAGAAACATGAACATTAATGAGACCGATCATTTGTTGGGTAGGCAAATCCATGTGAGTCTGTGTGTTTTATGTCTCTAACAGACAGTTCAAAGAGCATGATTGAGCATGATTTATATATATATACTTGTTTATGAACTTCATAGCCATAGAAATCCATCTGTTCAATACCCTTTGGAAAGTTTCTTCTCTAGAAAAAGAAAAGAAATGGGAATCTCTTTGCTGAGTACAACGAATTCTAAGAAGATTCTTCGGAGGATAGTATTGTCGGTCGGAAATGAACAAGTGCCGAAGGGCCACTTTGCGGCTTACGTTGGAGAAACCGAGAAGAGGCGGTTTTTCGTGCCGGTTTCGTATTTGAGACATGCTTCGTTTCAAATGTTGTTGAATCAGAGTGAGGAAGAGTTTGGATATGACCATCCAATGGGGGGTCTTACTTTTCCTTGCAGAGAAGAAGTCTTCTTTAGCAGTTTACTAGGACAGTAGAGAAACATATGTTGTTTTTTTCTGACATTACTGACCAAATTTCCAGTTTTGAGCTGAAAAATCTATGGATTTATAGCATGATACACTAGTCTCAAGTTCATCATCCCAGTTCATCCTTTTTCTTTCTGCAAAATTTTCAGCAAATGAAAGAAAAATATAGGGATCTCAGTAATTGGAGATCTTGCCGAAACGAAGAAAAATCGACCGTTCGATCATGCGCACAAAGATTGAAAAACACAAGAAAAATCCAACACATTTAGTGTATTCTAATTCATACCCTGATTCGAAAAGTATTCGAGTTGCGGAAATCTTCTCAAATCGTAGCAAAATCGATCGTTGGAATGCGATATAGGTCGAGAAAATAGTACAGACATTGTTGCACCCCATTGAACTTGGCCATTCAAGCTGGCAGTAGAAGGTTTGAAAGGACTGAATCAAAGCTAGAAAATTTGACCTTCTATCCAACAACGCTAGGAGACACTTTCGGGAAGGATAAGGTTGACTATCAATCCATGTCTTTCTTAGTTGATTAATGTTCAAAGCCATGTGTTTTTGATCCATGTCAGCTCCTGTTCCTCACTCTTTTTCATCCTTATCCACTTTCATTTTCCATCCTTTTCATCTCAAAGAAGCAGCTCTTCATCTGTAGAAATGGTTTTACTTGTATTTTTCTGGGATTTTACTGCAGTAAAAGGATTTCCTGTTTATCAAGTGAATCAAAATCTGGGAAGATCGTCAAAAAAGCTATATTCTGGACAGTTTTTAAAATTTTTAATAATTGTATTATTTATTATAATTTATATTTTTTAAAAATACGAACATCAATTAAAATTCTAAAATTTAAAAGATGAACTCATACATTATTGTCTTTTTAGCATGCGAAGATGATTTCAGAAAGAACGTTCAAATAAAAACTAATTACAAGTTAATTATTAGTTAAAATAATAAAAATGAACCTCATGCAAAAATTATCATAATCGCTTTGGATTTTAATTCTTTTCTAAATCATTTTGCAAATTCAAAATGCAATGGTATACAAATTTATCTTTATTTTTTTAGAATTTTTTTGATAAAGTGGGCAATTTAATAAATTATTTTATTATTTGTAATAATAAATTATATATATTTTTAAAAAAATTAAAACTTTCGTTGTATTATACTGTTATAGATGTATAGTAAAAATTTTAACATTCTCATAACATTTGATTAATAAAAATATTAAATTAAAAAAAAATTGAGCGGACGACTATTGTAGCTAGGGCTGGGCAACCCGAACCGGACCTTAAGGTCTGGCTTGAAACCGTAAGGTCCAGGCTATGGTAAACATATGAATTTCGGGTTCGGGTAAATGAGTAGGGAGTCGGAATACCATGTATTGTTAAAATATATGATACATGTGTTTAATACCTGTAGTTGGTACTTTGGAATGTATCTTTACAATTTTTTCAATAATATTCTGTTTTTTTTTTTCATCAAAATCCAAAAATACTAGGATCTTACCCGGATCTGAGTAAGCAACATTTCGAAAAAAATTTAAATTTTGGGTAGACTAAAAAATACTCAGATCCTACTTGGAATACTCGAATCCAGGTATTTTTCTATTTTTTCGAGTAGGTCTGGGTTTCGAGTACTGTTTCGTACCGGATATCGGAATAAATACTCAGTCCGTTTACCGTTTGCCCACCCATAATTGCAGCTCTCTCCGGCATATAGTTTCAGAAACTATGAATCATCCCACGTTTCAGAAATTTCTCGATCAAGAGGGAGAAGAGTTCGGATTTCATCATCGGATGAGCTTACGATCCCCTGCAGAGAAGAAGCTTTTCTTAATCGTTACCCGGCATTTAAATATCAGTTTATGAGAGAGAAAGAAGAGTGGTCATGTCTAAAACACATAATTTTAAATTTAATTTCAAATGTTAAAGTTGGGTCATAAGATTAACGATCGAGAGATCGATTGCCAATTCATCAACTTTCAAAGTTCCAAGACGTGACGTGCCCTTAGTAAAGTTGATATGTGACTCTAAGTCACATTCCAATCAACGACGACTTTATATTTTATTATTTCTTAAAACATTTATATAATAAATTATAAAAATTATTATCTAATAGACCAGTTATTTAGAGATTAAACAGTGCTTCAATTTGTGTAATTAATTAATTATTTTAGTTATTGGAAAATACTACTTCAAAAATGCTATTAAATCAAAGAAAGCGTTACTCTTAAGCGTTAACTAAGTTGAATTGAATAAAAAACTCATTTGAATACTTTTACAAGGGGCCACAGTGTCATTTGCACATTCAAAGCTACTTTTGCAAAAGCAGACGTCTATTGGGTGCTTTCAGAAATCTAATCTTTTACTTTCCGAAAAAGCTAGAAATCCAAAAGACGAGGTAGAAAAGAAGCACACCAAATGATTAAAGTTGTGTAGATCTTGTTAATCACGCTTAACTATGGTGTAGTTCTGCTTAATTAACTATTATTAATTAAATGTAAATTATGTATTAGTCCTTAAATTTAGGAGCCATGAGTAAGCATGTCTTTAATGAAGGAAGCTTGTATTGATTTACTAGAACAAAATAGTGAGTAGAAACTCGGGATGTCGCTCGACTGAGTCAGACTGAGTCAGACTGAGTCAATAGACTGGCGTGTCCGAAAGCCCTCGGAGCAACCCGGGATTGATCGTTGAACCCGGCGTCCGTCCGGAGATCGACGTGGCAACGTCTCCGGGTATCCTCCAGGCCGGACGAATACATCTCCGACGGTGTCCGAGTGACGACTCGGAGAACGTTCTCGAAAACTGACTCCTCGCATGGGATCAACAGAGGACCTTGGTTGGTGAATCCGTACTCTTCTTCAGCTTCGACGAGGAGCTTTTTGAAGAATGGATGGTTCAGATGGGTGGCGCGTACGATGAATCGCCGGCAGTTGGTTCCGACGCAGATGGCCACGTGTTCGGAAGGAACGTCGGGAGGGAGGCGGGAGGTGGCGGTTGTACGAGCCTTGTTTCGCCACCGCTGAACCATTTGACGGATCCTCACGATGCGCCGGATATTGCTGGATTTTCCGCTCTCCGGTGACATTTTGAGAGAGAGAGAGAGTGAGAAGCTGAGAGTTAAGAGAGAGAGAGGAGAGTAAGAAGATGACAAGCAAGAAAAGAATGATATTAAGAAAGCTTTTTAACGTCGAGAGGGAAAACAATTAGTCTTAAGTGAAGATAATTACTAAATTGCCAATATTATGAATAATTTCTCTTCTAATTATCTTTTTTTTCATAACAAATCTAGGTTACAAACTGAATTAATCTTGGAGGTTTATGTAAATTAATAAATCAAATTTTAAATTTTAAAATAAATAATCATTATGGCATAAATGTCAAATATTTAGTGTGCCACTTTGTTGGTATGGTTAGACAGAATGTCCGAGTCAGTTCGACCCGATTTTATTTTGAAATAGAACCAGAATCGGGACTCACAGTTCTAAATTTTTAGAACCGGCATCAAAACCAACCATTCTGATT
Organism: Begonia fuchsioides; assembly: GCA_003255005.1. Classification (NCBI taxonomy): domain Eukaryota; kingdom Viridiplantae; phylum Streptophyta; class Magnoliopsida; order Cucurbitales; family Begoniaceae; genus Begonia; species Begonia fuchsioides. The sequence goes on from QAOC01023908.1 coordinate 356,479, forward strand.
CCGTTTATGTTTAAATCCAACTTTATTTTATATTTAAAAAATAAAATATAATTTGTTTATTATATTTGCGTCGAGTTTTAAGTAATTAGGTGAATTTTTAAATAATTTTAATATTTATATTAAATTTTATTAATATATTAGTTGTATTTTATTCGATTTTAAAAAATAATTTTACTCACAATCTTAATTATGTTTTTAGGATTTTAACTCCTAAAAATCGACATCATCTCATATATCATGATTTTTAAAAAAATGAGAATCAAAACCGGATTAACGACGATTTCGGTCTAGTTTACGGTTCAGGTCGAGTTTGCCCACCCCTAAACAGAACCAACCCTTTCTCGGTTTTCTGACCAGCTCGTGCAGTCAGGTTTGGGCTGGGCCAGTGTTGACCATCAAAGAACCGGCTCTGGTTATACTCCCTCCCTGTTCTTCTCTGTGGGCAAAAAAATTTGTAAGCTGAACCATCAATCATAGCTCCTAACGAGAATTAAAATCTGGCCCAAAATTAGTTAAGATTCAATCCAATTGTGATCCAATCTAAGAACCGAAACAAACCTCGATAACGCCAAACATATTAATTTTTTTGTTCTTAATTTCAGAATGGTACTAGAACAGGATGGAAAGTGCATATGATTCGATCGGGATCGGTTCCCAGGTTTTCCTTCCTGTGGAACAGAAAGAACCGGCCAGAAAAGAACTACAACAGTAAAATAATTAGTATCTTAATGGAGATAAATTGTACAAAGAAAAAGCAAATCTTGGTAAATAACCCTACAACAGCTCTCAACGATTTAGGTGGGAAGAAGGGCAATCCGCAAAAGGCCCACCATTTCACGTAGGAAATTGAACCACTATTCGGCAATTGGACCAACTATTGAACCGACTCTGGTTTGGCTGATGCAGCGCCGTTCTGTCGGGGATGGACGTTGAGATGAGAGGTTTGATGATGCTGCTGCATATGAAACGTCGACGTTTGCCCACTTATGTCTGTCGTCGCCAGTTTTAGCCGCTGTATTTCTGTTGTCAGGGCTTCGTTTAAAGCTGTAAAACCCCAAAAATTAAGCTAATTCTCTTAACTGAACCATAATCACTTCAAAATAAGCTCTTTGTTTCAAAACATCATAGGACATGTTTTAAATATTACCATCTCGGAGCTGTACTTGTTGCTCCGTGGATTGAAGACGAAACTTGAGCTCATTGTTCTCGTTTGTGAGCCCCACAGAATCTCTCTGACAATAAGATGAAAAAATGGGGGATCCATCCACTCAGACCAGGAAAAGGACAAACCAAAAAACAATATCTAGCCGGCTAAATTTCTACCTGAAGAAGTGTAAGCTGAGCAGAAAGCGTTGTAGCTTCTGCTTGGAGAGTTTGAACCTTGTGTTCAAGCTCGGAAATATACCTCATCTTCCGCTCCTTAGATCGAGCAGCCGATTGCCTATTCGCCAATATCCTAAACCATGGATCAATCTAATGAATTCGAATTCAATAAAGAAATGAAATGGTTTAAGTTAAGATTACCTTTTAACGCGTTTTGGGTCGGTCAATGCAATCTCGGAAAGTTTGTCATTTGCCATGATTTTCTTCATTTTGGCCCCGCTGAACTCGCCATTACCGAACTCCAAGCTAAAAGGAGTCGAGCCACCATCGACAAAATTGGCCGGTGAAGGTGGGATTTTTGGAGAATCCTCCCCGAACTGGATCTTGCCCATGAAATTATCCATTGAAACACTTCGGTAATGTCGGGTGGTTGGAGCAATGTCTCCTCCTGCGCTTCTTTCAACCCCTTCCCTTTTATCTGATGAATAACTCATCGCAGGCCTTTGATTGGTTCCGCCATTTTCGTTCACACTGCTTTCTGCTTCGTTATCACTGCTTTCGCCTCCATTTGTCTTAGTTCCGCTGGCTCTGCTGTCCAAATCTTCGCGATTCTCAGTTCCGTTCTTCTCGTCTGTCCCCGACGAGTTCAGTGAATCGATATTATCCAAGTTCATGTAAGCTGAAAATAGATCGTCCATGACATCACTTTCGGATTTCCTTTCGCCCATTCCTTCTGCATTTCCGTCCCCATCTCTTTCCCAATCGCACTCTGTTTTGACGAAGTGAGAAGGCTTTGCCATCAGAAAATTCTCTTTACCAGACACCGACCTCTCTAAACTACCCGAACCACCCTTAGATGGCAGAAGTGGGAGAGAAGATTGAATCATTGTTGAAAATCCAAATGGAATATCACTAATAGACCTCCTATGCGCTTTGCGAGGGGGAAAACTATCAACAGCTTTCGAAAAATGACCTTTTGGGTAAGGAGAGGGGGGCAACAACGAGTGTGAACTCGTATCCCTCTCCTCCATTGATGCATCGGCTGAAACCTGGTCTGATATTGACGAAGTTGGAGAGTCGCGAAATGGCGAGGGGCTCAGCGGGGGCAAGGAATCTAGCGAGAAAAACGATGACTGTGACAGTGATCGAGAATGAGTAGGGCCCGATGCATAATTCTGTGAAACATAATTCTGGTTCACCGGCCGAGGGATCGGGATCTGAGAGTATGGTGAAATTGGGGGAATCTGATGAGGGTGCGACGGAGGTATCCCAATTTTTTTGCCATCTCCGAAAGCATTTGGTGAAAGATGCCGCGAACGGAGCTGCGTTGAGTTCAACTGTGGAATATTGAGATGATTCATCGGCAATGTTTGCTTTTGATAAGCCGAGAAAGAAGTTCTTTGCGAACATTGGAGATTTTACCCTATAGCTGATCGAGCTCCTTCAGTATCGCCCATATTTTCTAAGAACTACAATCCAAAATCCAGTAGATTAACTTCCGTCCAACCTCAGATGAAATCCCCCAAAAAGAAGCACAGAACTCCAAACAAATCCAAACCTGTTTCAAAATCAAACTAAAGCTCCGATCAAAGCACCGGGAAGCGTAATAATCGAATCACAAAAGGGAAAACTAGAAACGCATAGAAACTGAACAACTCCAGAGTTTAACACATGGAATTTTTTCACGCCAAACGACAATCTTTCGATAAACTGTCGAGAACACCCCCAAAAAGCGAAAACTCAAAATGATCGGCGTTCCAACAATGTCCGACAACTAAGCTTATCTAAACTCAATCAAGTCTCAGAATTAACCACCAAATGAGAAAGCGCTCAGCAAGCAGAAGACAAACAGTCCGGCAGTTCTCTCTCGGCGACGGCGACGGCGACGGCGACGGCGGTGATCAAGATTGAAGATGCCGACGGGAGTGCACGGATATCTTGACGAATACGCGTGAATTTAATAACAAATTCAACGGATTGGATTTAGTCTGCATTTGAATTTCATTCCGACCGCATTTGTCTACGCAGCGTATTAAGCAACTAATCTCAATTATTTTCTTCTATAACGTTTTTTTTACCTAATCCAATTATAACAACGTCTTACGTCTCACGCCTTATTTATGCGCGTGTAAAACACGCAGCATCTTTTAATTTTGGTCCTATAAAATAATGAGTTAAAACTATTTTCTTAATCTATTTAATTAATATAAATATAAATAATTATATATTATTTGAATTAATATATTCATATAGAATAATTTTAGACTTATTATAAAATAGTAGGATAAGATATTGTACATGTAGAGTTAATAACCAAACGGTGTCGTATAATCTAAGAATATATTTTCACATTAAATATTATTATAATAAAGATATTGATATCAAGGAAACACGTGGAGATCTCCGAATTCCGAAGCTTACTTTAGAAAAAACCTTTTCGACAGCATGTCAGAAAGTTAATCACGGTGACTCAACAGTCTAGAAATAAGAGGCTTACATGTCGTCCACAATGAATAACTTCATATTAGAGGATTAAACATTCACACTGCAACCACTAGACTTCGAACTTTAACTCTCGTTTTGGATCTATTATTTCTGGACCAACTTAGCTACGCTCGTACGGACCCTTTCGTCATATTCATATTCCTCGAAAGAAAACAACACCTAAAATTCGAGAGTGCATGCACGTCTCTTTTTTATTTTTCCTTTCCTTTAATTTATTTTAATAATTATACGTTTAATATGAAATTTCACGTCTTTTTTGTTCCATGTCTAGACATCATCGTCTATTATTCAATTAATATATTAAATTATTTTTAAAATAATTCTCAAAATTATTCAGCTAGATGCATGATGTGATACTTCAAAAAATTGCATATCATGTGGTATTTGCATTACATTATATTTAAAATAATATTTTTGAATAATATAGTAGTTTCCATTAAATCAAAAACACTAATAAAATATAGTTCCTAAGTTTTTAAAATTCAAAGTATTTTATTATACTTTCTTAAAATATGTATCGATTCGTCAAATAATAATTAACATTCTAAATATATTTAATTTTGTTTATAACTTATAATATTAATTATATTTCAATCCAGTTGTTATTTGTAAGGGTGGGCAAAACTAAATCGAAACCGTCGATTTTAATGTGGTTTTAGTTCTAATTTTTAAAAAACTGTTATTTATGGACTGATTCTGATTTTTATGAGTAAAAAACCGTGAAATTGAAGTCGGGACCGTGAGTCAAAAAAATTATAAAATCAAGTAAAACTCGACCTAAATTCTAATAAAATATTATATAAATTCTAAAATTTATCATAAACCTGCGTAATTACTTGAAACTCGATCAAAATAAAATAAACAAATATATTCTATTATTATATTTTATTTTTTTAAATATAAAATAAAACTGTGTTGAAACTTGAACCAAACTGAAACCGTTGGTTCTGGTTCCGGTTCTGGTTGTAGTTACAAAAATCCAGAACCATGAGTTCCGATTCCAATTCTATTTCAAAAATAATTTTGCATTTGACATATTCTCCTCTTTCAATATTTATTCCCTCGTTTATGCATTTCGATACCATTGATTAAGTTAAAATGAAGGGCATAGTATTTTTTAGTTTTTGGACATGTGATTAGGCAGCTAAGTATGACTTATTTTGATTTGACCACCCGAAAATCAACCATTAGTGACTAAATACACCATCAAACCATACTTTACCACATGGTAGGGTGGTTCATAGGTTAATCATAACCCACGAAAAAAAAATATTATAAAAAATAATAATTTAATCTTACATATTTGTTTAACCATTTATTAGTATTTATTTAAATAAATGAATAATGAATTTAAAAATGAAATCAATGCAATAATTGTCACGTCTCCATTAATAAAGTTGATAATTGATTATTAAAAACTTTCAAAATCAACACTCGCTCAAAGAGACGGTGATTCGGGTTTCTACGTGGCACGATTTCCGCCTCCGATGACGGTGACCTCTCTAAAGTGGGCCATCAAAGAGCACGTGTTAGGTTTGCTGCTACGTGGCAGCTAAGTAAGCGAGTCTTATCTTTATCGGGCTTCTGGTCAGCCCTGAGGAGAGACCCTAAAGGCTAAAAAGACAGTGGGCCTGGCCCCGCACAATCATAAGGCAAAATAAAATGAAAATACTATTTTATCCTTTAGCGCTCTCCCTACTATTTTGATCGAATTAGAAGTGAACACGGTTCGATATAACCCGATTTTAAATTTGATTTATTTTTATTTTATATTTAAAAAATAAAATATAATAATAAAATATATATTTTTTATTATATTTGTGTTGAATTTTAAATAATTAAGTAAAATTATGACTACTTTTAAAATTTATATAAGATTTTATTAAGTTTATATCGAATTTACTCAATTTTAGAACTTTTTTTACTCCCGATTCTGATTTTAATTTTGCATATTTTTACTTTTAAAAACTGACACCGACCCATAAATTATATTTTTTTTAAAATTAAAACTAATTAAAATATTTTAAATAAATAGCAATTTATTTCATGTACTATGAGGGTAGTTGTTTATTAATACTAAGATAAATAGGAGTAATTTCACATCTTATCTTGTCATCGTATTGATACTAATTTTAATAATATTCTTTTATTTACTTAATATGTTTCGTTGATAATTAATAATAAAAAAGTTAAAAAAATTATAAATGTATAAAAATTCTTTTGTCCATTGGTCTAAAATATTACTTTATGACTCATGAAATTAAAATACAATTAAGATTTTATATTATTGAACAATTAAGATTTTATATCAAGAAATGTGTTCATAAAAAACTTTAAAGAAATTCACCACAAAGATCAAATCAGTCAGCCCATCTACAAGATTAAATGCGATACATTTTCGCATTTCAAGATCCGATATAGTTGACATTAGCTAGTAAATGAAAGGAATAACTACCCGTCGATTTGGCGCATAATCGTCGAATTTCTGATGATACCACTTGTGTGTTTCTGCAGCTACAATGCCAAGGTTTGCAACCTGCACATCGAGAACAAAACAAGAAGAAATGCTCAAGGCAAGAAGGTAGATTGATTTTACAAGTAAGAAAAATATTACCACAAAGGCAAACAAAAGCCAGACTGTAAGGTCTCCTCCATTTGCTGTGGCCAGACCAGCATATATCACCTTCATTGTCATTCCCAAATATAGAAGGAGAATGAAAGTGAGAAAGATTTGCAATCGAAATTCACCTGATGCCTAAAGTTTCAGACAAAGATAATGACAGTAGCTAAAATGAGAGAGATAGAGATTTACAATCTCAGCAAGATAATGCGGGGATGAAACAACTTCAAACCAATCTCCACGAGGGATCACATAGTCTTTATTTTGATCACGGCGTTGTCGAAGAGAGCCCTAAGAAATGGAACTGACCACATTAATGGTATCTAAATTTCACATTTTGCAAAGAGATTTGATAAATCCATGAATAATACTAGTTGCTGTCATTGTCCATTATTTTCATCAGTTCCGTGTTCTGAATTGGGTTTTGACCCATCAAACAAAAAACCTCTAACTATGAATGATTCATTTTTTTATCAGGGGTCCAGTCAATCTCAATATCGTACAAGGCATATTTATACAATTGCTCGATTACACTTCCGAATTCCAAATGAAATAAGTTAGTATTCCAAGCTAGCATGAAAAGATTAACCATTTCAAAAACTAAAATTTTACAAATATAGATGAGATAAATGTAGCAAGAGCATAATAAAAAAGAAAAGAAAGAGAAATTGAAAACAACATTAAGATAGAGTGGTAGATGATTGAAGGGGTGACTAACCAAAATTGCGTGACATCGATGCTGATGAATCCAACCCCACAGAAATATAGTTGCACCAATCCACTGATTCCAACCAAGATTCATCAAAGGATGAAACAATTCCCACAAACTGAACTCAATGCCCGACATTTGCCTTTTCCCCTTGACAGCAAACTCTGCAACTAAGTTTGCTGCAAACTTACAGGTTTCTGCCAGGGAGTTACAACAAAAGGACAGAGGAGCAGCTGTGTAGAAACTTAACATGGACAATAAAACAGAAGTTAATCTTCCATCAGGCACAAGGTATTCACAAGAATGGAATGAACAAGATTATGGGTTCATTGGTGGCAATTAAGATAAGACAAAAAATAGGTATTCCAGTATTTTCACCAGTTTATTCGAAACAAAAACCACAACTTTTTAAATGTATACATATGCAGTTATGGACAAGACATGTTATATTATTAGGGACGAAAAAAAACTTACAACAAGCCTGTTAGATAACCAAAAATGTGCATCCTAGCAGACGGACTGTAGTTGAAGACGTATACAGTTTCATAGAGGCGTCTTAAGACTTGAATCTCCATCAACAAAAGCGAAAAAACTGATTGCCAAACCATTAACCATTGATCCCTTGGAAATGGATCAGATTTAAGCGAGGAGAAGAAATGAGAACCTCCAGTCAACTGGCTAGTTATGGTAGAATAAACAAATGATTTCGAGAGCACTGGAGTGAGGCTATATGCATACATCCAATTTGATACAAGCAATATTGTAGTCCAGATCACAGCCAGCACATAAAAATGACTGAAGAACTTTTGAGGAACAGCGAATTTCTACAAGAAAGCCGATTTGTAATCAGTGTATCATGTCGTATAAGAAGCTGCAAGCAAAAATTGCAAAAAGAATTGCAAGGATAAACATTCAGAATAAGAAGACGAACATAAAAACTGAAAACTCCATTTTACATACAATAATTTCACTTAATGCCTCTTGTACGAAATAGCAGAAATCATTCTACACTAAGTTACATTGATTTATCATTCAGTTTCTTCTAAGACATTCCTTCATCAAACAAAACAGTTCAGAAAACTTACATGAGATGCCTTCAAGATCTTTCCTCTCTTAGCAAACTCCAACACAATTGCATGAAACGGTCTCAACCAAGAGAAGGGCAACAAAGCTACGAGTATAGGCAATGTCGCCGCAATCCATAACGACCTGATCAACGAAACTAGATTGAGCTCCATCATCAGCGCCAAGACCTAGATGAAATTAAGCTCCAAGTGACGAGCATTACAAGCTTCCCCAAGAAAAAACTGTTCAGACTGGATATGGAAACGTAGAATCGGTGCCAGAACCGCATTTCACTGGTTAGGGATTCAACTTCTAAATTAAAAAAACAATTAATTTATAATTTTCATCATCCGGTCATTCTTGGTCGCATTAGGACCGGGTTTACCGTTTTCTGGTCTAACTTTTTGATTGCCAAACCCTGGTCTTGAAGATTTGGAACGAGGACCAGTTCCTTGGTTGGTAAAACAAAATTAGACCGAAATCGCATTTTCAATTCAGTTTTGCCGAACACAGTGGATTAAAGAGAGCAAAAAAAAAATCAGATTGAAGATCAATGTGGAACAGAAACCAGAGGAATCATTGCACGCAAGATAAAAAAAAGGGTACCGTCGAGAAGAAGAGAAGATAGAAAGATGTCGCCACTCCGAGAGGGAGTCACTCTCGCCTGCAAGAAAAATCCGAGCACAAAATTGTTTGAGGCATTTTATCAAACAGTTGGTGTGCAACTTCGAAATCAAAGAAGTTAATCAGGGCTCTAACCAAGTAGCCACCCGGGGTCCATGAAAGGATACAAAATAATTAGTGCCATAAACTTTTTAATTTTGCATATAATACCCCTTCAAAATTAAATTTTTATAATGTTAATTTATTGTTCTTATCACTTGCCGACCCTATTCAGTCTTAATCCTGGATAAACCGGAAAACCGACCCGAACCAATCAAATGGGTCGGTTTCAATCGATTTTTTATGGTTTAAAAACCGAACCACTATCCGAACTGAAGTTATTGAGAAAAACGATTTATGTTTCGGTTTTATGTTGGATAAACCGAACCGAACCGAATTTAACCTAAATTAAAACTGCTCTCAAAGTGTTGTGTGCAAAATCAAAAGGTTTGAAGTATTGATTGAAAGAAAGATTTTAATGTTTGGGTGATAACACTCTAAAAATTAAGGGAATTCAATGAATTTAACTTAAATTTTAATTGCAAGTAAGCCGACATGTCGGGATGGCAACTAGACGAACAGCTCGTGGAGCAGTGAGTCCAAACAAGTCGTTCATATCGAGGTCCCCAGGCTTCATCTCCCCGGGCAAATCCCACCTAAAGCAATGAAGAAGATGGGCCACGGCCATTTCAACTGCATAAAGGCCCAAATTCATTCCCGGGCAGGACCTCCGACCCGACCCGAAAGGAATGAATTCGAAATCACTCCCTTTGGAATCCGGTACCCCAGCGTTCAGAAACCTCGACGGCTTAAACGAATCGGGCTCTTCCCACGAGTTCTTGCATCGCCCGATCGCCCACGCGTTCACCCAAACTCTCGTTCCTGCCGGAATGGAGTAGCCTGAGACGGCGCCGTCGGCGGCGGCTTCGTGGAGGAGCAGCGGAATCGGAGGGTGGAGCCGGAGAGTCTCTTTGACGGCGCATTTTAGGTACGGCAGGTTGCCGAGATCGGATTCTTCGACTCTCCGGCCCAATCCGACGACGGTTTCTAATTCTTGTTGAACTTTTCTCAGCTCGCTTGGATTCTTCAGTAGCTCCGCCATAGCCCACTCGATTACAGATGCTACGGTTTCTGTACCTCCGAACATCACGTCCTGCGATAATACCGGTTTGATCCAAACAAATCAGAAAATCTGCGAAGCGCCGTTGAAACTCAGACGATTCGGTTTATCTAATCAAAGCATGAGGAAAAGAGCAGATGATAAAGTTTTGGAGAAGAAGAGAATGATTCTGTTACCATGATTATGGCTTTGATGTTGTTCCTGGTGAGTATGAGTGCAGATGTTGAGTCGTCGTGGTTTTGGGAATCGTTTTCAGAATTGGAATCGGTTAGAAAAGCCATTAATTCATCTACCATGTCAGAATCCCCTTCACTTTCAATCCTATTCTTCTTCTTCTTCTTCTTCAAGTGATCGTCGATTATTTTATCGATGAATACGTCCAAAGCTCCTCTTGCTTTCGCCATTCTTTCGTTAAATCCCCTTGCACGAATCCATCCCAAACAAGGAATGAAATCAGCCATGTTAAACGCTCCGAAAAGCTTCGAGAATTCCTGCAGAATCTTGACAAACTCATCCTGTCCTTCGTGCGAACTCGATCCAAACGCCGCTCTATAGATTATATTTCTCGTCAAAACAAAAACAAGCTCTCCGATATTGATCGACGTTCCAGATTTCGCTGAAACACTCTTGACGATGTCGTCAACTTCCTCCCTAACCGACGCCCAGGACTCAGCGCGTCGCCGGCTGAAGAGCTTCATTACGCAGAGTTTGCGCATCTGCCGCCAGAACGGGCCATAATTTGCGAAAGCCATGTCGGCTCGATTGTAAGTCAGGTAGGTAATGGCGGCATTGGCGGGGCGATTAGAGAACGAAGCATCATGGACCAGAAGAAACTCCCGAGCCATTTGGGGAGTAGAGATGACGACCATATTGAGAACTCCGAGCCGGAGATGGAAAAGGCCGCCATAGGTTTCAGCCAGTTCGGCGAGGCCACGGTGGGTGAGTTTATCCATCATTAGCATGTTTCCGATGAAGGGAAGGCCCGGCGGGCCAGGCGGATACGGGAGCTTGGTACGAGAACGGAGGAAGAAGAGGAAGAAAAGAGAGAGAGCAAGGAGGAGAAGGAGGACTCCCATGGCGGCCATTGCAGTGACAGTAGACAGGTAGGTTGCTAATTTATGTCCTTGAAAGTCAAAACAAGTAACAAGCTATTATTATGGTATACGCTTGCGTGCGGGTTCATCGATGAATTGTAGATCTGGTAACAAGCGATTATGGTAAACCCTTGAAACAAGCGATTTATGAAGAGTTGTCCATAATTACTTTACAATCATAGATTGATGCCTTTTTGGTTGAAGGTCTAATTTATTTTTTAAGATAATTATCGATGAATATTTTGTAGTCGTCGTATTTTTCAAGCAATACTCTCATCTTTTAATTGTAGCAAATGACTTTCAAGTCTTTTTTCGAATGAAACTTTAAAGTTTCAATTTTTAATTCTATCCAATATCTTAAAAGTTTTATTATTTTATATCTTCTTACCATTCAATTTTGATTTTTTTTTTCATTTTCGAATGTCTTAATCAAGAAAATATAATAATTTGAGAACTTCGAAATTAAATTATAAAAAAAGCTTAATTAAGTTAAATTTCACGATAAGATGTCTAAGTTTTAAAGTGTTAATTGATGAATTAAAATTTTAAAGTATTATTTGAAAAATAATCATACATTGAGATGTCAATTGATACAATAAAAAATTTAAAGTATCAATTAAAAATATTCTTAGCTATAAGATGTTCAGTGATAATGAATTTATTTATTTTATTATATCCTCTTGTTCTAATTACTTGATTTGAAAAATAATAAAACATAATTATTTATATTATGGTGCATCAAATATTATTTAATTAAAACGATCATTAGCTATCAACTCAACGTGAAAATGATTATTTATTTATTTTTTTAATTATTATTTTCAGAGATGGTAGATTTAGTACAAGTGTCAGGTCATGGCCTCTCATCTCTGGGCCGCTGAGTCACCGTGATTTAACTCTCTTACAAACTCTGTCGGGCAGGGGGGGTAGGGGCCCTGGGGACGAGAGATTTCGCCTTTTGGTACAAGAAAGTTGAATAAATGGGTAACTCTACAATTACAAGTAAAGAATAATTCTAAGATCCCTTTCTTGTTTAATCAAATAAGGTAAAATGACATGCAATTTGTTTAGGCATGTGCATGTGCTTCTTGTACGAATTGAAAATTTTCCAAAATATAAACGTTTGAATAATAAATTATAGAGAAATTTACAAAGAGGAAGCCTATCCCCACGAATTCAATCATGCTCTTCCTTTTTTCCAGAGTTCAAAAAGCCATAAAAAAAGGTATAAAGTTATATAGATTAGAAGCAGGAAATGCCACCAAGAACTGGGTGCAGAGACTGCATAAATGGCATCTACCTGCAACAAAATCAACAAGCAATGCCAGTGGGTTTAGAGCTTAAGCTACTTTCTTCGTATGCTTATATAGTTTCATACTCAAAGACTTACTCTAATCGTAAGGCCGAATAGCCGAGAGATATGCAAAGATGAAGGATAATACGATGAATATTGCGATTAGCTGCAACGAACCCACGGCGACATCCATCAGCAACTTTCCAGAAGAAAGAAAACATCAAACTAGTAGCAAAGAATTAACCATTGCTGGATCTAATTTTTGATTGCTTCTGACCACATGTAGCTTCCTGTTTACGAAAAAAAAGAAGACAAAAACATTCACATCCCATCACATTCACATTAATCTTTCTCTCAACAAAAAAATCTTTCAAATGGGGGAGTTTTGAACCTTTTGTTTAGCAATCCAGAATCCCAGCAAGTTTTTTGAATCGTTTCCAGCTTACTAGTAGTTTTTGTTGCATTAGGATCACTTTCGTCGACCTATGACATACGATTTACTCGCGTGAGAAAATATATTTTGCCATGGCTGAAATTTTGTAGCGTCGAAATATGAAATCTCACCTTGACCTTGAGAATGGAAGCAAAATCGTAGAACGCACCATAGACGTCAGCTATTGTCTTTGTTTGGTCAATGATCTTAGCAGTGAGGCCTAGTATGAAAGCAACCAATAGATTGAGAAATATTCAGTAACTGTGCCTGAATCATTCATGAAAGCACTGTGAGAAGAACATGACGATTATTAATTTGTTTTTAAATATATGAATTTGTTGGTGCTATGAAAACTCTTACCATAAGAAGATTAACAGGAAAAACTCAATCTAATTTGACATCATTTTGGGCTTCGGATTTACATTGTTGTAATTGAATAAAAAAAAACTAAGGGTGAACATAGTCCGGTCTAGTTCAGTTTTGAGATAAATCAGAACCAGAATTATGAAATATAGTGTGTTTTTAGTTTTTCCTCATCTGGTTTCATATTTTAAAGAAATTAAATTATGAGTCATTTTTTTACTCACGGCGTTGGTCAAATTTTACGGTTTTTAAAAATTGGAATACGAACCAGACCAAAACCGGTAGTTCTAATTTGACCCGCAATTCTGGTCTTATTTTGTCCACGCCTATACAAAACATCTCATTGTCAAGGCAATTGTGGTTCAACTGCCTTTTAAATGCAACAACCTTTTCGAAATAAAATTTAAAAGCTTGCTAATTCTTAGAATCATATCTTACCTCGTCGCATTTTGACGACACCTCTGAAGACTTGATCATTGTTGTAGCATAATGCCAGCGTTCCAATGGCCATGATCTACAAAAGGCAGTGTTAAAACAAAGAAATTGACTAATTCTTCAGAAAATGTGGTCAATAAAAAATATGTATGATTAGAAAATGCTTAGAAAATCATCGATTTCAACTACTTTTTGGAACTTATGACAACATTAATTCCATAAAAAAAAATTATAATGAAGAACAAAAAATACTAGTAATATTTATGCGTAATTTGGCTGTTTCGCACCTGTGGAATCGCACAAAATCGAAATATGGAGAGATCTTTTATTTCGGACATATATTTCAAGCAATCCTCTGCATGTGTCAAAGAATTAGTCACCATGTCATTAAGGCATTCAACTGCTTTGACTGAGTTATCCTCATCTTTCAAGTCCTATATAGCAAAATAATCAAACAGATGAACACAAATGAGTAACATAGACTTGATGTTGTACTTTAAAAGACAAACTAAAGTTAGTACAAAGAGAATATGACACGAACGCGGCTAAAATGATACAAGAAACAAAACAACCTCTAGTTTGTTAACATATTTACTCCAGATCTCGCGGGGCCAAAACATTCGACATTTCGGTATTTCATTGATATCCTCCAGATAGTCTCGAATAATGTTTGTTTTCTGTAATTCAATATTTTTTTTAAATTTCGTGAAGAACATAAAAATGGAAGTAAACTAGATTGGTCGCTTAATACAGCATGGCTTAACCTGAAGAAACAAGCCCATAGAATTGGAGAGAGAATCAGGTGCCAAATCTTCGGATCCAGAGGCATGAAAAAGCTTAGATAGACCAAGTCCTACTACTCCGGCTACATAGTGGCAATATTCATTATAGTCAGCAATTGTTTCTACCTGCAAAGTTACGAAGAAATCGTGATGGCTTCTAACTAGAATGCATTTTATTTTCACTTAAATAAATAGGTAATTCTATATGAAATTTTACAGTTGAACAGCCAACTATGCACTTAATAGCAAAATGAGAAACTACAAAATAAAGGGCAAGCTCCATGAAGCATAGCATACCTCCTTACAGATAAATTTGGCCATTCCTTCACCCATTCTTTTGGTGATGTCTTCAATTGCCTCTTGATAACTGCACAATTCATTGTAAAAATTTTCAATCTTGATGAAAATTTTCATGCATTTTCAATAAAAAAAGCATACAATCTGACCAGCAAGTAAGGAACAGAAGGTACGATCATATTGAGATAAGAGCAGAATATATGACTAATCAGGAACTATTTATGTTCAAAATGTCCTTAAAAAGCACCTTCCTATTTGGTTTACAACAAAATCAGGAGCTGAGATCAAAGAACAACCTCGTATCAAGTTCCAAAAAGGCAGTTGAAACTAGATGAAAATTATCCATGGGCACTTTATAATCCTTTGTGCCACCTAAATACAGTAAAAAAACATCAAGAGTTTGAAATTCCGAATACATAAAAATGCTGATGGAAATTCAAACTAAGTACACACACGAAAAATGCCATTCGCGATCATATATGTGGCGGTGGAAAGCTATCAGGATAGGCACCTTCACATCTTCGGGAATGCTTGTATCATCCTCTGAAAAGAAAAAAAAATGAGAATAATGGCGCCAATTCTACATAATTGAGACAAACCAGCATGTCAGCGTCTGAAAATAGAAAGGAGATTGAACCAAGCTAGGTTCTTGGTCGGCCGGCGGGCCACCGGCAGACTTTTGCCGGTTTCCCAGGAGAATTCTGTCGGGTTCCAGCAGTTTTAATCATATTCCGGCTGTGTTGGCCGGATTATGACACGAACAGCTGGCAAGTCTCCGGTGCTAGAAGGCCCGAGGTCCTGGCCTTGGTCTAACGAGGCATGTAGGGCCAGACCTGGGCCTCTCAACAACGAGCCAACCTGGTCTAGCTCGACCAGCTGCCGAGACTGACCAACACGGACCCTGGTTCTAAGTAAATCACGCATCACAAAACATGTGTGAAATAAGAGAGACTCCGAAGCATTCATGGAACTTACCAACAGTATCAAGGGCACGAAGAACCAGATAAAATATGCAAACCTGTGAAAACATGGAAGGAACCATAGAAAAATCAGAAACTTCAATGAGACCATAACCCCACCAATCGATAGAACAGAAATATAATCATCGTAGAGATTAAGGATGTCAAACAAAATACACAATCAAAACGCAATCATTCAAATTTTAAAAGAGGGAAATGGTGAGATTCTGGTAAATTTCAGCTCGTTAGAATCAACGTACAGCGTTGCGAAGCTGGGTGTCGAGCTGCTGAATAACAAGAGCGAAACTACGAGAAACCTTGTGAAGCAGAGAGTAGCAGAATCCCCAATGAGGCTCCGGCGGAATCTGCTTTTCCGCATTCCTCACCGCCATTTTCAGCTTCACGAGCGAGTAAAAATCCTCTGGGTGCCTCAGAATCGCCCGCAACGTACCCATGTCACGCACCAAAACTGATCCAAACGAAAACCCTAATCCCAAATCCCCAATGAAAACCACGCCGGCAACCTAATAATCGCCGGAGCCCGCAACCGGATCTTCGCCCTCCAGTAGCCCGGCGTGGTCTAACGAGCTGTCGACAGTTGACGAACTCGAACCATGCAAAGATCGATGATAACAAAAAACGTGAATCACAGGTTGGTATCCACCCAGAATGAAAAACTAAAACGAAAATTACGTGAATTTTTTGCAGGAGAGAGTCCCGTCGCAGACAAAACTTGAAATGGAATGGAACCGATTATTTCTATTTATATATACACACACACACACACACACCAGAAAGGACCTGCGGTGGGGACAGAATTAGCCAGCAAATCCAATTGCCGGTCAAGCATAGAGGAATGAAATTGTCGTCAAATTTCTGGGGGGCAACCGACCTAGATCGAACCGGGTCCATGGTTCGGTTCTGAATTTTATAAATTCGAGAATGGTGCCAATTTTTGGCCAAATTCGAGACTGGTTTTGGTTTTGGTTTTGGTTTTGGATTAATTTATAACAACATTCAGATGAAGTTTTGTCCATGATTTGGTGCAATTTTAATTACTTTTATCTGTAAAACCTTGACCGAATCGTGAACCTTCGTTTAGGTACGAATCGTGAACCTTCGATGAATTGGAATCGTGAACCTTAGCTGAAATCTACTGAATTAAACTCTGAATTTTCGAGTCTACTACGATTATCGAAATTATCCTACGTTTAATCTGTGAATCGGTTCATCGGAGCCTGTAGCTAAAGCACTAGGGGAGGTGTGTTTCTTGGGGTTATTGCAAACGGTAAAGATCTCATCAGATTGATTTCAACAGCTGAAAAACATTCTTTGAATTGAGAAATCTAACCAGGATTAAGGTAGCTAAATGGCCATGACAAATTGCAAAACAGATTTGCATTTTCTCTCACAAAATAGTTTCAGATAATTGTCATTAAAATCAATTCATTTAAGAAAAAAACTCAACAATACTTGCACCTGACTTGATCTATTTTGCTTTGTGGGTTTTGGCTTCTCCAGCTACCGTTCGCTCCAAAAACCGAGTCTTTCTAAAGTGGGGGAACACAAAACAGCAGTTAGGGAATTGATGAGGACATAGCCATGGCTCTGTTGGACTGTTGGAAATCTCGAACTCATGTTTCCTGCATCGATATTCAATACAGCACATCATTAAGCAACACTCGGAAAACCCGATCGTTGTCACCCTTTTACCTTTTGAAAAACCAACGAAAATTTAGCTTCGACTATTGTCCAAGTGAGAAATTACCATTAATTAAGATTTTACCGCTGTTGAAAATTCAAATTCTGAAGTCCTGTTGTCAATTTATGTATCCTCTCCACTACATTGAAGTCTAGTCAACCTATTCTACTAAAAAATTATTGTCTTTATTGTCCTAAAAAGGTCTTGTGTTTGTATTGTGCTCATTAACCAATGGAAAATTTTGAAATTCATACCTTGCTACTCCCCCTACGACCCCGATTTGAGTGTCTGGGTGCTTGTATTTTATCCTGCATTACAGAACAGGAAAGGAATACAAAATTGTCAGAATAAAATGTATGAAGAACTTTTAGATTGGGGGTGGTTTTTTTCAAGTTGTCTTTCCTACCAGTAATGAGGGTCTTGTTCTTAAATCTTTTCTCACAAAAATTTTCCGTGCCTGCCTTCTTTTTTCTTCTGCCTTTAGCTTTGATAGGCTGGGCCTGTAAATGATAACAGTTCGACCTATTTGTCCTACAACGACAGAGCCGGTAGCTTCCTCCAACTGTTTTACCACATCTTGTATCTCCCCTGGACAGGTTCTGTGAATCTTAATCTGTCATACATAATCAACAAAGTGGTATATCCATTAGTCCTATTTCACCATGACATAAATTTAAAAACTTACACACAAATTGCTGCAGGATAGCTTCCAATTATCATTTTTCTTAACCTCCTCTACTCAGTTTTTTTCAGAGAAGCTTTTATTTTTACGAGGTTTAAGCTTCATTCGAAGCTGGCTCAAACCAGGCGAACAACAAGCCATAAATATCACACTGAAGAGTTTGGCCAATAATTTGACTTCTAGATACAGGCTTACACCAGAGAAATGTGATATGAGAACAAAACAAGCATTCATTTTTACCCAAGGGAAATGTACAATTGAGTATTGCAAAGAATCGCAAATGGGGAATCTCCAAGCTCGTAACAAAGGTCAAATAGTGGAATTCTTTAAAAAATCAAAGAAATGAACAAATCATTCTTGACTATAAAAAATGATCAAGTTAACTACCCAATTTAGAGAAATGCGAGACTGAAAGATTCAAATGGAAGAGCCAGCCGACCCTTGACAATGTGAGGCTACAGGTTGAAAAATCATAACCCTCCAAATCTAAAATGTGATAGGGGACAGTAATTAAACATATAGGAGCAAATCATAACTCGCCACACTCAGAAACGAAGGTAACGAGAGTGAATAAACCTTTAGAAGCTCGTTCGCTTCGAGCGTTTCAACGAATGAAGTGGCAACATTAGCCGTAACTCCCGACTTTCCAACCAACTGCGATTTGAGCTTATCCCCCAAGCTATGAGCATAAGAAGCTAACTCCTTCTTCTCCTTAACCGTCAGAACAGGCGGAACCACATCGCTTACGACTGAATGCGACGAAGTCTCCACAGTTCCACCTCCAAGCTCCAATTCCTCAACTCCCTCATCCCGGTCTTCAATTTCAACTTCATCTTCGTCCTCATATTCATCCTCGTCTTCACCTTCATCTTCATCATCATTTTCAGAGTAGACAGAGGGAGATCGAGTTGGAGAAGAGAGAGATGAAAAGCGAGCGAGGGAAGGAGATGTAGGCGAAGGTCGAGAAGAGAAGGGGCTAGCAGAGCGTGGAGAAGCATGGAAGAAGCGTTTCGCAGGGAGGGAAATGGCGGTAGAGGAAATGAGTAGGGTTTTGGAGAAGCGGGCGAAGAAGGAGGGCTTGGGACGAAGGACGAGGCTGTGGATCAGATGAGCGGACGGTGATAGTGATACTGCCCCCATTCCTCCCTCGCTAATTCGCACCAGCCGTGAACCGAACCAGAAGGATAGAAACTGGAAACTCCTTCTATATGTAACAATAATAATATTTATTATTATTATTATTATTATTATTATAGTTATATAAAAAATACAATTTCAACCAATTGAATATCTCCCACAAAATGTAAATCAAATTTCTAGGTTTGTGCAATTTAAATCTTCAATTTTAATAATATTTTTCTGGGTTGGGTTGTCGCATAGAGTACGGGTTTTGGGTCGGTGTATCGGGATCAAATACCAAATGAGTCAGTGTAATATTTTTTGTTAAGTTTTATTTTTTATTTTAATAATATTTTTTGATAAGTTACCTAGTTTGATTTTCTTTGAACTAATTGTTAATGATTGCTTAGTTAATATTATTTTTGGAAGGATTTTTTTTTCTATTTTAAAAAAAATTAACCCAACAGAAAACCTCAATACTGAAGGTGGGCACGGTTTGTGTTGGGTCGGGTTCTCACCTGGCCACCCAACCTGAATGAGTTTTGGGTTAAAAGGAGAATCCAAAATCCGACCCAACTTGTGTTGGTTTGGTTTGGTTTATATATAAAATTAAAAAAATTACAAATGTAAATACATTGTAACTCTTGTAAGTTTGTAACGATTTGTAATGGTCGATGTGCAAAGTGTCGACCGCAAATACAATGTGTCAACCGCCTTTTGTAAACTGTCGACCACAAATACAAGGTGTCGACCGCTTTTGTAAGGTGTCGACCTCCTTTTGCAGACATCGGGTTTTTCGGTTTGGTTTGGGTTTTCGAACAAAAATCGAAAACCAAACCGAACCAAAATAACCACAACTGAACTCGACCTAAAACTGATTATTTGAACTAAAGCTCAACTCAAACCCGACCCAAACCGTTTGGGTTGGTTCGAGTTTTCGAGTTGGTTCGGACAATCCACTCCTACTCAATACAAGCTTTCCTAGGTCGGGTTGTTGCATAGAGTACAAGTTTTGAGTCACTGCATCAGGACCAAAGACCAAATAAGTTGGTGGAATATTTTTGTGTGAGTTAATTTTAAGTTTTATTGTAGTAATGTTTTTTGATAAGTTACTTGTTTGATTTTCTTTGAACTAATTGGATAATGACTGCTTAGTTAATATTATTTTTGCGAGAATATATATTTTTTGCTATTTTTGAAAAAAAAAAACTAACCCAACAAAAACCTCGACCCAACATAAGCTTCTGGGTTGGGTTGTCGCATAGAATACATGTTTTGAATCGGTGTATCTGGACCAAAAACAAAATGGGTCAGTGCTAGTCGATTAAAAAAATCAAAATTGGCTCGGTGCTAGTCGATTAAAAAATCAAAGCTAACTGGCTCATATCTATCTCTATTTGCTCCTACAAGAACCAAGCTGCCTTGATCAAAATCCGATTGTGTTTGTTTATCTCCGATCAAATTAAGACCAAATGACTTAGAGTAATATTTATGTATTTTTTTCATTTTCATTTTTAAAGAATACCAAAGAATATGACTCAAATTTGCACAAACGAGTACAAAACCGAGACCAACCTATAACTAAAAAGGAAATGCAAGTTGAAACATAGCAAGTAAAATTGAACAGACGGTTTGATATTTATTGTGTTTATCGTCAATGATCCAATGTTCTTTATTCCATTTCAAAAAGTGGAAAATAACGCCAACAATTTAAAAGTTTTAGTTTCATTTTATTTCAAAAATAAACCCTAAGTCGAACAATCGTTGGAGGTTCAATAATTTGTATGCTTTATAGTTGTTATTATATTATATGATTTCATGAAATTATTTTGACCTATAATCACCATAGTTTACTTGAAGTGAACATGTTAGTTATGTTTTGTTCGACCGAGATTGTTGTAGTTATTATCATTATGTTGTTTGTATTAGGAGTGGACATCGGATCAGATCAGATCGGATTGTTGTCGATCCAATTCGATCCGACAAACGTCGGATTGTAGATTGTAATCCGATAGGATCGGCACAAATCTGTAATCCGATCTGATCCGATCCGACGCCCAACCCAACTTGATCGGATCAGATCAGATCTGCCCGATTCATTTTCCAGAGAAGTTCTGGAGTCAACACATGTAAGCTGGGGTCGACACAATGTGCACTAAGGGTCGACACAAATTATGAAAGATTAAGTTTCCGTTGTTTACAAGGGTCGACACAAGACACTATGAGTCGACACAAATTATGAAAGATTAAGCTTCTGTTTTTAAATGCCGATCCGACGTTCGGATCGGATCGGATCGTCGTCAATCCGATTATGATCCGATCCGATTAACGATCTGAACGTCATATCTTAAATTGATTTTCCCCACCGACTACTTTTGTCTGATCCGATCCGATCTGATCCAATCCGATTGGATCGTCGGATTGAGTCGGATCCGTCCAACCCTAATTTGCATGTCATAATGACACGCGTGCGAGGATAGTGTCTCTTCTATAGAAAATAATAATTAGCAAAATTAATCAAATTAGAAAAATGTTCTAAAGAAACCAAAAGGGTACCAAATAAAAATTGTACTTTATTTTACTAATCATATCGGATCTGGTTCCAAAATCTAGAGTCATGGGTATCGGATTAGAATTCTAATTTAAGCTTTATCGAAATTTGAGAGTATGAGTAGGCGTAGTCCGGTATAATTTTTTGATAAAATAAAAATGAACTAATATATTAATTTTTTAAAATTTTATGATCAGAATCAGATTAAAAATTTAGTTTTGGTCTAGGCCAGTATTGGATTTTCACACTAAATAAAATAAAATAATTTCAAATAATAAAATATAATAATATTAAAAATAAATTAAATTTTACAAAATACATAATTATTAATATAAAATAATATAATATCAAATTAAAAGAATATATCGAAATAATCACAAAATTATAACCATTAGTAATTTTATTACAAGAAAATTTAAAAATTTAAATTTATCAAAATTATTTACTCCTTCATTAGGTGTCGATTTTTAATAGAGCTGAACATGATCTGCTCCCGTCTTTAAAAAAATAGGATCAGAGCAATATATGTTGATATTAATATTTTCAAACTAGAACTAATACTGTACATGATCAAGAACGATTAGATGCCAACAAAAAAACTATAATATGAGTTAATCTATTGGTTTCAATCAGTTTGTTGACCCCTAAGAGGGATGGATGAAATGTTATACAAGTTACTTACTAATTTTCCCTCACATACGCGAAGCACGTCGTGACAAAAAGTTAAAATGTGTCATTGGCTAAGTTAAGATGTTAACTATACTCAAGATATAATTAAGTTAATAAACAGTAGTTTATGAAAGAAAAATCAGATATAATTTGAAAGTACCAAGAAAAATAAAATTTACATATAAGAAAAATAGATAAATAAAAAGCTAAAAAGAAAACAAAAACCTCTCCAAAGAGAGAGAGAAAGATAGAAGGCCGCACGAGCATAGTTCAGTTGACTCAGAAAATGTAGATTTTGGTACAAAAGTCTAGGTTCGACGCATGCGATGTCTTAATGTGAGAGTTGTTATCTCCAATGTTGGGGTAACTCTTTGGGATATCAAGTAAATACTTCATATCTCTGGGCTGCTGAGTCACAACGATTTAACCCCCTCACAAACTGTCGGACAGATGTGTGTAGGCCCTGGACGGGAGAAATTTTAACTTTTAAGTACAAGAGAGAGATAGATGAGCCTAAATGTAAGGTGGAAGACCATTAAACTCCCATCACATGGGACTCTACAGAGGACACACTCTCCCCCATCTAAAACTAGAAAATAACTCAATATTATTATTGATTTAAATAATTAATTGTAAAAAAGTTATCAATTTCACAGTCAATAATACACCATAATTCGTCAACTAGTAACTATAACAATAAACATAATAAATAATTTTAATTTTATTTGATAAAATTAATTTTAACACATCAGTTTAAGTTTTAAAAAGATAAAACATAACATAGATATTTCATAAAAAAAACCTATCTTAATCAAATTTTACAATATTTATATTACTTTTATTTATAATTACAAATTTATGTAAATAAATTATTTAGAATTGTTTCAAACCTAGCTTAAACAGAGAAAGCAGACCAAAATTGAATTGAAATAGAACAAAATCAAAAACCCAATTCAAAACAAACAAAAACTGAAAATATAGATCTGGTTCGGGTTTGGTTCGAAGGCTGATGAAACCAAATTGATTTCATACGATTCGTTTAATAGATAAAATAAATTTTAAATAATTATTTTTCCTAATATACGGGACCATTTAGATAATTAAGAGAGAGAAAGAATAGTATTGGAGTAACAATACTTAAATTTAAAATAATAATTAATATTTAATTAAACATATTATTGCCTGTCACGTAGCAATTACAAGACATGAATGTCTAATGTTTGATTCGGAGAATGATTCGTTTCCACCCGGCAAGTCGCAGTCAGCCGTGTCGGCAGCGGCGGCGCTGCCTTTCCCGCTCGATTTGAACCCAAACCTCAGCGTCTGACGTCACAACGTAAAACTTTCTGCCACGTCACCTCGCTGTGAAAAAAAATCAAATTTTAAGCTCGACGCTAACCCACCCAGTCACCCACTCTTCCACTTTCATTCTCTCTCCTCTCTTTATTACTTTCTCTATCTAGACGCTCTGCTCTGCAACTCTCTTTGTCTTAAAGAAGACGAAACAACTGCTCTCTCATACGCTCTCTTTCTCTCTCTAGAACGATGGCTTGAAAGGACGGCGATTATAAAAAATTGGAGGAAGGCGAGATAATTTTTCTATTTTCTTCGCTTTTGCTTCCTCTTCCATGTGAGTTTCTGACGCATCCTTCCATTTTCTTCTGATTATTCTTCTGCTTTCGCTTTTCGTTCGTACGTCGTTGTCGATTTATTGGATTTTCCGAGTCTCCGGCTCACTCGATTTCAATGGCGTCGTCGTCTCGAGCACGGAGTAGCTCGCCATTCTCGCATCGAAAGCCATCTAGTCCTTACTCGTCCACATCTTCTTCGTCTTCATTTGTGAACGGAAGGATCGTACCTCGTTCATGTTCTACCTCTGCGTCCTCTTACTTCAACTCTGGCGGTGGACTCGGTTATCGATCCGTGGGTTCTAGTCAACCGCTGTCTGATTCAATGTACTCTGGTGCAAAGGAATATGGAAGTCACTCGCCGATTGGATTTGCGAATGACGAACTGTTTGCGGAGCCAGTTGATGCTCCGAGGTCTGGAGATAGCATTTCTGTGACGATTCGATTTCGGCCACTGAGGTAATTACAGATCTGAGCTTGTTTGAGCAGATCCTTTGCGTTAAGATATGGGATTTCAAATACGGTTTGACTCTGTGTATTAACCCAATTCGTTTGAGTTATGTGACCATGGAATTTTGGTTGTAGCGAGAGGGAGTTTCAGAGAGGGGATGAAATTGCTTGGTATGCAGATGAAGATAAGTTCGTACGAAGCGAGTACAGTCCTGCCACATCTTATGCGTTTGGTATTATTTCTGGAATTTGCGATTTTACTTGAATGCGAAGCTAATTGATACATGTAATTTTAGAAAAGTATGCGTAGACAATAAATGTAAATAGTTTCGCAGTTAGTCTTTAATATTGTGCAGATAGAGTTTTTGGACCACATACTATAACGCAGGAAGTGTATGAAGTTGCGGCAAACCCTGTTGTTAGAGCTGCAATGGAGGGTGTTAATGGTTGGTTGTACTTCTCACATAACTTATGATTTCAGTACAGAGGTTTTGCTTGCAACGATAACAAAAATCTCAAGAAAATATTCCAATAAAATCATGGATAAAATAGAAATATGGTAGTAGACGAAGATAGCCAGTAATACTTAAACTGATATTGGAATAATCTTGCTTGGGAAAATAGTTTTGAATAAGTCTCTGATTCTGACAATGCAGGAACAGTTTTTGCTTATGGCGTTACAAGTAGTGGGAAGACACATACTATGCATGTAAGAGTTATTGCTTAGACTTCCGATAAGTTTATTTTGTGATAAGCTCGGTTAAGGGATATTAGCATCATAAATGCATTCTGTTGGGAAATATGGCTTTCCTCTGTTATCAATGATAGTTAACTAAATAACCATTTTTTCCAGAGCATTTTCCTTGAGAATATAGATGGTGGCTCTCTTCTCTATTGTCTGTATCTCCTATTTCAAATGCAAATTAGCAATGGAATTGATAATTACACTCTGCGTCTGTTGAAAACTTCAGTCAACTCTCTCTACATCTTTTTTGGCTGGAAATGACAGGATGTAAAATGAGTTACGCCAAATTATTGTGCTTTGTAGTACTTAACGTGTTGGTATCTTAGAGTAAGTTCTGGAGTGGTGTTTCTTCTTGTATTGAGATTAATTTTGTCTTATTGCTTGCATCTCAAAAAAAATTCTCAGGGAGATCAAGATTCTCCTGGTGTTATCCCACTGGCCATAAAAGATGTTTTCAGCATTATTCAAGATGTAAGCATTTTAATTAATGGGATCATTTAGTTGCATCATTCTTTTACTTTTCATTTTTTTCTCGAAATGTTTAACTTGTTCGTTCTTGATGTCTCGACTCCAACTGCTATTATTGATCTTTTTCATGTTCGTTTGTTCTACTTCTTTTTTTTGGCCTGGTCATTATTTTGTTATTTGAGAACTGTTGACACTACCGTACTTATTGAATGTGATCCTTGAGAGCTAGTCATTTAATGAAGAATTAATGCCGTGATTGCATTTTATTTTCTTCTTTATTCCTGCTGAAGTACTTCATTTATCACTAAGCATGTTCATAGAATTAGAAAAGTACTTATGCGGGTTGATGTGCTTATTCATTTTTTCTAATCAGCAAGAAGTCAAGCTCGTTCATAATTTTTTTTGATGTCTAATTTCATATTGTTTTGTTTTTTAATGTTGCTTAGATCCAGGTTTTTGACTAGTTTGTAATTTTTCATTTACGCAGACTCCTGGTAGGGAATTCTTGCTACGAGTATCGTATCTTGAAATATACAATGAGGTAAGTGCATGGTAGTTAAGGTTTGACCAGAGTAAATTATTTATCAACTGTCGTGTTTTTGCAAGCTGTGATGTCTTATAATTTTTGTATGAGCCTTTTGCCTTTTTGAATGCATCTCATTAAACAGTCCAACATTTTAATTATTACGATGAACTCTTTGAAACTTTTATCTTTATTTCTGTGCAAGTTTCATTGTGAGTCCTTTCAGGTAATAAGTATTAACAATATTTTTTACATGTACCGGTGAATCTGGTAACAGGTAATAAATGACTTATTAGACCCAACTGGTCAAAACTTACGTGTTCGAGAAGACGCACAGGTATCTTACATCTTTATTAGAATTTATGTTGAACTAGATATCATCTTTGGTTGTACTCTCTCTTACCCTCTGTATAGATATGTCTGCGCCACTTCTGTAGTTTTCTTGTCATATAGGGCACTTATGTTGAGGGACTTAAGGAAGAAGTTGTATTATCTCCTGGTCACGTACTCTCTTTCATTGCTGCCGGAGAAGGTATTTTAATGTCTACTCTTGATGTGTTTAACCTCTCCATCCCTTTTCTATTAGGCCTCTGTTTCTTATGGATCTTTAATTGGCAGAGCATCGCCATGTTGGGTCAAATAATTTCAATCTGCTCAGTAGCAGAAGTCATACCATATTTACCCTGGTAATCCATAACTAAATTTCAAACAGTTGTTCTGTTCTGAAAATGTCAGTTGGAATAGAGCCTGTTTGGTTACTTGTGATTCATGCATTTGCTTTACTCTTTTGAGGAGCATGAAAAAAATTCTTTGCTATCTATTTGATGATTTTCATAGATATTAGGCAATGAGAATACATGTTTTATATGAATGAAATCTGACCAGAAAATTTGCCCAGTTTTTTCACAATTTCTTTGCAGCTTGTTTTTCAATTTGAAATGCGTTTGGTTCCTCTTTTCCCTTACTTTTACACTTGGCAAACTAGTCAACTTTTTATTTGGAAGACCGCAGGAGGGACATTTACAAATGACTGATAATATTGAAATTTTTCATGTGAACAGAAGAAATCTCTTCAGTTTATCTATTGAGATGAATTTGTTTATCTTTATAGCTTTGTATAAGTGACTGACTGATTTGTACATCTGTAGATGATCGAAAGTAGTGCACCTGGGGATGAATATGATGGAGTTATTTTCTCTCAGCTAGTAAGATTTTTATATTGAGATAAACTATATTTTTATGAAAAATTTAGGTCTTCTGCTAATGTTTTTTTTTAATTAGAACTTGATTGATTTAGCTGGATCTGAGAGCTCCAAAACTGAAACTACTGGATTAAGAAGAAAGGAAGGATCTTACATAAACAAAAGCCTTTTAACTCTTGGAACTGTAAGTGTCTTGTCATTTCTTGTGCATTAAATTTTCTTAATTCTTGAGGCTTTTGAAAAGTCTCTCGTTTTTTTCCTTCCCAAGTTCCCAAGTCTGAAAAACTGAGTTATTACTTGATGTATGTCGATATGTTATTGTTAACCTTTGTTCTTATTATTTTTGGTTGTTTTGCACATCTAAGTTTGGCTGTTAAAAAATTATAATGAATTGAACTGGTGATTCTCAACTTTCTAAGTGAACTTTGTTTAGGTAACTGCAATTTCAAGTGAACTTTAGTTTCTACTTTTAACTGTTTTTAAAAGCTTTATTGATAATAAGAAACTTATTGAATGTATGATTGTATTGTGAAGGTCATTGGCAAACTGAGTGAGGGAAAAGCTTCCCATGTTCCATATCGAGATTCCAAACTTACTCGCCTTCTGCAAACTTCACTGAGTGGACATGGACACGTCTCAGTGAGTATTCACCAGACTTCCATTATTGAAACCCCAGATATCAGGACTTACACCGTTTGTTTAACAATCTAAAAGAACTGAATACAAAAACTATCATTGTGCATTGTGGGAAATAATGTTCTGGTAAATATTTATGCAAGGAATATTATGAAGTTTTTACACTCTTTGTCTGATCTACAAATTGTTTCAGCTTATATGCACAATTACTCCAGCATCCAGTAATATGGAAGAAACTCACAACACATTAAAGTTTGCTAGCAGGGCAAAGAGGGTGGAAATTTATGCTTCCCGCAATAAGGTTTTGTCTTAGTTTCTTTCTTTATAATCAAGTTCAATGGAAAACAAATTATCCTCACTTTGTTTGGATTATTAATGTGTTAAGATTCTTTTTTAGATTATTGACGAGAAGTCATTGATTAAGAAGTATCAAAGAGAAATCTCAACCCTCAAACATGAACTTGATCATCTTAAGAGAGGGATGTTGTCTGGTGCAAGTCATGAGGAGATTATGATCTTGAGACAACAGGTTTATTTAATCTATTCTCCAACTTCATCAGAAATAAGTTTTGCTTAAACTTTTTGAGATCGCTATTTACCAGTTTTCTTCATCTACGAAATAGTTGGAAGAGGGTCAAGTGAAAATGCAATCAAGATTGGAAGAAGAAGAGGAAGCAAAGACAGCTCTTATGAGTAGAATACAAAGACTAACCAAACTAATACTCGTCTCTTCAAAGAATACAATTCCAGGATGTTTGAGTGACATTCCTCATAACCAAAAAAGTCATAATGTGGCAGACGATGATGTGAGTCTCTTTGTAATTTTTTATTCAAATATGAGCAAGCATTATTTTCAAGATGACTTTTAACTTGTAAGTGAAAAACTAGCAACACTATGGTATGAAACTGTTCAAGAATAATGATTCGAGCTTGCGAGCGCAAATTCATTTTTTTTTTTCATGTCAACTGTTGTAGCAACTCATAATCCATGTCAATGTACAAAACATGGTTCTCTTAGTCTATCTAATTAGCTCGCATTATTCATTTATTTTTTCCTGTCAATTGCTGTAACAATTCATAGATCCTTGTCAATGTAAAAAACATGATTATTTTAATCTATGAATTAGCTCGCAAGTTTCTTAAAACCTACTAGAGTAGATGTTGTTAAGGTACCTGCTATTTTTCATTAGACTTTTGTCTGAGAATTATGAATCCACTGCTCATCATCTGCCACTTTCTTTTCAGAAATTAGATTTACAACGGGATGGTGCATTGGTTGAGAATCTAAAGAACTCTCCATTTTCCCCAGTAGATCCATCAGATCTTTCATGTGATCTTAAACATCAAAGATCTTCTAGCAAGTGGAATGAAGAACTTTCACCCACAAGCAATATAATCACGGAATCAACTCAAGCTGTTGAACCCATAACTTCCTCAAAGATGATGGTATATTTTACAATTATATGCCAGCTACATATTTCATTTGTAAAGATTGAGATCTTATAAAAGCAACACATTCTATTGTTATGATTGTACAAATGTCTAGGGAGGAATGACAATGTCAGATCAAATGGACCTTCTTGCTGAGCAAGTTAAGATGCTTGCTGGAGAGATTGCCTTCAGCACCAGTACCCTGAAACGTTTGGTGGAGCAGTCTGCCAATGATCCTGATGGATTTAGGACCCAAGTATAATCACTTTCTTTTGGCCTTTTAACTTGATGTATAATAGTGCCATTTATTTCTGAAACAGTACGGTTTCATCATTTTTCCCTTTTTTTGTTGTTGGAATGGATGCAAATAAGGCCAACCTTCTTATCATAGAAACATTAACCATACTTTATTAGTGGAATTTTTCCCATCCTCTCTCCTATCTGTTCCATGTTAGGTGTCCTCCATTGTATATCTCCCATCCTATCAGTCATAATAAAATCTCGTCTATAGGAGTATAGATATCTAGTTTTGTTCGTGCTGAACATATTACTTTCAAAATGTTAATGCAAAATGATTCCTTCCCTTCTTTCTTTTAGTCATATCAAATTTCAACTCTCATCCAAAGAGAATGACAATCTGTTGTAGATTTTAGCATGAAGTAATTTTCTCAATAGCATTTTATTTCATCATTCAGAAACTGAATTCAGGTGTGTACCAATTTCACTAATTGTTATCTATGATCTTTTCATGAAGATCCAAAACATGGAATCTGAGATCGAAGAAAAGAAAAGGCAAATGAGAGCGTTAGAGAAACACATTATGGAGAGTGGTGAGGCTTCAATTGCTAATGCATCAGCGGTTGAAATGCAACAGGTGTTAATCCTCCTTACTATGAAGTCTATCGACCCTCAATTTCCATAGTTATACGAGATATTTATTGAAATACTTTTGTGTATTGACAGACTGTTATGAAACTGATGACCCAGTGCAACGAAAAGGGTTTTGAACTTGAGGTTAGTATTTGTGTGTGTGAAGAACATTGAGTGGGAGCCATTTCATTGCCTTAATGATAATTTACTACTGTGATGGATATATTTTAGTATGTTAATCTCAGTTTTGTCTTTTCTTATTCATTTTAAAAAATTATATGCAGATCAAATCTGCAGATAATAGAATTCTCCAAGAACAGTTGCAGAACAAGGTCATCTTCTGCATCCATCTTTTTTCTTAGGTTTCAAAAATATGTATATTCTTCCAAAATTTCCCATGGACGTTAGATATGTAAAATCAAGGATTTCCTCCTATATTTACCTATCTATCAAAGAATTTGATTTTTATGATACTGTTTGTTGTCACTCCAGTGTTCAGAGAACAAAGAACTTCAGGTCAAAGTCAATTTTCTAGAGGAGCGATTAGCTGCACTTGGTGATAAATCATTGTCATCCTCCGAATTATGTTCATCTGAAGGACTAGTTAGTGAGTTACAAAAAAAATTTATGTCTCAGGTAATTTCTCGGACTGTAACCTTTATGATTGCTTAAGCTGAGTGAAATCACTGTAGCTTCTCACGGTTTGAAATCTTTACTTCTTGTTCTCGTACATATTGTGTAAAGGGCTCTCCTTTTGTTCATGAGTAAAAAGAATGACTTCCTCTGTCAGTAGTTTTATTACTGATGGCGGTGCTATAATTCCCGTCTATATGACTTAAATCTGCTGATAATGTTTTTGAAACTTTGTAATTTATAAGGTTATAAACTATGTTGTCTTTATATGCATTTTCACAGGATGATAATACTGCATAATTGATTCTGAAAAATTGGCTAATTATCCCTTTGGTACGTTTGAACAGGAGATTGAGAATGAGAAACTTAAGCTGGAATATGTTCAGCTAGCGGAGGAAAACAGTGGATTAAATGTCCAGAATAAAAAATTGGCAGAAGAAGCTTTGTATGCCAAAGAGCTAGCATCTGCTGCAGCAGTGGAGTTGAAGAATTTAGCTGGTGAAGTTACAAAGCTTTCTTTGCAGAACGCAAAATTGGAAAAGGAATTGTTGAGTGCACGAGAATCGGTACAATCTAGGAGTTTACAGACCATTAACGGTTTCAATCGGAAGTCTAATGATGGCATAAGACCAGGGAGGAAAGGAAGGCTTTCTGGTCGTTCCCATGAAATCCCATCAGCATTTGGCGACGACTTCGATTCATGGAATCTTGATATGAATGATTTGAAAATAGAACTTCAAGCAAGGAAGCAACGGGAGGCTTCTCTTGAGTCTGCCTTAGCCGAAAAAGAGCTTGTCGAAGATGAATACCGCAAGAAGTTTGAAGAGTCAAAACGAAGAGAAGAGGCTCTGGAAAATGATTTAGCGAATATGTGGGTTCTCGTTGCTAGGTTGAAGAAGGAGAGTGGAGTTAATCCTGCTTTGAACAGCGAGGAAAGGGAAGGCAATGAAAGTAAGCGTAGCGACGATCCAAAGACCATTGACTCTGAAGGTGTTACCATCATCAAGCACACTGAAATATCAGACGTTTCAAAACCGGCAGAAGAATTTCCCAAGGAAGAACCTCTTGTTGCTCGCCTTAAGGTAATGGATTATTTTTCTAATTATTGATAAAAGTAATGTCATATTTACTTTCTTTTCTTATTAAATGTACCGATGTGTCATGTTGTGATTAATATAATAAAATATTATAAATAGTTATTTTAATTATTATATATTAAATACATTTTAACTAAATCAATTACAGTCTGACACGTCAATGTGTATAATAAGAATGTATGTTAAGAAACTAAACCTAACATTACTCATATTGTATTTTCTATATTCTAAAGTTCATGGAAAATAGAGCTAACTTCACCTAACACCTTTGAACATTTATGATATTTTTAATTAATACCTTAAAATTTTCAATTTTATTTACAATACCCTTGAAGTTAAATTGTCTTTTATCACTCGCCAACCATATTCAACCCTAATCTTCTTTGATCACTCGTCAGTTGTGTTTTCGTTTTTCAGTAAATGGAAATTGAATTTCAAGTTTTTCAATTGAATTTTCTGGTTTTAACTTGATTTTTTAAGCTTTCATAGTAAATTTGAGCTAAATAATTAGTTTTAGATTATGTAAACTAAAGAGAATTTGCAATCAATAAATTTGCGTTAAGAAATTTTAATGTTGAAAGTGTTGTATGCAAAATCAAAATGTTTGAAGTATTGACTGTTAGAAAAATTCATTCAAGGTGTTTGGTGAAAATACTCTCTTCGAGGTGTTCAATATTGTTAACCCTATAGAATATTAATGGTCAATTCATCTGTTTGTAAATATGGTACATTTTCAGGCCCGAATGCAAGAGATGAAGGAAAAGGAGATGAAATACACGGGCAATGGAGATGGTAATTCTCATACTTGTAAAGTCTGCTATGAATTGCAAACAGCTGCAATTCTTCTCCCATGTCGACATTTTTGTTGTAAGTCTGAACTAAGAAAATAGAGGTCTTACGAGATTTCTTCATCAAAATTCTAATCCTTATTCCCTCTGGGGTTGACTTTCAGTGTGTAAACCGTGCTCGCTTGCTTGTTCCGAGTGCCCGATCTGCCGTACAAAAATTTCTGATCGGCTCTTTGCATTCACCTCTTGAAATGACGTTTTAAGGTAATACAATACAAAACTACTGTCCTGAGTCTTGGCCCCATGATCTGGGTGTAAATAATTCAGATCTTAATTTGCTTCTAATATCGCCACATATTTTTTACAGGGATTATCTATTTTGGGCGATTGCTACTAAGTGATCAATGGCACGAATTCAATTGTTCAATTGTTTCATTAGTTTCTGTATCTAATCATTTAAAGCTGGGGAGGAGTATAGCCCAGTGGAATACAATTTGAAGCAAAATATGGACAGAAATTGGTTCTAGAAGTGATGGTCTTCATCATATTCTCGCATCAGCACAGATCGGAAATGTTTGTGTAAATAATTATAATTTCCACTACAGATTCTGGATTCGAAATTTACCTTTATCAATTGGGGAACAGCCGAAGGGACAAGACATCCTATACGTAAGTAAATGTTTATTTTATCCCTAGACATCTCTGTCGAAGACCTAGTTGGAGAACTGTTTAGAGAAATGTCCAAAATCAATGTCTAGTTTGTCTCATGGTGTCGTTCAAGCTTCACGCTAAATTATTATAAATTATTGATTGTTTCGTTACTTCTGTTAAGATTCAAATGTGTTTCGTTTTCTTTGTTGTTCTTATTGATTTTGCCTTCGTCATTATTATTTTTATTTAATTTATAAATAATATTAGGTAATTTGATTTTTTTTTTATATAATTAGAAAAAATAATTATTTGCATATTGGCTAAAATTATATCAAGTCTAAAATATTTGTGCAAAAAAAAAATCATGTTGTTCTTTACACAGTAGGCAAAATCGAGTCAGAATTACAAATTAGATCAGAACAACCTGTTTTACTCCGATCGTGAGTCTAATTTTGAAAAATTGTGATTTATGGGCTAGTTTAGGTCTTTATGAGTAAAAAAACCGTGAAACTGAAATCAATATCGTGAGTAAAAAAGTTTTAAAATCGAGTAAAATTTTATTAAAGTCTTGATAAAACTTTGAAATTTTAAAATTGATTATAAATTCGTTCAATTATTTAAAATTCGACATAAATATAATAAAATAATATATTTTATTATATATATATTTTTTAAATATAAAATAAAACAAGAATAAAGTTGGAACCGTACCAGAACCGTTAGTTCCAGTTTCAAAAATCAAGAATCATAATTTTCTATTTTAATTTTATTTCTGGATAAAACTGGTTCCCATTGACTCGACTTAAATGGGTAAATTGAAATTTAATTATCTATTAATTAGAAAAATATTAAAAAAATTGATTAATAAATTTAGGGAAATAATGAAAAGAATTGAAAGAAAAGCCCAAAAGATCACGACGTGGAAAAAATGTGCGGGGGTAAAGAACCGAGGAGAGGCGATTGATAGAACCAAAAGACATAAATTCCGTGATATACTCCCGGACTGGAAATCATTCATTTCCCTTCTCTCTATTCGGGGAAGACACTGCTGTGAATCGAGGTTTTCAACGGTTCGAGAAGAATGGGGGAGAGGCGTGGAGGATGCTGTCCGCCTATGGATCTCTTCCGCTCCGAACCGATGCAGCTTGTGCAGCTCATCATCCCCATCGAGTCCGCTCACCTGACCGTCTCTTATTTAGGAGACCTCGGCCTCCTCCAGTTCAAAGATGTCTGTACGCGCATACACGCTCTCTCTCTTCTCCTTAATTTGTTGCTTTCATACCCTTTTTTTTGTGTTTCTCGAACCCTACCTTCGTTATAATTTTGTTCGATTATTGATTCAATACTGGTAAAGTCTCAATCGTTTGAAATAACAAGGTTTTGGAAAGTTTGTTTGGTTGAGCTACGCGGAAGCATTATTGTTCCTAATTGGGCTCCGTTGGGAGGTGTCGAGGGAATTTCTTAGCCGATTGTTGTAATTGGATGTGTTCATCAGAAATTGGTTGAGCATGAGCAGTTATAAAAATAACCTTTTAATTTCGTTTTCATGTATTGAAATTGTTTTAAAGCTTTCATTAGTAGCCATTGGTGATGTTTTTTCTGTGGAACTGTAACGACTTAATTTGTCACTCTTTGGTTTCACTTTTCCTGTCAGTTTATGACCACTCAGGATGGCCCCTTCCTTGCAAAATAATATCTACTAGTTAAGTCCTATTTACCATAATTGTTAAAAATGGTTTAAGTGGGATGACCCGTGTCAATGTGGCGACTTGGTAGGCTGTTACATTCAAAATACAGGAGTAGCAGGGTCAACCTGCTGGGAATGATGGGAATTGGTGATCATTTGTTTAAAAGAGAGATGGTGTGATGACTGAATTTGTCTGATGCCGGTTAGTTGAACTACTCATGTGGGTCTATGACACTTGGAATCTCTTTCCATGCGAGCTAGTTCTTAGGGTGTGTGGTTGTTTCAAGAACCCAAAATATTGCTGGAGAGATGATGTAAAGAACAAAGTTTTCAGCTATTCCTTGAAAGATGCAGATATGAGAGATGACCTTGCCTTTACCCTTCTTGGTTTCTCCCAATCTTGGTTTTTTTGGTCAAGTATCTTTCTTGCCTAATGTTTCTAATGTATCATCATTTTCCAGCTCAATTCAGAGAAGAGTCCCTTTCAGCGAACTTATGCTGCTCAGGTATTGTGTTTCTATCTTGATGGTAATAATATTATTATGTCATGGAGCTGCAATGTTGGCCGTGGGTTACTTTATCTGCAATGTAGTGGAACTAAAGGGATTAGATTTTTAAATAATTGGAAGAAAAAAGGAAAGAATTTCTCCGGAAGTAACTTTATTTCCAAGCATGTGAATGATACTCATAAATAACTTATATTTGATTTGTTATAGTTGGAGATTTGCATCACGCATGCTACCTGTAACATGATAATAGATCATTGTCTTCATAAATGGTTTTATTTATACATTCTCTGCTGTGCAATATTATATTAATATGCATTTTATTCTTTAACTTTATTCGCTCAGATTAAGAAGTGTGGAGAGATGGCACGGAAATTGCGGTTTTTGAAGGAGCAGATTTCAAAGTCTGGAGTGGTTTCAAAAGGGCTCCTAACAAAAACTGAAATTAATGTGGATGATCTAGAGGTGATTATAAAGGAATAAGCAGTTTAATTAAAAAATACAATTATTATGCTGAGCTCTTTTCATTGTGTGATAGGTCAAACTTGGTGAACATGAGTCTGAATTGGTTGAAATAAATGCAAATGGGGAGAAGTTGCAACGTTCATATGGTGAACTTGTAGAATATAAACTTGTTCTGCAGAAGGTAATGCTCTCTGATGTTTTTTGAACCTAGGATCTTCTGCTGACCTGCATATTAAGTAGTACTATGAGGCAGTTCTCTCATGAATGAACCATTTCATCATTAGTACTCTTAATTAGATTGTTTTGGTTTATGCTAAATGTGAAAATATTTGGAACGAGAATGTAAATTATATGGTATTTACTGCAAGAAATTAATGAGAGATCCCCAAATAAATGTGCTTTCAAGCTATGAAGCTGTTACGACTACACTCCGCACTTCGCTCGGTGACACTTCATTCAGACTATTTTCCGATTAGAACTTTTCACCGGTCAGAACCCTCGATCGAGACAGTCTTAATATAGAGGAGTGGGCCCCTCCTCGAGCAACATTGTTAAATCCCTAATAATTTTACCATGGGGGATTGGAACTGGTCTTCTTACCAAGTGTGCCGAGCGTTCTAACTGGAAGAGTCTGAGTGAAGTGTCATCGAATGAAGTGTCATCGAGTGAAGTGCAGGGTGGGATAGTCGTAACATAAAAGGTGTCACTCTTCCATGTTACGACTATCCCGATCGAGGGTTCCGACCGGAAAAGAGTTTGAGTGAAGTGCAGGGTAGGGTAGTCGTAACAGAAACATGATAAGTGATGATTGCATCAATTTAGTGCAAATTAAGAGTCGCAATATTTTATCGTAAATAACTCGTGTAAAATGCTAAAACAATCTGAAATATATGCCTACTTATGTATGCAGAAAGCTGTGACTTTTCATACATCTATACTCATTATGTGCATAGTCATTTGCTAAGATATGTTGTCATATCCTTTGTTTGATGTATGAGTTGGGAGTTATCATTTTAATGAAGTTATGTAGAAGTTATGTTGATGAAGAGCTCATTTAGATTCACATTATAGGTCATACCATAAAAATAACTCAAATAGCATATTGATGTATTCTACTTTCAGGCTGGTCAATTCTTCAACTCAGCTCAAAGCAGTGCCTTAGAACAGCACAGAGAATACGAATCACGTCAAATGGGTGAAGAATCCTTAGACATGCCACTATTGTTGGAGCAAGTATAACGATAATTGCCTTTTCATTTAATTATTGTTTGCTCTCTTTTAGTTTTACATGATATAATTGTTCTTTTTCTTGTTTGTTTCGAAGGATATCTCAGCTGATGCATCAAAGCAAATTAAGTTAGGGTTCCTTGCTGGACTTGTTGCTAGGGAAAAATCTATGACGTTCGAGAGGATTCTATTTCGTGCTACAAGAGGAAACGTATTTCTAAAGCAGACAGCTGTTGAGCATCCTGTTACAGATCCTGTATCTGGAGACAAGGTCGATTAATGGTTTCCTTCTTGTTTGCCTCACTGAACCATTTTGATTTGAGAACTGATATGAAGCTTGTTTTATATTCGTACATCCCTTTGATATTTTCTTCTTTACATTGCGTGGGACAAATTTCTCATGCCAACTATTGAATATCGTAAAAATATATTTCTTTCATGTGCATATAATTTCAATTGAATTAAAAGAAATTCACATTTATGATCTTGTTTTTCATTCTCCCATTTATATTTTGAACTTTTTCTCTGAAGCACATCATAAACTTTCTTGAGATGCTGCCCCACCCTTTGTTGTTTCCTTGATTTTATGAAGATTAAGACTGTCTATTGCTGGTCTTGTCTATTAGGGATTGAATGAGCATATCTACTCTATTGGCTAGTTATTCCTTATATTGAGAGTTTTAGTGTTTGGTAATTCATTTATCCATTATGACCAAGTTTCAATTTTTATTCCTTAAATATCATCTTCTAAGTAGAAAGGTATTATTATGCTAGAAAAAAAATAGTATTTAGATGATTCAAACATGGTTACTTGGTCTTTTTAAATGAAAATGTGCTAAGTGCCTGAATGTTGAAGCGTAAATTGAAGAAAAGTTCTGTAAAAAAGTGCAAGTTGTTACAAACTCCAGATAATATTCGTGGAACTTGTCTCTCCTAATTTCCTTTCACAAAATTCAGCATACCGGCATACTCTCCCCCAGCCCCACACTTTATTTATACTTTCCACTCATTAAGCCCAGACACCATCACACACTACTTGCATCTTCACTCCTAGTTTCCCTTGCCCTTGCTGCTTCCTACCATCTTTCTAACTGATTGCTGCTCCATTCTTTTCTGCTTTCTGCTTTTGAGAAGAAAAACCTTCAATTATGTGGGTTAATCAAAATGCTAATAGTCATATCTCTGCACTTCATTGTTACTAAGTCATTCATACTACATTAGGCTTGGATTCTATTTCATTATATGATGTTCTATCATGATAGCTTGTCTTACTTCCCCTACATAGTTCTTTCCCATTTGATTCTTGTCCTTTTTCGTTGCTATTTTTTTGACGTCTAACACGAGTCTTCATTTACAGATTGAGAAAAATGTCTTTGTGATTTTCTACTCTGGAGAAAGAGCAAAGAACAAAATTCTTAAAATATGTGAGGCATTTGGAGCAAATCGGTACCCTTTTACTGAAGACCTGGACAAACATAGGCAAATGATCACTGAGGTTATGAGAAAGTTGCTGTTTGTAGTTTCAAGTTTATCTTTCTTCTGTTGTATTTATTATAAAGTTCATCTATATTGTATTTAGTGTTCTTTGTTTTAGGCATTTTTAAGATAGTTGATTTTCCATTATCTTGATCTATAAATTGATAGTGTAATTACTACTTTATTTACGTAAGGCCTTCTCAAATTTAGGTTTCAGGAAGGCTATCTGAACTGAGAACTACCATAGATGTGGGACTTCTGCATCAAAGAAATTTATTGCAGACCATTGGCGATCAAATTGAGCAATGGGACATTTTGGTCTGTGATAAAATATGAAGCATTTTCTCTTATATTTATTTTTATGCTAGATATACTAGTGGGAATGTGGTCAATTATCAATGTTACAAAGTATCACTCGTATTAATTGAAAAGAATGGAAGGCAAACAGAAATTAAATATCCTTTAATTTTTTAATCTGTAATTAATACTTTATTATTCTTTGATTTTCATTAGAATATTTTTTATTTACTGAAGTGATGTAGTAGCGCTCCTCTAGGAAACTATCTATACAATGTGTTTTTTACAAAGTATAAAATATATTAGAGTTGGTTGAAAAATGAAAATAAAAAATTAGACAAACGCTCATAATTTTTTTTTTTTGAAAATTTTAAAATCTAAAATGGCAAGGAGTCAATGATATAGAATGTAAATAAAATGGATAAGACTACGGTAATCTAGTTTAAAAGTATATAGTCGTATGGATTGATTCTGTCGTGTTGAGAATAGATGTTTTCATATCTTACAGATGAGAATTTCTTTGACAAAACATTAAATGTTACTGGTTAGTTTGTCTATTCAGAATTCTGACATCTTTTACATAATGTAGGTGAGAAAAGAAAAGTCTATTTACCACACCTTGAACATGCTCAGTCTTGATGTTACAAAAAAGTGTCTAGTGGCTGAGGGATGGTCTCCAGTGTTTGCAACAAAACAGGTAAAATCTTGCCTTGTAATTTGTTGCTTTTAGCTGGGAATGTTCTAAACTCGTAGCTGTTATATTTTTGAGTTTATAAAATCAGTATTGGGCTTTATTTTATTTTTGCAGATTCAGGATGCATTGCAACGTGCTGCTTTTGACTCCAATTCCCAAGTTGTGGCCATTTTCCAAGTTCTGCAAACAACAGAATCTCCGCCTACCTATTTCCGGACAAATAAATTCACTTCTGCATTCCAAGGAATTGTTGATGCATATGGGTAAGCCATGACTTGAATCACGTACAGTTTAATTTCAATATCAATGCTTGGAGGTGAGCATTCTTTTCTTTTGAAGAAGGCGATGCTAAAGTATACAATTTTGTATTGTTGCAGCGTGGCAAAGTATCAAGAAGCCAATCCTGGTGTATACACTGTTGTCACCTTCCCATTTCTTTTTGCTGTCATGTTTGGCGACTGGGGACATGGAATATGTTTGTTACTTGCAACACTGTACTTCATTGTCAGGGAAAGGAAACTTTCTAATCAGGTAATGGCCTCCACGTCTTGCTACCAACTAGAACAATTACTAGCTTCTCCACATTTTTTTTCTTTATTTCATCTTGCGATATTTCAAAAGTTTATATTCTTTTAAAACTTGTGTATTGTGATATTTCTGCAGCTGCAATACGGGTGATGTCTTAGTGTTGTGAGATTTCAGTTTGTTGATGTACTATTTTTTAAATTGCCACTTTAAACATTTGGTATTTGTGAGCTTCATGATTATATTGCGCCTTTTCATCATGAACACTGTATGCTAATTTGTAAAAGATAAACTTCTTTTGGCGTGTGGACACAATTAAAAGTGTATCTAATTTGAAAAATACTATGTATATACACATCCCAAGCAAAAGAAAGGGTGTGAAATAATAGTACTTGAACAGGCTCTAACCACGTTATGCTTATAACTAAGTTATATACTCAGGATTTATTCTTCTAAATTGCAGAAGCTTGGTGACATCATGGAAATGACATTTGGAGGGCGCTATGTTATCATGATGATGTCACTTTTCTCAATATATACAGGCCTAATCTATAATGAGTTCTTCTCTGTCCCATTTGAACTTTTTGGTCGCTCTGCATATGCTTGTCGTGACCTTGACTGCAGGTACTCAACTTAATTGTTGATGAAAATGTAATTTACAATATTTGCTTTATAGTTACCTCTTATGATTACTGAATGATCTGCTCTGCCCACTAGAGATGCTACAACAATTGGGTTGATTAAGGTTGGCCCCACCTACCCATTTGGTGTGGACCCTGTATGGCATGGAACTCGAAGTGAGCTGCCATTCCTCAATTCTTTGAAAATGAAAATGTCAATCCTTCTTGGGGTTGCCCAAATGAACCTTGGAATCATAATTAGCTATGTCAATGCAACATTTTTTAGAAACAAGCTCAATATATGGTACGTACAATCTTCTGCATTCTCTTTTGATGTAGCCGGCTAGGTTTCCTTGAAAAGTTTGTGTTTGCAACGTGAATTTATTAAAATTGCGTTAACACTATAATTTAATAAATATTTTCAAACAAGTGCGATGTTATTATTCCTTTGAATCAAATTTGAAGTTCCTGCTCCTATTTTTCAGGTATCAATTTTTGCCGCAGATGATATTTTTAAACTCTCTTTTTGGATATCTATCTCTTCTCATCATCATAAAATGGTGTACTGGTTCTCAAGCGGATTTGTACCATGTAATGATCTATATGTTCCTA
This sequence comes from Begonia fuchsioides, assembly GCA_003255005.1. Classification (NCBI taxonomy): domain Eukaryota; kingdom Viridiplantae; phylum Streptophyta; class Magnoliopsida; order Cucurbitales; family Begoniaceae; genus Begonia; species Begonia fuchsioides. Next base: position 398,095 of record QAOC01023908.1, read on the forward strand.
AGTCCCACCGATGATCTTGGTGAAAACCAACTTTTTGTCGGACAGAAATATGTTCAGGTTTTACTCTTAACTTTCGTATTTTCTACTTCATTTAATCTTTTCTTGATGCAATCGACAAATGGTCTGTCCCAATTCTGGATTAATAACCATTTCATTTCCAGATTGTACTTCTTTTACTGGCACTTATTGCTGTACCGTGGATGCTATTTCCAAAGCCTCTTATATTAAAGAAGCAACACGGGGAGGTTTGCTCGGACATTTGTTTGTTTGGTTTTTACATGATATGTTTTCCTTTATACAGATATGTTAACATGGTTTTTAGTATTACATTATTTCAGAGGCACCGTGGTGAATCTTATGAGCCATTACATGGCACAGAAGACACATTTCAAATTGAAGCAAACAACAATTCTCATGGTCACGAGGAATTTGAGTTTAGTGAAGTTTTTGTACACCAGCTTATACATTCAATAGAATTTGTACTTGGAGCAGTGTCGAATACAGCTTCATACCTTCGCCTTTGGGCCCTAAGGTCAGTACACGTGAAAGAGTGCATGTCAATCTCTTTTGTTTGTTTATAAAATATTTTTACCTTAACGAATCATCCCTTGTTGTGAAATTGGTTTCACAGATAGTTGATATCTCTTGTAGTTGGCCACTAGCACTTTTTTTATTCATATAACTAGTTTGGTATCATTATTTTAGAGCTGTTAGTTGGTCCCACATCATTGTATTGGATTGGATAACCATGCTTTCTCTCACTAACCTTCAAATTTCCAATTGCTTGATATAGTTTACATTTGTGACTCAATGCTAAGCTTGTTTCTTTTACTTTTCTCAGTCTTGCCCACTCCGAACTATCTAGCGTATTCTATGAGAAAGTTCTTGTTCTAGCTTGGGGGTATGTCTCACCACTTCATCATGCTTATTTACTTTGAAAATTATTCATATTAAACGCACCCTTTCTTACAAAAAAAAAATCATTTACCTGTTTTTCAGGTTCAACAATGTAATAATCCTTGCAGTAGGCATCATCGTTTTTGTATGTGCCACTGTCGGAGTATTACTGGTCATGGAAACCCTCAGTGCTTTCCTGCATGCTTTGCGTCTTCACTGGGTGGAATTTCAAAACAAATTCTACGAGGGCGATGGCTACACATTCTACCCATTTTCATTTGCTTTACTCGGCGATGAAGCCGAGTAATCCTCGTCGATGAACCAGGTGATGAGAAAATAAACCAGTTGAGTGTGAATAAGGATGGTATTTAATATGTTTATTCTTTTAAGGCACTGAGCAGTATTTATTTGGAGTTCACAACTGGAATGAATAAAACAGCCTCTAATTTGAGGCCCTCCGTTTCTGTATCGTGCGGATGGGCGCGTGAAATTACAAAGATTCCGTAATGCTTTCCGCTGAAATCTTTGAATAAGCTTCTTTCTATTCAGTGTTTGGTTGGCTAAGATGAAACAGTTACCTCTTTCATATGTTTGAGGTTGAAAATTATATTCTTCTATTGCTAATTTTTTTGGAATTTTATTTTAATGATTTTTTTATATTTTTTATTGACATATTATGATATTTTTTATTTTTTTATTAAAAAAATTATAATAAATCGTATTATTATTAAAAATTCATGTAATTTTATTCAATTTTAAGTTATTTTTGGCACATGGTCAAGTTCTTGATTTTACCGTTTTTGAAAAATTAGGATGAATCAAAACCGACAATTTTGATTCATATCACGATTTATGGCCGGATTTGGCCATACCTACTCATAAGAAAATACGAGCAAAATGGAGTAATGTTCTACAACATTCCATTCCTCGAAGTCTCAAAATGTCAATTAGTCTCAATGGATGGTGAACAGTTCCATTTTAAGCTAGATCATGTGGAGCTACGAGAATTGAAATTTTAAAGTCTGACCCAGATCGTTACAGTATTGATTAATTTTTTTATATCTCTTGGCGTTGATCCTACAAACCCGCGATGCAGGATCAACTATTCATACAAAAGAAAAACAAATCTATACATGCTGAATGAAACTATCCTTCTCATGATGCATCCATCTACATTGTTCACTCTAATTTTTTTTCTGCATATACTAAATGTTTAGATACGGAATTAAATCTTCTAACTGATTACGGGCCAAGTACGGCCTCCGTTTCAGACATCTACTAACACTCCTCCGGTTGCCATTCTGTGGTCAATCCAATCTTTGTCCTTTCGGCAGCAGAATGAAATCTGACTGCAGAAACATTGAGCATTAAGGTAACAAGTAATTTAAGAGAATATGCTGACTATATTGAAAAGAGGAAAGGCATAATATAACCTCCTAATGAGTGTCCCATAAGAAGCTTGTGGAGACAAAGAAGCTTACCACCCAAGAGAAGAAGCTTATACTTTGCAACATTTCGTCGAGAAGAATCCTTTCTTAGCCATAGGATGGATTCTTTTCTGACAAGATTCTATTACGCTTTGAGCCAAAAGAAAAATGTCATTTCAAGAAAGTCCTCCCCGACGAGCCTCCGGAGCTGGAACCGAAAGACAGTAATGAATCCTTGGTGTGATGTCCAATATCTTTGGTTTGTTCGATAGCCACAATCTGGTTCCTTAATCTCCTATTTCTAGTTTTTAGCTCCATTTCAGCTTCGAGCACTTTCTCCGACAACTTAGCGGTCTCCTTCTCCCCAAAAGTATGATCGGGGCAAGCTGGGTCATACTTGTTAACTTCGGGGGTCATATTTTCCAAACACTCGGCATGATAGACATGTCCACAAATAAGCACAGAAACTTCAGAGAGTTCATTGTTGGCAATAATCTTTTGGCTACTACACAATGACTTCTTGGTCAATAGCTTCAAGCAAATCGCACACGTTTGAAAATCAACAGATGGGGAAGCTGTGGACAGGCCACCAGATCTAGCTATCTTCTCCTTATTATAGCCAAACGACTCACAATCAAAAGACCAGCTTTCTCTCTTAGTATTAGCCATGAGCTCAGAAAAAGCATGCTCCATGCCAGGCTCGCACTGATTCACTGCCAAAGTAAGGAAGCCGTGGCCTATCTCGTGAAACTGGCGACTTTATCCAGGGTTAGGCCACAGTGGAGCTGAACTGGTGGTGGGGACCTGACTTTGAGAAGATAAGGGAGAAACTAACAAAGAAGTTGAAGGGGATGAGAGTAAATGATTCGCTGGAGATGCAATTGAAACTGTGGGGGAGACAGTACTTTCTTTAATCTGAATGACAATAAAAAGAAGAATTCAATTAAGGACAATTAAATAGAATAATCAAAAGGAAATAAAACTTTGTCACAGAAAAGAGTATACTTGTTCCAAACTTGCATCCACTGAAACATTTCTTGAAATTGATGGACCTGTAATAACACAACAAATAGAGAAAAAAAAATGTTATTTTCCAATACTTTCCTACCCAAAACCTCTAGTTTGGAGCGATAACCAAATGAATTCACAATTCAAACTATATATCTCTTACATGGAACCACATTTGACACTGTGATCTTATGGAACAAATATAATGATATTAAGTAGCTCCTACAAACGTAACTTTATAGCAGAGGGAGCATTATATGATCACTGACAATCTTAAAAACTACTTAATTATATCATCAATCATTTGGTAATTTAAGTAACTTTTTCTGTTCGGCAACCTGACAGCTTCTGATACATGCCTCTCTTTGACATAACTTTCTTATTAGACAAAGAAAATTCAGGAATATATATTTCTCAGTGAAGGCATTGGCATGAATGTGGCCAAAAGTATGAAGTTAATAAATTTCCTACGAGAAATTGATGGCGGAATTTTGAGAATGGCTTCAAGATTGCATTCTCTATTCTGATCAATTCAAGATTCATAAGAAAAAAACAAAAGGTAATGAATTTTTTTTTTTTTTTATAATTAATAAAAAAACTTGTTTAAGATATTAGCTAAAATAGTCATCCAATATCTTCCTAAATGAAGTGAATGAAAATTCAGCAAAACATTTGAAAATACTTCTATATAACTTGATGGAACAATCCACTCGAGCAAAACTCCAAAACAAAATTCATTAACCAAATAAAATGACAATCTTTAAGGGAAACAAGGGAAAGTGGTGCAGCAAAAAAGATTGGGGATACCATTTCACATTTCCAATTCAGTTCATAATTAAACGTAAAAATGTTATTGATGCTGTAGGAACTACCTGAAATAGAAGTCCTAGCATGTCCAATTGTACCTTCGGAAGCTGGTGACTTTCTCCATGTATGTCATGGGAACGGTTCTAGTGGACTGCCCTCGCCTGATGAATATGCAGTTCCATACTTGATTTCTGATCTATCATTTTGACTAGCTCCATCTGATAACCAATTAATACAAGTTTCCTCACCAGCCACACGCCCTCTGTTATCCCATCGGAAGCTCCAGTTAGGTGAATGGCGGATATTTCTACGTAAATTTTCACTTCCACATCCATTTTCTAATGGTTTTTCCCAAGCAGCAACACAGCAAACAGATCCCATGGTTCTATGAAATCAGAAAATAGTTTGACTGATTTCCTAGGCTGTTTGGGCACCCTCCAATGTTTAAAAGTGGAGAAAATTTTCCAAATCATTCAGGAAATTGAAGTGCCAAATTCTTGTAAAAATCCTGAAAATAAAAACATAATTAGCCCAAAAAATGTGATCTCAAACAAAGCAAACTAGGAGGCAATATGAAGTAAGAGGCGGGCATAAGATGAAGTCGCTTCAAATATCAAAACTTGAATTCATCGGTAATACAAACGGATTAGCACCCTCAGGATATTTTTCACTACCTGGGGTAAGCCGTCAAACCAAAATTTTCATTTTCAAGACATTCGGGCCGAAACATAATTTATCACAAACAGAAAAAAAAAAACAAAAGAAAAAAAAAAAACCATTTAAACTGGTTTCTTATAATACGAACCGCCAAAGAAAGCAAGCCACCGGGAAGCAGAGAACCAAAGCATTAAGCCCTAACAAAGAGTATTAAAAGAAAGCAAGCACAAAAAATACTAAGTTAACGAACTCGAAACAAGCCCACATTGTAAACCCTGAAGAAGGGGGATTTTAAGCGTATCATAGAAAAGATAAAATAGATCCAAAATCGATTGCAAACATTCGGCGATTACTAATACAATCATATACTCTGAAACACTATAAACTAGAGAGGAAAGAAAAAGAAAACATACGCAGATTTAGAAAACCAAACGACACAAGAACATCATCAAATGACGATTGCGAAGGTTTGAACCGAAACAAATCGCCATATAATAAAACACAAGACCTAAAACGAGGCCTGATAGCAGCGTATTTTCTCCATTAATAAGAGCTCCAACTCTGTAGACATGTGGAGAGCCAGGGCGATGGCAAAAGCAAGCGCAGCTGATTTTTCTTCGTCGTGGAGACTGGGGAAGGAGATACGGCCGGGGAGAAACAATGAACCCAACGCCGAGATCATTATATAGTAAACGGACCTAGCCTACGTGTGCTCGTGAAATCAATACACGTGTCAACAAATACAAAGAAGAGAAACCAACCTTGGTCAATATTTCAACGAACGGCGACAATAAATTTACTAGTATATTTTTTTACGTATTAATTTATAATTAATATAATAAATATTATAAATAATTATTTTTATTTTAATATCTTAACTTTATTTTAATTAACCATTCACGACTTAATAGGTCAGAAAATATAATAAATATTATAAATATCTATTTTTATTTTAATAAATTGAATTCTTAGAATTCCATTATCAATAATTTAAATATTATTGTCGATTTTTATTATCTTGCATTATGTTTTCATTCAATGAAGTGTTTTAACCTAATTTTGAAAACATTAACGAAATGTGTTATCACAACCTAAAAGAATTGGATTATCAAATTCCAACAAATAGAACACATCATTAAGAAATCGAACGATAAACAGAAAAAGATAACACGTGAAAACATCAGATTTGACGTAGAAAAACATCAGATGAACTCACATGGCCTAGCAATGCGATCCAGATGGCCAGACATCTCCGAGCTACAACAGCTAAACCTAAATGCAATTAACTCGACATCAGAAGCTCAAACAGGCTTAGCGTCCTCCCCAGGAACCCCAGGAAATCGACGAACTCAGCGAAAATGTACAATGCACACGTGAAAAGATAACACGTGAAAACATCAGATTTGACGTAAAAAAACCCTTACAAGAAAAAAACCCACATACGTTACCGAGAAAATAAAGCTCTAATGAGATTATTAATGCGAGCCTACCAGTTTAACCCAGATAGAGAGTCAACGTAGTACTCAATCGGGAGAAAAAATAATGTATTCACATACATGAGAGATCTTGGGTTTTTTGGCACGTTTTCAATATTTTTTCAAAAGCGTGACGTCACGATATTATCGTATTATATGCATCAAATGCTTAGAAAGAGTATTTATTTACTTATTAAAGACCAAGCCAACGTGTTTGTTTTTAGCAAGAATACCTTATGTGGACTATCTCACTGTGATTAGCAAAGAGGACACATCTCATTAAAATATAAATCCAACCATAGTATAGACAAAAAATTATGTTTTGTACATCTTTTTCGACCATGATAAGTGTCACGTTCCAATTTAATTAATTAATTAATTAATTAATAGAAAAAAATCTAATACCAGATAGTGACGTGTTATGAGTGACGGCAGTAAATCAAGAGAATTATAACCGCAATCATTATCCAATAAGGCGGGAGCTTTGTCCTAACGTTACCTCTCCACCCACTCACTGCTTTCCACCTGTCCACCTAAATATACCATCCTGTGGGGCCCACACTCAACGCTCCTCTTTATCTCCCCCTCGCCGTTCGGCGTTCCATATCGGCGATTATATATTTGAAGCCCCTTTCGGGTTCTGCATCGGATTCCAACTTTCGATCGTGCTCGATGCGTTCTTAGCCGTCCGATCTGTCCCCCACCTCGTGATCTACGACCTTGCTTCACCTTTTTCCTCTTCATCTTATCTCTCGCAAGAGGTAAAGCTGGAGGCTCTGTGCATTTTCGCTGAGTTCGTCGATTTCCTGGGGTTTCTGAGGAGGACGCTAAGCCTGTTTGAGCTTCTGATGTCGAGTTAATTGCATTTAGGTTTAGCTGTTGTAGCTCGGAGATGTCTGGCCATCTGGATCGCATTGCTAGGCCATGTGAGTTGATTTGATTTTGCTTGGAGTAATCGTCTTTCTTGATCCATCGTGGAAGAAGATAAATCAACTCAAATCTGTTCTTTGTACTTGCATGCAATCTCTGGAGTTTTGAAATCTCTATGGAATCTGATGGATAGTGTTATTATTCATTAACTGTATGATATGTTTCAAAAGTTACTTCGTCTTTTAGAAGATTATGTTCATATGTGAGTGGTGCTCTCATCTGACCTTGTTTTAGTTTTATAGTTTTAAGTTCTGCTGAACAACTATTTTTTATTTAAGATTTTTCTTAATTGAGGTCATGTGTTGTCCTATTAAGCTTAAAGATTATAAATTATTTGACATAAAAGATGAGGAAAATTATGCTTCCTGATTGCTGGGATGTATTTAAGTACGTTTCTTCGTGAAAACTAGATTTCTGTTTTTTTTTTTGCTATGCCGCACGGACAATTATATACTTGTATCCATAATACACTCCAGTTTTTCAAATAATATCTCGATTAATTTATCTGCTCGTGATTTGGATTGAGGGCTCCTTTCCGTCATATTATAAGTTCTGGATAACATTGTGCAAAGTACTTACCTATTACAAACAGATTCTCTATTAAGTGGAAGGTTATAATTCTTGTTATTTGCTTAATAATTTATTTGACCAACAAGAAATCGGCTACTTATGGCCTACAAATTTTATTTCAATGATAACGTTAGCTATACGACGTTTATCTATTATTTTTTAATGCTTTCACCAGGCTTTGAAGGCTTCTCAGGCAGCGAAGGGAAAAGAGAGAGAAAATCAGACTTTGAAAACTCCGAGGATGAGAGGAAGACAAGAATGGGTTCTTTGAAAAAGAAAGCTCTAAATGCATCAACCAAGTTTAGGCATTCTTTGAAGAAAAAGAGTAGTAGAAGGAAAAGTGATGTGAGGGTCAGCTCTGTTTCTATCGAAGATGTTCGGGATGTTGAGGAGCTGCAAGCCGTTGATGCATTCCGACAATCATTGGTTATGGATGAATTACTGCCTGAAAAATTTGATGATTATCATATGATGCTGAGGTGCTTTATTCTTCACCTTGTTGCATTGTTATACTTTCACTTTCATCCAAAATTGCGGTTTATGTCGGCTGATTTTTTTTTATTTTTTGCTAACTGATAGGCGATAGCTGCTAGTAGTATGGGTTGTAGTTATTTTCCTTTTGGAATAATTAGTATAAGCTGTTTGTGCAACTGGACTGTTCTACAGTCGTTTTAGTTAATGAAGTACATAACCTTCCGTGATGGATTTATTGTTTTTTATCCGCACCTAGTATTTCTGCCGTATTACTTCTTAAGGCTACCTTTTCTCTGTAATACTATATCTTTCCATAGTAGTGTAGAGTAGACTAAACGCTATTGTTGCCATTTTATGTTGATTTATTGTATTTGAATGCTATATTTTATAACTTCTTGCTGGGAGCTAGAACAGAAGCAAAATTTGTTGCTGTGAGTCATTTAACTAGACTGTTGTTTTTACTGGAATTTGTTATCGCTCTATCCTTTAGTTATGTCATTGAGCTGGAATTTTTAATTTTTTTAATAAACACAAATTCTTAATAGTCTCTGATGACCCTGGTAAAGGAATTAGAGACCAATGTCTTTGTCTTTCTTTTCCATTTATTTCCTTGTAACTCGTGCTGGATTTTAAGGTTAGCACATGATCGGTCTAGATTATACATGTGCCTCAAATGGTTCATCTTCAACTAATGCCTTTGCACTTTTTATATTTTTTAAGTTACCTTTAAACTGCGTGGTTAGCTGATAGCTTAGAGTCTTTAACAATTCCATGAAAATTTTGTTTAATGGATTCCATTTGATAATTAGTGACCTTTTGTTTACACTTCCTTCACGTCTAGGTTTTTGAAAGCGAGAAAATTTGATGCTGACAAAGCAAAGCATATGTGGGTTGACATGCTTCAGTGGAGAAAAGAGTTTGGTGTTGACACTATCGAGGAGGTATATTGAGAAAGTCAAATTACCTTTATTCTTAAAATACAGTATAGTTTTCCTTTCTAAATTGACCTTTGGTTACTATGTGTAATCATCCTTAGGATTTTGAGTTCATAGAAAAGGATGAAGTTTTGAAGTACTACCCTCATGGTTATCATGGAGTGGACAAAGAAGGAAGACCTATTTATATTGAACTATTAGGAAAAGTTGATCCAAATAAACTCATGCAAGTTACCACTATGGATCGGTATATCAAATACCATGTACAAGAGTTCGAGAAAAGTTTTGCAATAAAGTTCCCGGCATGTACAATTGCAGCAAAGAGGCACATATATTCAAGCACTACAATTCTTGATGTCCATGGAGTGGTATTTGGCTTACCTGTTTACATCCAATTTTTTTTATTTATTTTCTATTTTCAAGTTGAGGTTCTTCAACTTGACCATTACTTGAATGCTCTATTTTCTTCTAAATTTTTGCTTTTTTTATTCAGGGTCTTAAAAACTTCACCAAGTCAGCTCGGGAACTGATCATGCGGCTCCAAAAAATTGATAGTGATAACTACCCAGAGGTGATTATCTCAACTTGAAATTTACTTGTCAAATCTTTGGCATTGATTTTGCAACTAGTAATCTCAGTTGATTGTCTTAATTTTATTTTATTTCGTTTCTATTCTATGCAGACTCTTCACCAAATGTTTATCATTAATGCTGGTCCAGGATTCCGAATGTTGTGGAACACTGTAAAGACTTTCCTTGATCCACGCACCACATCGAAGATCCATGTGGGCAGACTTGTTTTATATCAATCTAACTTCCTTGAGCAATTGTCTTAATTTTTAAGTGCTAAGTTTTGCTTGCTTGGAATTTGTGCTAGGTTCTTGGAAACAAGTATCTCAACAAATTGCTTGAAATAATTGATGCTAGGTCAGTTATGATGGATATGTCAACCCTACATTCTAAAAATTAGTTCTTCCATGTGTCCTGATTATTTCTCCAGCAAATTTTGGTTTCTTATATTTATGCATGCTTGCTTCAAAACTTATAGATTTTTTTGAAAATTTTCAGCGAGTTGCCTGAATTTCTTGGGGGTACCTGCATCTGCACAGACGAGAGAGGTTGTCTTCGGTCAGATAAAGGACCATGGAAGAATCCAGAAATATTAAAGGTTTAATCCTAAGCTTAAAGTGTAATTGTTGCAAATATTTGCAGCTGAGACGCAATGCATGTGTATTTTTACAGTTGGTCCTAAATGGTGAGGCACGACATGGTAGGCAGGTTGTTAAAGTTCTGAATAGTGAGGGAAAAGTTGTTGCATATGCAAAGCCGCCATATGCAACGGTATTTACGTTTTTTGGCCAAGTTTCTTACTATCATTGTAGCAGCAAGTGTTAACATTTAATGCTTGGTTGACCATTCTAAATAGGTTAAAGGCAGTGACACATCCACTGCTGAGTCAGGGTCTGAAGCTGAAGAAATTTCTTCTCCAAAAGTAGTCAAGAGTTATTCAAATCTTCGATTGACTCCTGTTCGTGAAGAAGTGAGTACATGGTCTTTAAATACGGGTTTATGCCATAGCAAAGGATAATTGTTTGTTCCTATTGCTATTTTAAAAGCTTTTTTTCTCCTTGTTTTCTTAATCACAATTGTCGATGAGTTCTTTTAATCATTCTTGCATTTGATTAAATTTAATGATGACCTTATGCATTATGCTGTTGGATAGAAATTATAAATTTCAAACCTGTTGACTATAAGTTTCTTTCTTATATTTTTTGTGCCTTTTTTTCAGACTAAAGGTGCTGGTAAAGGAAGTTATGCAGGTAACTTCTCAGGGTACGATGAGTACATTCCCATGGTTGACAAAACTGTTGACTCGAGTTGGAAGAAGCAAGTGGCCAATCAGAGACCAAGTTCTTCCAAGGGTAAGCAACGCAGCACGGTTTTATTCTCCAAAGCCATGGTATCTGATGACCTTAAATAAATTTTATTTCACGTGAATAAATTTGCCAAAGAATCATAATGTAATATGACCTGCTGACCTTTTGGGTCATTTTTCGTTGAAATTAAGGATTTTACAAACTTCTCCCAACTATTTATAGACTTCCTATTCCATATTTGGTTTCTGCTTCAAATATGATTTGATTGACAAAAAATACCCATTTACTAAAAAAATTCTAAAGTTACATGGACTGATTTTAAGATGGTAGGCTCGGATGAACTTATTTGGGGAGAAGCTATACGATCTGTCAAATTTTAGCATAATTTTTTATAGCATCAGCTTTGTTCTATTCTTAAATCTGGTCCTTTGGTTAGATCATTAAGCCAAATTACCATTTCTAACGCAGGAGATCTTCAAAATAATTCTCAAACAACTCCGGATACTCTTCGTGCGCGTGTTTTTGTGGCACTTATGGCTTTGTTCATGACCTTTTATGCTTTTTTCCGCTCATCAATGAGCCGTGTTACTGCAAAGATTACTGACTTACCTAGTGACCGAAGAACTCCCAAAGCTCTTCGAGATGGAACGGACAAGGGAGAGTTTCATGCTCCTTCACATACCCCCGCATTAAGTCAAGCAGAAATTCTCACATCTGTTCTCAAAAAGTTGAGTGAATTTGAGGAAAAGGTAGAAACACTTCAAGCAAAGCCATCTGAGATGCCCTATGAAAAAGAGGAGCTGCTAAATGCTGCTGTTTGCCGTGTGGACGCACTAGAAGCAGAGCTCATTGCCACTAAAAAGGTACACAAATGAACTTTGTTTCCAGATTTTTTGAACGATTCTTAGCCCTTTTGTATGTCGATTGAGATAAGTAAGCGACTGGAGTTACACTCTTGAAAATTGGATTGCATTCCTACTAACGGAGTTCTTACTATGAATACCCTTCTACCTATTAACGGAGTTCATTCAGAAAGCACAATTCATCAGCGAAGTTACAAAAAAAAGGATAAATCCTACAAAAAATTGTACATCTATTTAATGGCACAGTCAATGTCCGTATCAGTTCTGGATTGTCCATACATTTAGCTTCTTGATGTTCAGTTTCTGTTAGAAAAATCTGATAATCTCTATTCATCTATTCTCGATACTTTCAATGTATTATAAATTCCCGACACTTGCTCTATTTTGGCCAGGCCTTGTATGAAGCTTTGATGAGGCAGGAAGAACTGCTCGCCTACATCGACAGCCAAGAAGAAGCCAAATCCCGGGTACTCTTCGACACTCTTTTTGTCACCCATTTCGTATACATTAGTAAGAGCACATACAAACTTACCTTATCTCGGATTCATCAGAGAAAGAACTTTTGCTGGTAATACGTTCATCGTGGATGTCGATTCAGCCGCATCAACATCATTGTCACCGAGCGAATGCTTCCAAGCGTGCATTCTGGCAGTTGCATAAGTATGTCGTCCTACTCTGATCTTGAATACTATATACTCTGATTGCATATTCACTCTATTTTGAGGATTATAGGCTGGTGTGAGTATTTTCTAAATTACTATATTTGTGCAGTTTGGAGTTGAGTAATTTTATTTATGAAGCTTTCTCTAAAAATATTTGATATTTTCGATCTCGGGAAAACATTCGGCAAATCTACATTATTCAGTGTCAACTAGAGTTAACTTCATGGGAAGATTCTTGGTTCGAGAGGACTTTTTCGGTGACACACAATTATCATGAGTTTATTCAAACATACGTCGAGATAATCGGGAAGTTTCTCGAAGATCAAGGCACACACAATTTAAGTCACAAATAATCAGAACACAATGCACAAAAAGCTTCCGAGCATAAAACAAAGCAAACACAAGACTCGAATGCATTCAAAGATATTCAATCATCGAGGGGCCGAAAACTCAAACACAGCCACCAACTTACAGTTTTTCGGGTTTTGCAAGGCAAATCGAGACCTCTAGCTTCACCATTGAAACGGGTTCTGCAATTACAGTCCGAAAAATTACGGGTGAAAATACTTTCATCGATTCGATAATCATAAAGTACTAATTCGGTCGAACTCGGGAGAATTCTTATCGTACCAGCTTCTTCTTTTTCTTCTTCTTTTCTATGTAGGCCAGGAGCTCCTCCTGTCGAGAAAGCGAATCCTCCAAAGCCTGCACGATTATAATCACTAAATCGTATTTTACGTTCCAAATTGGGAACTTTTATTGTTTGATAGATTTTATTACCTTCTTGGCTACAGATAGCTCGTGTTCTATTGCGATGACTCGGCTCAGAGTGGCATTTAGCATCTCCTCTTTCTCGGGTGGCATAGTTTCGGGTTTCATGCTGAGAACCGTGACTTTCTCTTCCAGCTCGGCCATTCGCTTCATCATGTTCATGTAATCGAAGCTCGAGATGGTCGGCCCTTGCAACTGATGATGGCCTTTCATCGTCGCATCGTAGTAAACGGGGCTGCTATAAATGGCAGCTTCGGTCAGTTTCCGAGGCATGTTTTTGGTCATACGAACCATAGTTATGATTCCCATTATAAACGCCATTATTCCGCCTACTATTTGGTTGCTAACTCTATCCGTGGCCGAGCAAGCATTGTGAACGGGGAAATATCCTGCATTTTTAATCAATAACATGACTATAAATCGTCATCTCGATATGTTATTCACTTGTTCGATCGATATTTTGACGGGTAAACAATGAAACGAACGAATACGTGACAAACAAAGGCGTTGTGCCAAAAGTCGTGATCCTTCACGTAATCAAGCAACTCACCTTTCGACAGTGCAAAATTTTGATTTTGAACCGAGTTAACCCAGGCCGAATCTACAATTTTATCGACCATCGGAACATACGAGTTGTAGTCCAAGTTAGTTCCATACTTCTTTTTCATGGAAACCTGTAAATTGATGGAGGAGAGATGTTAGAGAATGCTTACAATCTTACCACAGATTTTAGGAGATTAGATCAAGCATGTAAACCTAAAGTAAGAAAAAAACTACTTGAAGATTAGAAAATAAAATTATCTGTGTTGTTGGACGATGCTCGAAATCTATTCTTTTACGTCTAAAATGACATAGAAACTAGTATTACAATCAATATCTCGAACCGCCTTTCGACTCACCACTTTGTGAACGGGAGAAAGGGGTTCGGTTTGGGGTTTTGGAGAGGGGCATGGCACATCAGCAACCCCGAAAACTGCTTCCGAGTTGAAAGATTCGCAGCTCTTCATTGGAAAAAAAAAACAAACCAAGGACAATAATCAAGAAGATTAAAATAAAAATCAAGAATGAAAAAGAGAAACTAAAGATTGAAGGGGAGACTTTGAGTGCCTTAGAGTATGCTCTTTCCTCTTCCGTGATCGTCTTTAAGTCGATATCCGATAGAACTTTTCTACCACAGTTGACCTCTCCATTGTGAACCATCTGGTTAGTTAGAAATATAAAGATCATTTCCTTTTCAATTCGATCAATCGAAAACCGAACATTTTGATGAAGAGACAGATTACCTTCATAATTTCAGGATCATTCCACGGACCCTTGTCCGAGCGCATGCAACCACCCTTATCCGCGCAAGTACACGTGCCACCCAAGAATTCGGGAAGCTCACTGGCACATACAAGCATCGATATCAGTCAGGGCGATTCTTTTCGAAGCTAATATTTTACACTTTAAGAAGAAAATTAAGAAATATTCACCTTGCTTCAATTATTTCGAGCAATTTGCTCTGGAACTTGTTACTCAGAACCTGTTCAAACACAAATTTCAGAAGTTTTATATCACTAATAGATATATCTATGCGGACTAAACAAATAGTGGACGATAAATTCTCACATGGATCTTTGCAGTTGTCTTGGGATCAAGGAATGACTTAACAGTGTTCCACAAAAGTCTAAATCCAGATCCGGCATTGATGATGAACATGCGGTTCAAGGTCTAGAATAAACGAACATTCATTCAATCATCACAGAAACTCGGCTATTCCAATATGCTAAACGAAAAATATTTCCTTTTCGACATATAATGAATTGAGTGAGAACCTCAGGATAATTGTCACCATCAATCTTCTGAAGTTGCTGGATAAGTTCCCTCGCAGCTTTGTTAAAATTCTTAAGCCCCTGGTTCAAAAAATGAAATGAAATTGATGACCATCTTATGTGTCAATCACTCATTGGCTGATATTCAAAAAATGTTACTCTTTCTGTGATTTATTGAAGTCACTAAAAACGATAAATTTTCAAACTCACCACACCCTGCACATCCAAGATAGTTGTGCTCTGATCAATGTGCTTGTTTGCAGCAATAGAACAAGCAGGAAACTTATCAACAAAGGTTCTCTCGAACTCCCGAACATGGTATTTCACATATCGCTCCATTGTTGTAGCTTGAAGAAGTTTTGTAGGATCGACTTGTCCGAGCCTTTCGATATAAATAGGTCGCCCTTCTTTGTCCACTCCATGATGGCCTTGTGGGTAGTGCTTCAAGACCTCATCAATCTCCTTAAAATCAAAGTCCTTAAAAAAGCCAAAGAAACAAGCCAGAAAGTCAGATATTATAACAATACTTAACCTTAATGGACATCATGAACGTTTATAGTGTTTTCACCTTACACCTAAAATAAATTTTTCTGACAACCAACACTTCAGACTTTTCAATTTTTTATACAAAACCCTCAATGTTAAATTTTTGTACACCAATCTCTTTTTTATACAGCCATCTTTGGTTCACATTCTTTAAAAACCAATACTTAGCTCAAGTTTAATATGTATACTTCAAAATCAAATTAGAATTGAAAATACAATTAAAAAACTTATAAATACAACGTACTTTAACTAAGAGACGCGACTAGTGAGTAACCAAGGGGGATTAGGGGTGACGAGAGAAGGCGTAAAAAAATTAATGTTGAGAATATTGTATAAAGATCAAATAGTTTGAGCCTTAAGGTGTTAGTTGTTGGAAAAAATGGTCCGAGGTATCTAGTAAAAACACTGTAAATGTTTAGGGTGTCTAATGAAGTTAACTCTCGAAAAAAAATCACTTCATGATCAATCTGCATCTACCTCCATGATAGTGTCGGTTCCGAAATCCTTCCTCCAGTGAAGCATGTCAGCCCACATTTGCTTTGTTTTCTCAATATCGAATTTCCTGGCCCTTAAAAATCTGCTTCCAATGTGAAATGTTTTAAACAATT
The DNA here is from genome assembly GCA_003255005.1 of Begonia fuchsioides. Taxonomy (NCBI): domain Eukaryota; kingdom Viridiplantae; phylum Streptophyta; class Magnoliopsida; order Cucurbitales; family Begoniaceae; genus Begonia; species Begonia fuchsioides. Next base: position 414,412 of record QAOC01023908.1, read on the forward strand.
TGATTCGATTTTCTCACAAAAAAGATAAAAAAAAGGGAAAAAAGAAAAAAAAAGAAAAAAATTGACCTCAGCATCATATGATGATCGTCGTGTTTTGAGGGAAGTAACTCTTCGAGTATAAGTATTTGACGGAATGCATCCACGGCCTGTAGCTCTTCTGCATCGATGTCGTCTTCAATGGCTACGGACATGACACGGCTGTTTCTCCGGCCTCTCTTTTTCAGTGAATGTCTAAACTTGGAAGAAGCATTGATGGCCCTCTGTTTTAGAGATCCAAGCCTTGTTTTCCTCTCATCCTCGGAGGTTTCGAAGTCAGATAGTCCTAAATCACCATAAATATCATCCAAAGAAATCGAAGAATTGATTTCTTGACATGGACATTAGTTTCTAATGTTTTACATCATCATATTTTATGTTTCAATCGAAGAGAATGATGAATAGAATCGATCGAGATCGATCGAAAACTAAGCTAAGAGTTATGATTCACAACAGATATAACAATCCACTCCAAATTCTTCAAAATTCATCATGAAAAAGCATAAATCTTACCTGGTTTGATATGTCGATCGAGCGGTCCAGACATGGTGTCGCACATTTTTGTTGGTGTAATCTTGCAAGCAGCTGAATTTGAAAAACGATAAGTTGAAGCAGGAGAATCAAGCACTTACATATAACAAAAATCCAAGAGTATAACCCTCGCTGAGTACGCCTGAAAGAAAATCTCAGAAATCAAAACCAGAATATAAATGTTTCTCGTTCAGATGCTCAAATAATCCTTTTTCTTATCAAGCCAAGGAGGAAGAAGAAGAAGAAGAAAAGAAAAAGAAATTACAGAGAAACCCATGATGGAAAATATGCAATGTGAGTTCTTCAGATGAAGAATCAGAAAACCGATGGAGATTTTTACGAAAAGGGTGAGGAAGAAGAATAAGAATAAGGGAATACCTTTTTCCTTAGAATGTAGGGGCTGAGAGAGAGAGAGAGAAAGAGATGTATATATTGGCCGACTTAATCTCTGAAATATCGGCCCCTAATGGAGACCCAGTAACATATAGAGAGAGAGAGAGAGAGAAAGGTTGTTTTTGCTTCCATGGCGTTGACAGATTCCTAAAAGAATTACCCTTTTCAAGTTTCTGTTGGTGGAAGAGAGAGAGAGAGAGAGAGAGAGAGAGAGAGAGAGCGAAGTGCGAGCCACTCCATTCATAATGCTGACGATTTCTGTTCTGTAGCAGGCAACGAAACTAACTTTGCTAACGAGTTCTTCCCCATTTAGCCAACCCCTATTTCATTTCAGTTCTACTGCCATGGATTCTACGAATAACGTAGCTTTCTGGAAAGCCAACTTTTAAAAAAATGACCTCCATTGATAAATAACAAAAGCCAACTACCCAAACTCCTATGATAGTAAGCTGTGCTGAAAATTACTGAACTTTTCTTCTATTCTTCGTCAAAAACTATTGAATGTGCTGAAAATGGGTGCTTTTCTGCATAAATTTAGATGATAAATGAAGAACACAATGAAATACATCTGAAAAAGATTTATTTTTCATACAAGGAAGGCTTACATTCTTCTACTGCTGTTATGGTTTTCATCTACTCCTATTTCTTCACCTTTCTATATAATATATAATATATATTACATTACGTCGGATGGAGAAAGTCAATAAATTGGTGGCATTGTGGTTCTCCACGATCATGCAAATGGTATTCAGTTTTAGAATTCAGAAATGAAGGTCATGCATTGATGATGTCATGATGGGTTTCTACCAATATAGAATTCATTTGGGTAGCTAAGATTAAGAACCAGTAAAGTCAACTTTAGACTTATTTCATCTGACTAAGACAACACAGAATCTGCAGCAAAAATCCTAAATTCTTGATCTTTAACACCTTTTTTGTTTGAATGTCGGCGATGATAGTAATCGGTTCCGTTTTTGCAGTTAATCCGACCAGCTCGAGAAGAAAAAAACAAGATTTCTTTAAACTATGCGAACTTTGCTAATTTGTTGGACTATATAATGATTTTAACCTAACTTCAGCATCGTGGAAAGAGTAGGTAGCTGGAGCTCTCTCTTTGCTTCATCAATGGCGGCTACAAATCTCTCGTGCCATTCTCCTTCTCTTCACAAACCCTTAAATCGCCCTCTGCAACAAAAACCATTTTTCCAAAGCCCGATTCTCTCTCTCAAACCGTCAGGAAAATCTCTTTCTCTCAAAGCGGCGATTTCTCAAGCCCCGGTCGGACAAGACTCTCAGACGACGGATTTTCGGCATTGTTTCTCTAAGTCCTCAGATGGGTTTCTCTATTGCGAGGGCCTTAAGGTTCAGGATGTAATGGAATCTGTAGAGAAAAGGCCGTTTTATTTGTACAGCAAACCCCAGATCACACGAAACTTCGAGGCTTATCGAGATGCCCTAGAAGGGCTCAGATCAGTGATTGGGTATGCTATAAAGGCGAACAATAATTTGAAGATTTTGGAGCATCTGAGGAAGCTCGGCTGCGGGGCTGTGCTCGTCAGTGGCAACGAACTCAGACTGGCTCTTCGTGCTGGTTTCGACCCTGCTAAGTAATTTTCTAGATTATATCTTTTTTCCATTGAGAAAATATGAAAATCCATGTGAAATGAATCTGATTATTGCATTGACGTTTTGCTTTTATCATATGTTAACGTTTCAAGAACCCTTTAGAACATTTTTCATTTTCAATGGGTAGAGCTTCATGCTTTTCTGAGTAATTAGTTCTAATGTTGGGCTTCTGATTGTAAAAGCTTTGATAAGCAGGTGTATTTTCAATGGAAATGGAAAACTTTTGGAGGATTTGGTTCTTGCAGCCGAGAGCGGTGTTTTTGTTAATGTAGATAGCGAATTTGATTTGGAAAATATCGAAATAGCTGCGAGGATAGCTGGGAAAAGGGTCAACGTTTTACTTCGAATCAATCCGGATGTCGATCCTCAGGTATGCATGCTCTGATATCTCACTAAAAGAGAATTTATTAGTGTAATAAGCTATTTTTCTTGCTCATTTGTTGCAATTGATGCCGGTTTTTTGAAACGCCATGTTATGCACCGTCTTTTACGAAGCGTTTGAATCTTAGCTCGCTGAGCAATTTACAAGTTTGAGCGTGGTTTTCCATTTTCTCACTTCAATTATCGTATCATTATGGTTCTTCATCTTATCACATTTTATGTATAGTTTTTGTTTATTCTCGTTTAAGGATTCCCATCAACACAAGATTCCTCTGGGACGGGTTAAAAGTGGTTCTACGAGCTTGATTACGTTGATTTTCTCTCTAATATCAACTCTGTTTCTTCGTCGTTTCACCAGGTCCATCCTTACGTTGCCACCGGGAACAAGAATTCGAAGTTCGGCATCAGAAATGAGAAGTTGCAATGGTTTCTGGACGAGATAAAGGCACATCCCGCTGAGTTGAAGCTTGTCGGTGCCCATTGCCATCTTGGTTCCACAATTACCAAGGTTTCTTCTCTTAGACGACTGATTTGAATTTGTTTTCTCGAAAAGTTCGTTAATTTTTGTATTTTTTATTTTGAAATTCTTTCAAATGATTTAGTCAACTGGTCATGGCTGCCATATCTAGTTTGCTGCTGTGAAAGCTCGGTTTTTCTGCTTTATCGTTCGTTTGTGCAGGTCGATATATTCAGAGATGCTGCTGCCCTTATGGTCAACTACATCGATGAAATTCGATCTCAAGGTTTTGAATTACATTACTTGAACATTGGAGGTGGACTCGGGATAGATTACTATCACGCCGGTGCTGTTCTTCCATCTCCTAGAGACTTGATCGATACCGTAAGTAAACATTACGTTACATTTCGGGCGTGTTTTATTATTTCCTTTTGACTACTAGATCTTTGAAGTGAAATTTTATGAAATGTAGGTTCGAGAGTTAGTTCTGTCTCGGAATCTTACCCTGATCATCGAACCGGGAAGATCCCTGATCGCAAACACTTGTTGCTTCGTAAATCGAGTGACAGGTGTCAAAACCAACGGCACTAAAAATTTTATCGTGATTGATGGAAGTATGGCCGAACTTATCCGCCCAAGTCTTTACGATGCTTATCAGGTGATAACCGCGATCTATCAAGCAATAACAAACTATTAGGTTTGTGAAAATTAAGGAAACATGCATGAATGTAATTTGGAATTTGATGCAGCATATTGAGTTGATCTCTCCTCCACCATCCGATTCAAAGATCTCGACTTTTGATGTGGTTGGGCCAGTGTGCGAGTCTGCAGATTTCTTAGGAAAGGATCGAGAACTAGCAACCCCAGTCAAGGTACAATCACGACTCGTTAAATTTGTTGACGATTCGCATAATATCCATGTCATTGAAGTTTAATGATCGATAATGCAGGGAGCGGGATTAGTCGTTCACGATGCTGGCGCTTACTGCATGAGCATGGCTTCAACGTATAATCTCAAAATGCGTCCTCCCGAGTATTGGGTACGTAAATTCTCAATTTATCCGAAAAGATTTTAATCGATTCTGTCTTTGTGGATGTGAAATAACTAAGTTTTTGGGAATCGATTCGAAATCAGGTCGAGGACGATGGGTCGGTGGCCAAAATCCGGCAAGCTGAAACATTTGAAGACCACCTGAGATTCTTTGAGGATCTATGATTGAATCTCAGAACAGGTAACTGAGATGAACTCGAAGATTTGATCCTCAATCCTAGCAAATTTTTACATTCCGTGTTTGGTTTTTTTAAAAATCGAATCCGAGTGGTCGTGTTCGAAAACTCGAGCACTTGTTCGAAACTTTATTATTTCAAAAGGGATCGTCGATAATTACTAAAATCACTCTTCTACCCTTTGGTCGGTTTTCGTAATCTTCTTCATCATGAGGAAATCGACGAGGCCTCTCAGGGCCGTTTCTGGCATTTTGTGCTTGAGCAATTCTTCCCCGATTTCGGCTGGGGTGACCTCGAGAGTCTCCATTAATTTCTCTACATCTGAGAATAGTTCATGGTGGGTGATGCCCAAGTAGATTGTGGCCAGCATTTTGAATCCGGATGGACTGCAATATGACATGTGGATGTGCACGTCCATTCTGCCCGGCCGGAGCAATGCCGGGTCGAGCCTCTCCTTGTGATTGGTGGTGACTACTATGAGTCTCTCGTCCCCGCAGCTCGACCATAGCCCGTCTATGAAATTCAGTAGTCCCGATAATGTCACCTGCAGTGATGTTCCAGGATCATAGATGATTTAATTTAGGGTCGGCAGAATCAGACAGAAATCAGAATTATGGTCCGGACTAGAATCTAGAATCATAAGTTTCGGTTCGATTTCAATCTCAAACTTTTATAAACCATGAAATCAAAAATCAAATTGTCAGTCAAAAAAATAGTTTAAAATTGGATAAAACTCGAGGAAAATCAAATTCAAAAATTAATTTTAAATTTAATTTAATTATTAAAATTATGATTAAATATAAAAAATTATTATTATTTTTTAAATGTAGAACCAGATTGAGATAAACCAAAATTGTATCGTATTTGTTTCAATTCATCCCGGACCGGATTGGACCGCCCCTAGTTTAATTTGTTTCTATAAAAAAATGGAAGCAGAGACGATTACCTCTGAGCCAGAATCGGCTTGATGATGGTGAATTCTCCGGCGACTCTGTTGTTTGATTCTGTTCTGCAATTCAATGGAACAATCGATATCTTCGATCACCAGGATCGATCTGTTTGCCGTCGAAATCAGAAGCTTTCTGAGCATGCTATTACTCTTGATATTCGCCAGTTCTAGATCATAGACATCGAAATTGAGAAAATTCGCCATTGCTGCTATCAAGCTGGATTTCCCCGTTCCTGGAGGTCCGAACAGCAAGTATCCTCGTTTCCAAGCTTTACCAACTCTCCTGTAGAACTCTTTCCTCTCCACAAATCGCAACAGGTCTCTCTGTATCATCGATTTCATTTCCGTATCCATCGCTAGAGTTTCGAATTTGGATGGGTGATTGAGGTTCACCGATTCCCAAATTCTTCCGTGTCTGTGAAATCGATCCAGTTTCAGTGTGAAAAGCTTTAGTGTCTTTTTCTTCTCCATCTCCTCCTTCGCCTTCTCGATCAAGTATGGAAAGTAGGTGCTGAGAACCATGTTTTTGTGCTTTTTGTTGCAGCTCAGTTCATAGAATCTGATCTCCGATTTCCACACGAGGTGACCATTGGATCTGGATTCTGGTACTGCGACTGGTAGAATTTGTTTCGAAATCAGCTTCCACTTGAGGCGAACGCCATTGAAGGTATCGACGATTTCTTGCCCTTTTCCGATCGAAATTGAGATCGTAGTTTCTTTCGAAGCCATGTTTACTCGGAATCGCCTTGTGTCCGGAGAGAGAGTCGGTTGCAAATATAATGCTGCAGCTCTGAAGAGGTCGTTACGGTGTAAACCTTCGAACTCCTCTATAACAATGGTGAATCGAGAGGAAAAGGAGCCGAGAAAACGGCGCAGTTTGGAGAAGATGAACTGTTGGACCTTGACCGGGACGACGTCGCCGGCGACGGAGCGGATGAGAACGGCAGTGGCCGCGGCGGAGGCCGCCGCAGTTATGATAGAAGTAGCGGAAGGGATGGCGATGTCTTTGATGGCCATGATTGATCGTGGTTCGAGAAACTGGATCCCTTTGTATTAAGCTTCCTCGGAGAAGGCGATCGGGAACTGGCGAGGGGTATAAAAGTCTTTTGAGTCAAACCAGAGTGGACTGACTTTGTTTCATTGACTTAAAGTCAACTGCTCTCGTCCAACTCGTGAATTTGCTTGACCAAGTTATCTGCTTACGTGGAAAATAACCCACAATTATTATTAGAATAATTTTAGCATCAAATTATGATTAATATAATAAATAATCATTTTATTCTTATTATTAATTTACCCTTGTTTTGATTATAATGCATTTTAAGAGGGTAGAACGTGGTTTAGGAGCCTAAATTTCATATAGAATATAATCAATAGCTTATTAGTTATTTGTTCATTAATTTTTCATGTCTATTTTAATTGTTTAGTTTATCTATTTAATAATACGATTGGTAATTAAATTCTAATTCATTATATTTATTTGTTAAATCATCTTAAATCATTTGCGTTGAGAGTAGACGTAGTATTATTTATTTGCACAAAAATAAACATAAATTAAATTATATTTAGAGAAATGAAATTATATTAATTATATCAAAAGATGAGATTATAAAATATATATTTTTTAATGATTTTTCAATTAATTTTATCGTTTCATATGAAGATAAAAATGAAATAACATTTTTTAAAATTAATCATTAAAATAATTAAATTGTGCAGGATTCCTACTTGTCGTGTTGACTGGACGCGCTGAAATCTGAGAGCATGGCATAGTAAGTCTACGACCGACAATAAACTTGTCAATCAAGAAATATTTCAGACGACATGTCGAATCGGTAGAACATGCTTAGTTATATATAGGCTGCACTGCAAAAGCAATGAAAATTGAAAACACTGGAGAGACAGAAACCACATGTCGTCAACATCATGAAAGAATAGCAAGGAGTGACTTCCAACCTAGTGGGTTTAGCTAAAACGAATACTGGTTTTACTCGGGACCCATAATTTTCCAATCAAACAGTTCCAATCTTTCCTCTCCCCCTTGCTTGCTTTCTCTCCCAATTGCCTCTATTTTTCAGGACCTTCAGTCTGCCCTGCTGGCACTGCTGCTTCCGGAAGGTTTACCGCCGTATCTCTGCCAAAACGCGAAAGAAAGCTACCGATGAAGAAACCCGGACGTGAAAATCCAAGTACTTTTTGAAAGTTTTACTAAGATTCTGGCTTGACATATAGGAGAAAGACTAGATTGAACAGATGGAAAACAATACCGGGTTCGGAAATATAATATCACCTGTTTTCCGACGTTTAATGGAATGTACTTGTGCTTGATCATGTGTGAGATTTGTCTCCTCATTGTAAGAACAAACAGAACAAGCCAGTAGCAGAGTAGTATGGGCCAGAAGACAGGGACGTCGAATACCGAGAAGAAGGTCATGACAAAGGCAATCACGAACGCCTTTGTGAAGGAGTACCTGAAACTCAGACAAAAACATCATTCCTGCAAACAAATCCTTTCCAATGGAAGAAATGGTTTAGTGTCGCATAATCAAGTCATCAACCATTTGATTTCCTGAAAGTTTCAAGTTCATCAATTCAAACTTCGAATGAAGGAGGCCGTGAAAATTCAAACAAAGAAGACTCGTGTTGATTCTTTCCGAAAAGACATGAGTTTCAGCACATTTCTATTAGCTCATGCATCGAAACAATCTTTTGGTGTAACCAGTCTATATAACAGATGAAAAATGGAAGGATAGATTCTAAAAAATTACGGGAAATTAAATCAAAAAGCACTGGAATGTACTCAATTAGATTTAATAGTTAACTTCAGATATACATAGGAACAAACGGAGCTATATACTTCCTATCAAAGCTACCAACTAGAATTTGAAAAATTAAGAGTGCAAAATGGTACAGGTTTTAGCTAATCTCATCCCCATTACACCCAAGTTCAACTAAACTCAACTTTAAGCAAAGAAGAGGCAAAAAAAGATGATCCCAAGGTAATAAAATGGAGAAAAAGAAAACTATCAGAGTGATTTACCAGAACTTAAACTCAGGAAGTCGGCGGATGAATGGTTTGAATTCATCAGAACCTTTTGTTGGCAGCAAGGGTCCAGCAGAAACTTCCATTTCCGGATCAACCAAAGGCGATAGAAATCCAATTAACAAATTCAGCAGATAAATTCCCAAACCATATGAGACTATGTAGAATCCTTCAACATAATAAACACGCAACAAATAAATTGCCACCACACAAAAGGTGCCAATCCATCTATACAGAGTATGAGGAGTAGACTTGTCCAGATAATACTGATACAGCTTTGAAGCATCATGCCCCCATTGATTCAGTGGCGATGCCACCGAGGCACCGTCGCCTCCACCTCCCTCCATTTACTCTGATTCAACAATTGCAAAATACTATCAATTTTTTCAAAATCCATAATTCACCTCACAGCCATAATTTTTACCTCTTTCTCGATTTAAATCAAGCTGCAATATTCTTCCAAATATAAGAATGAACCAAACAAGAACTTTCTTTATAATTTGATGATACAACCATAATGCAAAACCTTGAATCTCAAAATCTATTAGCCAGTAAAAAAAAGCACCAAAAAAAACTCTAATGGCTGGAACTATATAGATTCATCAAGAAACTTATTAGCGATGAAAAATCATGATCACCATAATCCACAAATAAAGTAAATTTCGTTTAGTTTCCTTTCTACAGAGCTTCAGTCATGAATAATGACCAAATTTAAATAATTGTAAGTTGTTGATATAATTTAGACAAAGATGTATTTTTAGTTTTGGTGGTATCTTTCAACATTCTAAAATAACCATTCTTATCACTAAAGCGTTGGGAAAATGAGATTTTAAAAGGAGATGAAACGGAGGAAGAGGGTGTGAACTCTCATTCTAACTATTTTCTCCGTCGTTCACGCCTCTAACATTTTCTTTCTCAGTTTCCCGTCTTCTCCCATTCTTCAACTGATTTTAGATTGAGTTTGACATCAGTTGATTCATTTCAAAGTGTAATTCGCTATCACGATTTCATATATTTCCAATAAAACAGCCAAAAAATTAAGGTTACAACCCCATCACGTCAAAGCTTAAAAAAATCAGATCCACAGAAGGCGTACTTCGTATTTCAACAAGATTAGGGGATTTCACCGAAATACAGCAGACATAAAACGCGCAACACAAAGAAGGAATTAATCGAAAGAAGCCATAGCTAATTAGGCAAAAAAAAACGAAGGAAATGAAAAATCTCATTTCAGAAACAAGCTACGCGATAGAAACCCTAGAAACAAACATCGAAAATGAAGAAATAATTAGGAAAATTAAAGCAACTCACGAAGAATGAGCGTTGGAAGGTAGACGGTTGGTGGTTCAGGCTCCTGAGGAAGAGGAAGCGGAAAGAGCAGATCTACAACAACGCCATACGAGCTTGACGGTGCTTGATTCCCTTCTCTCCCTCTCTCTCCTCTCCCAATAAGACTTTCAATTATTAATTTATTTATTTTTAGAGTTTAAATTGTTGGTCATATTATAGTTTATTTAAGGGTAATTAAACAATAAATATTTTAATATTAAATTTTTGTCATTAATATTTTTTATTATCCAATTTCAATTTAAGATTTGAAATAAAATTGTGATAAATTAATTAATTAATTTAAATTTTACAATAATATGTATGTTAATAATTATTTAAATATCGAAGTGTTCAACTGATAAATTAAAAATTTTAAATATCAATTAAAAAACAATTATACTTTAAGGTATTAATTTACACAATTTAAAGTTTATATTATTACTGAAAAATTACTCATATAACTACAAGGTTCTTATGATAATAAACTATTTAAAATGGAATAAAGTTTAATTTAAAATGGAATAAAGTTTAATTTAAAATGAAATAAAATTCTAATAAATTTAAAAATCATTTAAAATTCAGTTTAAATATTATAAAAATATATATATTTTTATGTTTTTACACAAAACCAAAATGGAGCTATATTTTAAGATTCCAGTTGGCTTGGACTGCGCACAGCTCTCTCTGGATGAGCCTGGGCCATCCTTGTCCCTCTTTTGCCCCCATTGATCACGAAATAAAGCTCCCCCACCTTTCTCTCTCTTAACACTCAACCCTCTCAACACTCTCTCTCTCTCTCTTTTCCTCACTACTCTTAAAACACGCAGTTTCTAACTTCAGCCATGGTCAATCGAGCTTACTCTTATTAACAGTCAGCTACATGCTTACATTCATATACATTATATATATAGAGAGAGAGTTTATGTGCTAAAAGGAGGGAAAAAAAAGAAATGTGATTGAAAAAGAAGAAATTTATCCACGAATTTCTTCACATCTCCATCTTCACGTTGTGGAGCTCAATGGAGCCTGCAAAACAGAAGCTTTTCGAACGTAAGAAAGAAGATGAGATGAAGAAACTCAGAAGATTCTCTGCAATTCAATGGTAGATTCAACGAGTCTCTATCGTTAATTCAAGTTGCAAGTTGGAAAAATTCACTTTTATTCCATGAAAAGATTATTGACAGAGGGCGTGAATCCTATCTACCTGTAAATGGTTGAGATGGAAAGGCCTCTGTTCTTCCCTGATCCAATCCGACGTTGTACAGGCTCTGAAAATCTACGTCCCAAGCTGAAGATGGCTGCATATGGAGTCCAAAAATTGTTTAAATGGTGAGAAATTTTGAGTTTTAGCCGGAGATGGAAGGAAGAAGAGGAAGAACCACCGGAAACCAGGTGGGTACTAGAAAATTCTCCGGGATTGTCACCGGAGCACTGATTGTCCGGCGAAGCCCGTCGGAAATCATTTCCTGCGACTGATCAAAGTGGAGGTAGACAGGGCTATCAAGCTCTGATTGTATATTTAATGGCGGAAATTTTGAAGCGCAAGTTGGATGTGTCTGATAGAAATGAAAATTTCTAAGAATTTGAACTGATATCCAGAAAGAAAATGGAGAAATTGTTCATGTTTTTGTTTTTTTCACCTCTTTCGGAAAGATTTCATCGACGTTGAGATTGAAATCAAGACGTGGGTTCACAGCAGCTAATTTCATCGACAAGAACTGTTCGCAAGAGCCAAAAAGAAGAAATTAAAGATCAAACTGGCAAAAATAGAAACAGAATTGAGTCTAATTTGAGAATTGAATTACCTCGACTTGTTTTTGCAGAGATTGAACATAGTTTATGATCTCGTCGAGCATTCCAGCTTTGCCTGTAATTTTATTGCAGCCTGGTACTAGATCTTGCAAATACTTCATTCTCTCACTGATTTTTTCCCTTCTTGCCTGAAAATTGATCAGAAAATGAAAACTTAGAACTATATTTCAGATTCCGACAGTGAAGGATTTTAGTTCTTACTCTTTCGGCGAGGCTATGGCTGTCTGTGGCTTGGCCTCGACGAGCTCGAACGTGAATGTAATCGGGTTTTTGAGCTTCGGAGGCTTTTGAGTTCTCTTTTGAAGTGTCTGCAGAGGTTTCTCTAATGGCGGCCGTGGCGGCGGAGTTGTTATTCGCCGGAATTTGGTCTGTAATCTTTGAATCTCTCTCTTCTCCGCATACTTTGATCCTCTTTTCTTTCGTGTCTTCCTCGTTAACAATCTAAAATGGAGATTTAATTTAGAGAGAGTTTCAAGATCTATTTGAATTTGAAATGTAGATTCTAACCTTTGTGTTCGTCTTTCTTTTCTTGAAGCTTTCTCTGTTCTTCACCCCCGTTATGATCGGAGGACTGCTGAAAGTTCTTGGAATCGGAGGATTCAGTTCTAATCCAGACCCAAAACCTACGTTCGAAATCTCAATCTTGTTCAATCCCGACCACACGCTTTCCAAACCCATGTCTCGCTGAACTTCAACGAGCTCCGATCCGCCGCCGCCCGTAGGCGGATGAGGGACCTGAGACGCCGGAAAAGAGTAGGCAGAGTACTTACGGAGGTGGTGTGGGCTTTTAAGGCGGGAAGTTTGTCTCTCCAAGACAGTCGTGTCAGCGAAGATTCCGGCGGTTTGGAGGCGGTGCAGCATCTCCGGCGAGGCTCCGTTCATCTCCAAAAAGCTTTAGAAAAGAATTAGCAGTTATGGGTCTGACAATTGTGCTGAAAATTGAAAAGAGCCGAGTCTGTGTGATTGTACTGGCTATGGAATTAGGCAGCTGTTCACTGTCCCCGCCAATCACACTGCATCATCTTCTAGCTCTAGAGAGAGAAAGCGAAAAACATGGAGAGAGAAAGTAGAGAAAGCGGAGAGTTTTATGACCGGAAAGTGAAATTGTGAGGGAGAAGGAAAAGGGTAAGTATATAAAGGCGTAAACTCGCCGGAATATGACTGCAATTGGGCGGCGAGATAGGGGAGAGAGAGAAAGAGAGGAGAGAGAAATGGAGCAGAAATCCATGAAGGGTATCCATAAACAATGGTCGTGGGCAAAGGGGCCCACTGACATGACTGCCACGTGGACATGTCCGGAGTTCCTAATAGAAATATCCGAGCTGAACATAACATTTTACTCGTCTATTTAACTTTTGATTGTTAATATTTTTCATAGACAAAATCAAAATTTTATTCTAATTAATTAAATTTAAAACATAATGTTAGTTTTCATTGCAATCTTATTTCTCCCTTTCTCGAGTTGAATTTTTTATAACCCAATACCAATTTCGATATTTATTGTTTAATTAAATTTTATGCTTAACAGTATTTTATAAGAGTCTAAGTTCGACGTTTGCACTGTCGTAGTGTGAGAGTTGTTACCCCTAATGTTAGAGTAACTCATTAAAATATCAGGTAAAGACTTTTTATCTATGTGCTGCTGAGTCACTGTGATTTAATCCTTTATAAATCACCGTGGGCGGATATAATGAACATTTGAACTTTTAGGTATAAGCAACAATATCTACTGTATATTACTGACGGTATGTATAGATCGATAATCATGATCCACAGATTCCCAAAAACAGTAGATAGATTTGCAGATAGGATTTAAGAAAAGGGCACTTGGTGAATAGAAAGATGCAATTAGACAAGTGGGTTTTTGAAATAATTTTATGAAAACAGAAAGCGATTTTCATTTATTTATTTGTTGGGTAGGAAAGCTATCTCCATTAATGCTCCACCATTTGGCCGAAGAACTTCATAGTAAAACGCGGCGAAGCTAGGGTTTTGTGGAAGAAAACCCTAATTTCATGAGGTTCTGTAGTTTTCTCATCTTATCTTGAATGCATAGATGCATGGAAAAACTGGATGGTGATGATGGGTTGGAAGACAGTGAAAACACTGCTGCAGATCCGATTGGAATGGAATCCTTGTTCATTCATGCAGGCCCTCTCTCTCTCTCTCTCTCTCTCCGAAGGTCTGAAATAATTGAAGGGGAGAGATTATTGGTAATGATTTACAGTCGAGAGTGGTGGGCTTCCCTTCCTCCATTAATGCACCAGAACTTTCTTGCTGCAAAACTGATACAGCTTGTATATCTCAGAAATAATATAAAGTTGAAATATACATTAAATGAGATTTATTCAAGTCATATTACTGACTACTTTTATATGAACGTTGCCATGCTGTCTGGTCTCCAGTCACAGGACTCGTCCTTCCCAAAAGATGGTCTGGCTTTCTTTCTAGGTTTTACCCTTTTTCAAGAACTGAAGTTGAGCTGAGTAAATGCAGCTGCGATGGCCTTTGCCTCGGCTTTAAGACACCCCCTCCCAACGTCTGTGGGGTAAGTATTGATTAGTGCAACGTTGTACTTAACGTTCTAACTCTGTGGTTTTTGAGATTTTGAGAATTGATGTAATTATAGTCCGATATAAAACTGAGCTCATTGTTGGGAATCTAACGGTAAATGAAAATTAGATTAACAAGTATGACATAAGATTTAACGTAAAAAGATCATTTTTTTAAAAAAATTACGTTCAAAGAAACAAATCTATTATAAAGATCGGAATACAATTATAACTTTTGCGACTCTAGCTTTTATTAAAAAAAATAAAACTCTAATGAGATTTTATAATTGATCTAACAGCTTGGCCCAAATAAAATTCGGATCACACGAAACTTTAAATTTATACCGGGCCAAAAATGGAATTTATCACAATGAAGACCCAATATTTTATTTATTGTGAGAGCACAACTCATATCAATAAATTAGAGGTATATAATCTCACATTGTTTGTGAAAATAAAATTTTTGTTTAGGCTGTGACTCCAATATTTAATGGAAGCTCATAGATGTTAGAGGTGATTTTCAGTAGAATTTTACTTCTCTAAATATTTCAAGTAACTGTAATGGGTTTGTTTAAAAAGAATTTGAATGCTACGATGAACGTCAGTTAGAATTAGCTTGGAGGCCTTATTTCTCTGGTAGAATCATGGAAATGGAGCGACGAGGAAGAGACCCTTTAAAATTGTTTGAGAAAGGCTGATCAGAATTATCGAACCCCGAGGGCCGCCAATGGAGCTTGTGGTGGCCGGAATCGGGCCGGGAAAGTTATCGCCTGACATGTCAATTCGGAAGAAAGATCGAGGCTTTTGAGTGAGCTTATGTTGGCATTAATCCTTGCGTGGAATCAATTCCCATCAAACGTGCGTTGGGAGAAGTTGAAGAGGCTCCTAACTTTAAGTCAAATCGTAACAGTTTCTAGCTTGAATAGGGAAAAATACCAAAAGTCTTTACTTTGTTTTTTTTTATTAATAGCCTTGTAATCCCTCATTTCCAAAAGCGAACATCTTCACTTTCCCTTTTTGTTTTCCTTCTTCCGGCAATCATTCCTGTGTAGAACGAGCTTCGATTTAGGAGACGAATCGTTTCCCTCATTCTGGTGAATCGTTTCCCTCATTCTGGTATCAGAGCCTTACGGTTGTGTATGCCCAAGTTTATCCGCTACGAATCTATGGCGATGGTAGCTCAAGCTGCGGCGGCAAGAGAGGGCGGCGGTGTGTCGTTCCAGTACCCACAGTTGACGGCAACAAACTATACCACCTGGGCTATTAAGGTGGAAGCTCTATTGGATGCTCAAGGCCTTTGGGAGGCGGTGACTCCGGCGGAGAACATGGAGATGGAAACAAAGAAGGACAAGATGGCGAGGGCACAACTGCTTCAAACGCTTCCGGAGGATATTTTGTTGCAAGTTGCAACAAAGAGGACTGCGAAGGAGTTGTGGGATAGCCTTAAGACAAGATTTGTCGGGGCTGATCGCGTCAAGTCGGCAAGATTGGCAACCTTGAAAGGGGAATTCGACAAGTTGCAGATGAAGGACGGCGACGCTCTGGACGAGTTCGCCGGAAAACTCAGCAGCATGTCGGTTCAGTATGCTAACCTGGGGGCAACACTCGAGGATCCGGCACTGGTAAAAAAGCTCCTAAATTCNGGTTAATTTTAACCTGAATCGACCACGTGCAAAGCACGTTTAACGTGAAAATACCTTGAACTATGCAATAACAAACGTGCTAAACGTGCTTTGCACGTGGTCGATTCAGGTTAAAATTAACCGGAATAATTGACGAAAGATAAAAATTGTTAGTTCGTTCTAATATCTGTAATTTACCCCAGAGTACAGGCTATTAAAAGTATTTTTCCCTTTATTTTATTTTTTATGTTTTATAGCTATTCAATTGGCAAGAAAACCCGAACACAATCAATGACTTGTACTCAAAAGGCGAAATCCCTTGCCCCCAGAGTCCTCACACCCCGGCCCGACAGCATGTGAGGGTTAATCACGGTGACTCAGCGGCCCAGAGATGTAAGGCCTTAATGTGATGTCCCAATGAGCTACCCTAACATTGGGGGTAACAACTCTCACACTAGGACAGCGCAGACGTCGAACTTAGGCTCTTGTACTTAATTTACCATTTCTGAGTCAACTGAGCTATGTCTGTGTGGGCGCCATAGGTCAATTACTAATTCACGCCAATGATGCTAATAAGTCCTCTAGATTTACTTGCGAATATAATCTCAATAAGCCATAGGTCAATTACAAATTCCAGATAAGTACTTCATTTCTTTCAAAGTGGCAACAAATTCCGGATCAACATCATAAACGATAAAATCAAACTACAGATTTACTAATCGAACAAAACATAGGATTGAAAAAAACATCATCCGAAACACAACAACTATTAGAAATCAAACTTTACTAACTAACGAGACTCTTCGCGCCCTATCACGACCCGTAGAGTCATGGTTTTAGTTTAGTTAGGAAATGTCCAATTAGAAGGTGTTGTATTTGACTGGCTCATGGGCTGGTGGCTCGATGGACCAAGGTTGCCGGACCTGACATAGGACCTAAATTTTGAAGACCATGCTTGTACGATTGTCCTCTAATCGAACCTATTTTTACTCAACTAGACTCATTTCTATGCAAATTGTATTTACGAGCACTTCGATGAGTTTCGACTCGGATCGAGTATTAAACTTGTCGCTGGCATTTAAACGAGCAGCAAAAATGGGTGGTGCAGGATAATAACGGTGGGTGCGGTATCAAGTAAGGCAGATATTCTTAGGGTTCTTCCACTATATCGGTGTATTTTTATCGTGGAACGGTTAGATTAAGCCTAGAAACTTTATGAACATATAAAGTATAGCAAGCCAAGGATATTGATATGAACATATAATACACCTCAATTATGGCAATAAGCCTTTAAATATTTTCTTGGTAAATATTTCCAAGAAAGTAAAACATCCGTAAATAGTAAATATGTAACTCAATGACGATGTTTTCGAATAAATACGACCCACACCCTTCAAAATCTTCATCCATCTTTTATGACCAACAATAGAACTTGTTTCTTGTTTGTTTTTTACATTTGTTAGAATTTGAAGACCTGAATTTTATGTGGGATGAGTCTATATGGACATTAAATATTAGAGTTTTAAGTTTATTCTTTATATATTGATGTTTGAGTCACAAAATTCATTCTATATTGATTTTCCTATTAGTAGTTTCTCATCTGTCGTGGGTTTTCCCCTCCCTGTTTTGGGGTTTCTACATAAGTCTTGGTGTCAACGTATTTATGCGTTTATTTTATTTTTCTCAAATATTATCGTCTGATTCTCAACAGCCTTCTTGTATAGCAACATTCAAGGACCCTATAACGAATTTTAACCTCCATTTCAATGATTGCCGGACCCAATTTGGCCACAAATCAACTTGTTGTGGATCGTGTTATTTTGGAACATCTCGAACCACATCATATTTGTCAAACCATTTCTACCTTAGAAAAACTGTGGTGTATGCTTGTTTAGGTTGGGTGATTACGTAAATTGATGGGTTGTCGAAATAACTTTAATTTGTCAAAGTATTTCATTGGAAAAAGAAATTAAACCACATATTCCCAATCTTTTGCTTTCCTAAAAGCATTGCTCTTCTTGTCACATTCTAAACCCATGTCTTATTTGTCCATGACTCCTTGTATTATCGTTCCAATTACAAATAACTATTTGAACTAACTAAGTTCCACGAACTAAGAAAAATTTCCCTAATCAAATGTTCAAGACAATGACTCTTAGTTCAAACTTAAAAGCATAACTCATTTTTGTTGCACTAATTTCAACTAATATGAAGGGTTTGTAGAATTATTCCAATAGCAAAGTCATTTGGGACCCAAATCAAAGCTTACAATCTTATGTCTCTCGGACGAAGATCTGTACAGTACAATAAATATATAAATAAAAAATTTTGTTCGGTCGAGGAGAATGATTCCATATCGTTTTTCCCCATCACACAATCATTAGCTGCTCGATATTCTTTATATTTTTCCATGCTCGGTTTATTAATAATTTTGGAAGGGCGGAAAAGATACACATATGTCTCATGTTTGCCATTGATTTTATGTGGACAAAGCAAGGTGTTAGACTTTTGGCAATGAAAAAGGTGGGGGGACTTCTTTGTTATGGCCATAAAAAGAGATAAAGCAACTAAAGATCCAAGGGAGCTTCATCATTCCATTTTATTCCCTTTCCAAATCTTCCTAGGTCCTCCCCATGGACCACCTTCCCCACGAAAAAGGGTACCTTCGAAACAAACTTTTTTTGGTTTTAATTTTTCGTAAATTATACGACCTAAGTAAGCTCTCGCTCGTATCTTCTATCGTGAATGCAAAAATCTTCTCGATTTGCATGCCCTAAAAATAACGAACAAGCAACCTTCGATGCGGGGCGGTATCGTTTATGGGGAGTTTCATAAATTTTGTTTCAAAGTTGGTAAGATGAGGGGAAATTAAAAGACGAAACATCTAAGAATATCTGTATGACAGCTTAAACGTGTTTATCAAATTATAGTTTTCGCTATAAATTCGAGGAACATGGAAAATCCATATTCGTGACTCTTCTCCTATTTGGGTAATTCATTCGAAGTAAATATCCGAGATTAAGAGTCGATATGATTGAATTGGTTAAATTACAACATGGTGAGCCAAGTTGGCATCCATACCCGGAATAGATGCCACCCGAATCAACTAATCACTTTCAAAGGTAGAGGAGAGAGAATATGATATTATCTTGCCATGCGTGACATTTATGCTTTTTTTACAATATAGTTTCAATTTAGAAATAAATGAGATGATATGTAGCGTGAGACGTATAAGAGTGAGACACGTGTTCATCCATTCTTCAATCATTCTTGTTTAGGTTTTCTGGCTGTATGGGCTATGATGATCATCCACACGTGTGATTAGTTAACTATGTCATTATAAATTTCTTTTTTTGGTTAATATTTCCTTGTTTAATTCCTTAGTTGCTTTTACTCTTTTGACATTATTGCTCGAATTATTTACCATTATTATTAAAGTAAATATTAATTTATCGTCTGTCCAGACAGTACGATGATAATTACGATAGATATTTTGAACTTGTTTTTATCGATAAATATTTTAATCGATGTACATGCATATTTGAATATCTTGTTCATATATATTTTATTTTATTAGTTTAAGGATATATATATATATATATGTAAAAGAAAAAAACAATTAAAATTGTAAATAAATAAATAAATAAAAAGATTCTCTCCTTAGCTTCCTATAAAATCTCCCCACCTCCATAGCTTAAACTCAAGCCTTCGTCTTCTCACCCATCTTCAAGAGAGGCTAACTATGGCTTCCTCCTCTCTCTTCAAGCAATCCATGGATTCTCCATGGACGGCAAAGCAAAACAAGCTCTTCGAAAAGGCCCTCGCCCTGTACGACAAGGACACTCCTGAGCGGTGGCAGAACGTCGCCAGGGCCGTCGGCGGCGGAAAGTCGCCGGAAGAAGTTAAGAGACGCTACGAGCACCTGTTGCAGGACCTCAAGCTCATAGAATCCGGCTACGTTCCTTACCCAAATTACAAATCGTCTTGGTAGACGCAATCGTCGACCGCTATAAACAGGTATTTCAATGCATTATCTGAAACGCCATTGATACAGAACTCAAAGGTTCGTTTCGCGTTTTTTGACTTATGAACTGAAATGGGTTCTGTTTTGGCTTCGTGTGCAGGCTTCTGAAGAACTATGAATAGCGGAAGAAACCAGGATTTGAATTTAGTTTTAATTCATCTCAGTTGTCTTAATTCACGTTTCAAAGAAATGTTGAAAAGCGCAGTAATTTCCTCTCGCTTTCTCTCTTTTCTCTTACTCTCTTCGTTAAATGGCGAAATCCAAGTCTCTCTTACCCTACACACCCCGTCCCAACAGTTTTGTAAAAAGATAAATCAAGGTGATTCAATAAGTTAGAAATGATAGACATTTATATGTGTTTACAATGAGCTACCCCACATTGAAAGTAACAACTCTCACACTGCGACTGTCAAGATTCGAACATTGACATTTATTATCAATTCTATTATCTCTGAATCGACTAATCTATGTCTGTGCGGGTTCTCTTTCTCTCTAATGGTCTGGTTTCAAGGCCCAGAAGATTGAACCCAAGACAAAATCAAACGATCTAGAAGAGCATAATGAATTCATAGGTTAAATAAAAAAGTGTAGCATGGCTAAGGTTTAGTGTGACCACGATGCAATTGTCTTTATTTTAAAAATCGTTACGGCTTGATCTCGCTACATAATACTAGGAACATCGATTTGTGATCAAAGTGTCGGGACCGCAATTTAATCAAATTAGAATGAAAGTGCATTACCATATTGTTTTTATATTATGGTATTATTTTTTATTTGAACTATATGCTCGATGTGTAATACTTGACATCATTAAATGTAACGGTAATGTTACACTAGGACGATTAAACGCAATGAAAATAGAACTTTTGCATTAGATTTGGGAAGCCATGATCTAAGATTCGGCCAACCCTAATAACCGAAAAGTTGGATCATCCGAATGGGAAGTTGGGATTTTTAGTTTGAGAATAAAGATTTTATACCTAGCTTAAAAATTTTAAACAGCCTCGTAGTTCATGATTACTAGTAATTTTAAAACTAAAATAATATTAAAACTTGCTATTTAACATAAATATTTTTATTTTATATGAATTATCCGGTTGGTTTGGTTTTCGAGTAGACCAAAAACCCAAAAACCAAACCTGAAAAACATAGATTTGTAACCTAATTGAACCAACCCAAAGCTGCTGTTTGGGTCGAATCGATAGGTCGGTTTCCCTTGCACTTGATATTGTTGAGGAATTTCTTCTGAGTTTTATTCAATCACCATTAAAAAAACTCCCATTTTGTGGTGACGAGGTTGTAGTTGTCCGTGGAGTTGTCGTAATTTTCTGTTTGTTTTTATCTTGAGGTGTTTATTTATTGATCTACTGTTTGTTCTTTTTGCAATGGTTTTTTCAATATATTTTATTGAGCTTTAAACTCAATGAAATAAATAATAAAACTCGTTAGTTTTTTAGGACAGATTTTAACTTACTTTTAAAATGACAAACTGTTACTAAATTTTGCGTGTGACCTATGAATTTCTATGCTGCAGGTATCTAGTTTTCAATAGTTTAAGTTTTAGATCGTTCTAAGCATTCTGAAAGAAGTTATGATCATTTTAGTAACGAAATGTCATAAATTATTAAGTGATTTTTTTTAAATAAAAAAATCTAAGAATTACTATTTTATTTAATTTTATTTTTAATATTATTTACGTTAATTTTGTATTATATATAATGACTGAACGAAATGAAAATGATGACAAGAGTCCACAAATTATTCTCTCTTTCATATTTTGTTCTTTCTTTTATCTAGAAACTCAATTTTCTAAATTTTAATTTCTTTCATATTTATAAATTGTGTGATTACCATACGAAACGATCCATCTTTACGGGATTTAGCTACAATTTCAGTTAAATCTTTACGGGATTATTTTTTTTTTTGCAATGGATTTTTTCTATTAAATCTTTCTCGCAAAATCGATGTATTTTTGTTCTACTCTTTCTATTATCGTTTGAGTCTCCACTTCACGATTATGACAATATCCGACCGAAAAAAATGAGATAATTCTTGCAAGGATAAATAGTCTCGTGGAGATAAGGTTGGCAAGGCAAGTTCAAATTGGTGGCACATTCAAAAATATCTTTTTTTCCTATAAAATTGGACGAAAATTGCATTATGTGCCATCTCTTCATTAATTGTGTTCTAAAATTACACCAACGAATATCTTCCCTTCTCGAGTAATTATGGTCACCCATTTTTGCAAAGGTTTGTTCGGCTCAAAACCAAGTCAAATTGTAATGTGTATATACAAGTAGAATCATATAATTATAAGTTTCGACCAAAACAGACAATATTACTTATCAGTTCCGATTAATTCCGGACATTTTCATGTGAACACCGAAGAACTAAGTCCCGGGGATCTCCGTTCAATCGTTGTAACAACCAAATGTCTATTTACGATAGACTATAGAAGATATAATAAACCATTATCCGAAAAACAAAGAAAAAAGGTGGATTTTGTTGAAGAAAATGGAACACGAGAACAAGAAGAGCAATAAATGTTCAGGTCCAACAAACGAAAGGCAGTGTTTGAAATTTTATCTTCTTTTATTTTATTTTATTTTATTTTATTTTATTAGTTGTTTGGGAGGAGTAGGATGAGGAGGAGGAGGTGGTGTCTCTCTTGCCATAACAATGAACTTTTTTATAATTCTCTGGGGACCGATCCAATCCAAGTTCTTTTCAAAACCCTAATCTTCTCATCGTTCTGGTTGTCATATAAACCACATTTTCATCGTTCTTTTCTGTGAAAATTCTTATCTGCTAGGTTTAGATTTATCTGGAAGATGATGCACCCATTGAAAGAGAAGTCAGATATGAGTACAGAAGAAGAAGAACACGTTGACTGACGAGAATTATTACAGAAAAACAGAGGTTGAAAGCAGGAACACAGAAGAACATCATGGTTTCTGAGGTTTCATAAGATAAACTACGTCCATTTATACTATGATTTGATCAACGAGGACCACGACAGTTGATCTTTTTCCTTCACTGGGTTTTCGTGTCTCTCATCCTGCAAAAAGAACAAACGCTCAGAAGAAGCTCAAATCGCCATTGGAGATGATCATGGAAGTAAAACCTACATCTTCGAGGAAGAAGAAGAAGAAGAAGAAGAAGAAGAAGAAGAAGAAGAAGAAGAAGAGGGAGAAGAGAACTGAGGAGGTTGTTTCGAGTGACGAAAAGTTCTTAATTGTTTCTTTGTTGTATTCTTAAAAAATCAACGTAAAGTTTGAATAATTAAGAATCTTGAGCAGTGGCCAATTGATATTACTTTATTTTCTTTAAAGAATCCATGAAAAGGAATAGCTATGATTGAATGACACTGACAATTAAATCTTTTTTATTTGTAACTACGTGAAATATGAGTATGCAAAGTTGTCTTTTGCAAAAGATGGTCGTAATATTCCGCCATTGATGAAACGAAAAACTCGAGAAGAAAAAAACTACCTCCTCTCCACTTGGTCCCGGCGTTGGACCTGTAATTCGGAAAAGGAACACGGCCAGATTCAATATGTTTCACGTCTTCAACGAGGAGCCTGAACTGCCTTTCAACTTCATCGGCCGTTTTATTTCCGACAGCTCTGGCAACGTTGATCCAACGGTCAGGGGTGTCCTTGTCGTACAAAGCTAAAGCTCTTTCAAATGCCTTGTTTTCCCTGGCAGACCAGGAGCTAGAGCCATGAGAGGACATGGAGGCCATTTCTTTAGCTTTAGAGAGAGAAAGAGAATCACCGGAGATGAAAAGGGAAGAGAGAGAGAGAGAGCGAGAGAGAAGCTCAAATGGAAATGAGTTAAATGAGGAGAGATGTGCAGAAGAGGTAGCCATGGAAGGCCTTTATAAAGAGCGAGGAGGGTGAGGTCAGGCATGGAAATTGGCAAGTTGAGAAAGAGAAATCTCTTCGTAAATACGAATTCAGAATCAGAATGATTTGTCATCTCAAGAGCCACATACTGAGAAGAAGAAGAAGATGCAAAAAACAACGCAGGAGAATCAGTATCTCTCATCAATTTCAATTTATCTCTCCCACCTAAAAATAAAAGCCAAAAAGTTAATAAAATCTGCAGTCATTTTCCAACACTATTTTGCATTTGAGAAGAGAAAATACGAAGGAAGATCTCTTTGGTCGTGGATTAGAGCTTTCGGGGACCCATTTTAGCTCAAATCCAGTGTTCTTAATACAAAGAACCACATGGAATCAATTCAGTGATCATATCAAAACCATTAAAAAAAGTCATAATTTTGTTCTTTATTAAGGTAGATCTCTCGGTTGAGTTCATTTGCAGGAGTATCTTCTTCAATGTTCTTCGTCCTGAACAAGATTCCAAGCCACTCTTGTATACCCTCTTCTCTCCCATTCCTCGTTGCCTGTTTTCTTCAAATCAGCCATTGAAATATTCCTTCCAACCCTTCTGGTTTTGCTTTTTTAACTTTCGTCTGTAAATTCATGGTTTTTGGTTGATGAACTCCATCTTTCGAGCTTGATCTTGATCTGACTGTGAGCATAAAATGCAAAACTTTGAGTAATTTACCTTGACCAATCAATATGCGACACGACCAACTAGTTAATAGTACGATGATTCGATGAATGAAAGCAGTTTCAAAGCATGTAATGAGTAAATGACAGTGAGTCTTTGATAGGAAGAAAAATCCTTGTCCTATCTGTCAGACTTTGTTTGTAGCTGCCATTTCATGATATTCTTCAAGCTCACAAAGATTCCTCCTTTACTGTTCTTTATCATTCCTTTGCTTTATTTCATTCCAGGGTAGAAACTAGAAATATCTTTCAGTTCTCTCATCAAATTCAATCACTATTTCTCACTCTGATATCTGCATTTGAGACAAATGCGATAATCGTCGATGTTTCTGCACGATCCCGTCACTCATTATGTCTAGAAAAAGACTAAATGGCATGGGTTTTACGTGTAAAATTTGCCTGAAATCCGAGTAGAAATTATATATTTATGCATGTTTTAGCAAAAATGTTATGCCAATGCTCGCAGCATCGAACGTTAATTATATTTCCTAATTCATCGTCAAAATGACAGATTTTATCACTAACAGTTAATATTTTTTGGCTTTTGTTGAGTTGGAGAATAAAAAGGAAACATGGAGGAACGAGAAGCACGAATAGATCAACGCACTTAGGAGGTGAGACTAAAATATCTTATGGAATAAAAGGAGAATTCAAAAGAAGGCGTATCGAGTCGAGGACGAAAACGGGGCGGTGTGATACCGTGGCTTTAATCTACCAACTTGACTCTAGGAGAGTCCCCAACCTATGGCCCTACTCAGTCCAAGTCTCTGCATCAATTGCATTAGTCTCCATAATCAAATCTCAACATCTAGACAGAAGCTTTTGTGAAGAAAGTGCAGGGAAGAATCATTGGATTAGAGCCAGCACATGCGATGATTTCTGGGGCTAGAAGGGGTGATTACATGAAAGAAACTTTCTAGGAATCTTTTTTCACATAAAGTGAAGCTTCAGATATTTCTCTAGTTTTAGAATCCTTATCATACAGCCCCTCTATACAGCAAGTCTGAAATTTCTAAAAAAACACAAAATCTATGGATTCTTCTCAGCCTGTGGTCCTTCTCTTGCAAGTTGAAGAAATTTTCACTGTAATAAGAAGCAAAATTTCAATTTTCTTGGGGGAAAATCTTGACTTGGTCTAGAATTTGTGGACCCTGAATCTGCAACTTTATCGGGCGGGACGGAAAAAGACTCCACCACCACACCGTCCCTAGCCGGCCACAAAAGCAACAACGTAGTCATCGATGCGTTGTGAGGTCGAATCTCGGGACGTAAGTGGTGAGAATTGGTGGAGATTTAGCTGTTGGAATAAGAAAAGCCAAGGGGAATATGCTTATATGCATAGGCCAAAATGCTTGATTTGTGATTTGAAAAGTTCAAGGACAAGAAATTCTGCGTTTGAATGCAAATAGACTTGTGGGGGTTGTATATGATAATGCGTCTATGGCTGACATGGTTGGAGTGAGCTGATATGGATGGACCATTGGGGAAGAAATCAACGGCCTTTAATGGCGCCTATCGTCTCTTCGTTGATGAACCAAAGAATTTCAGCGATCGTGTTTGAGTTATCTTACTTTTTTTTCTATCTGTTTACGAATTTGCTTAGGTAGTATAAATTTCTTGACCAGATTCTAAGGAGAGAAAAGATTCCAAATGAACAGACAAAGATTCCAGCCGGCCGGCCTTGAGTTGTCTTTGTCGACCTACAGCAAAAGTGTAGTCGAAGCTGTTCGTGTCCTAATCATGGGTAACGATGGAACTATGGTTTAAACCAATTTAGAGATTCCGGCTAATACAAGGTCGGAGTAGAAGACCATTTTAGCTCAAACGACGAACTCGAAAAAACTAGAGATAGGAGATATCGAACAAAAAACCCATGAATTAGAGAAGCAAGCACCAATTGAAAGCAAATTGGTACTAACTCGTGAAAAGCTTTTCTGGATCTGACCAACCATTAAGGTTCAGGCACAGATAAGTTAATTGTTAAATGGTCGAACATCATTGGCCCTCCGATGATGCTTTGGCCCATTTTATCGAGCTCTTAAAAGTACCTTCAAAAATCACTGATTAAAGGGTATATTCTTGTTCGTATATACTTCAAATTGTTGACCAAAATCATAGCCTTTGAAATTCCAATTATTAATTTCATCGAAAACTATGGTGGGTTCCCACTGCAACGAGGATATGAAAAGATGCTTGTCGCTAGCTAATCGTCGTTCTGTAAAAGGATAAGAAGAAAGAGGCAGAGAAGAGACGAATTCCATTTCCATTGGACTTTTTTTTTGTGACAGCAGAAAGGGCAATGTAAAACCCTAACCTAGGTAGCAAGAACATGGAACAAAACCAAGATCAAACGAAGCACTTCAGAACATACCAACATGAAATAGGAGAAACCCACAACCCTAAATAACTTAACTTAATTCCTCCAGTTACCACCATCACCTCCACCCCTGTAGCGAGACCCACCGTCACCGTATCCGCGGTCGCGTCCACCACCGCCGTAACCACCTCCGTTTCCACGATCGTAACCACCGCCATCACGGCGACCGCCACCACCGCCATAACCACCGCCGCCTCGTCCGTAACCTCCTCCACCACCACCACGGCCGAAACCTCCGCCACCGCCTCCGCTTCCGCGTGACTGAGCCTCGTTGACAGTGATATTACGACCGTCAAGACTTTGGCCGTTCATTCCTTCGATGGCTTCCTTCATGGACTTCTCGTTACTGAAGGTCACAAATCCAAAACCCCTAGATCTGCCGGTCTCTCGGTCATTAATAATCTGGATCCATATAATCAAAACGAAACCAAGTAAATCGACAAGAGCCACCTTAAAATGAAACAAAATCGATCGATCTTCTTCCTTGGTTAGAAGATGAAGACGGACGTACCGATTTGGGGGAGAGTAATAAAAGAATCATAGATAGTAACACAGAATCATAGAGATCAAGTAACACAAAACAGATCAATCAGAGTGAGAGTAACAGATCGGATGCGGGATCGACAAAGCCAAATCGCGTCAGATCCGATCTCCTCGACAAACGGACCTTCGATTCAACGACATCGCCGTAAGAGGAAAATGCCTGCTCAAGGGCTTGCTCATCGGTGGCCCAAGCAAGTCCACCGACGAACAGACGGAACTCATCGACGGCGGCCATTGAAATTGCAGAGGGCGAGGAAGAGGCAAAATGGGGGGAGCACGAGGAAGAAAGAAACCTCACAAACCCTAATTTTATAGAAGGGGAAGGATAGAACTAGGGTTAAACTTTGGCAGTCTGTTTGGTTGCGTGTCTACCTTATTCCTCGCAATGCTTAACTAGTCATCTGATAGCTAACTAATGCATTGACTCAGTTAACCAAACGATGTCGTACGCGTGTAATTTAATTTAACCAAACGACTATCCTTAGACCTGGCTAACTCGAAACCGGGATGAGAATGAACACACATTTGAAACCAAACACCCGAAGACATGGCGTGGCTCTATTATTATGGAGGGGTGAGGCAGGTGGGGTCCACAGAACAGACCTCAGTCACGTGATCGATATTTGGTGGATATGTATCAATGTATGTAGAAGGATCTTCAGAAAATATCTTAAGAGTGAAAGTACAATACTATCCCTAATAGAATATTAAACGGCCGACGCTTCTCGGCCTCGATAGTCAAACCTACCGAACGAGGCCCATGAAAAAAGTGGTTTTCTTTTAAATTTCGTGGTAGTTTTGGGTATCAAGCCTTAAAGAATTACTTAAAGGCTGTAAAGTAATTATTTTTCCAGTAATTAATTTAAGCGAGACCCACTTGAATTAAATAAGTATTAACCTTATTATTTATTCACTAATTACATTTAGTGCTATACCACTCACACTTTCACGTGATGAATTATCTCACAAAATAATGAAATTATTCAATTGGGTTTGTCTGCAGCATTAGTATTCTAAATCTATTGAATTATAGAGAACAAATAAAATAAAATAAATCAAGTGTTAGATAAATGATATAAAAATCAATTATATTGGCCAAACAAAATAAAATTAAACTCTTACTCGTGACCAAAATAAATCTTCATCTATGATTTCTGAAAAATTAAGTACGATTTCGGTAGAGATTTCATTTCTATGTCATTTTTGTGCAC
Organism: Begonia fuchsioides; assembly: GCA_003255005.1. Taxonomy (NCBI): domain Eukaryota; kingdom Viridiplantae; phylum Streptophyta; class Magnoliopsida; order Cucurbitales; family Begoniaceae; genus Begonia; species Begonia fuchsioides. Next base: position 443,105 of record QAOC01023908.1, read on the forward strand.
CGGTCTAACATATTTTGTTGCCAATTTTCGTTGATTTTGAAATCTTTTTCTTTTTTGCATCATCAATCGCCGAAAAGCATTGCCGGAGCTTTGGATCGGCGACATGGTCGGATATAGTGCCGGATCGGGTGATGTTGTGGTGAACGTTGGGATTTGATATTGGGTGAATAATAAAAAGAAAAGGTCCCACCGAGATTTGAACTCGGGTTACTGGATTCAGAGTCCAATGTCCTCACCACTAGACCATGGGACCATTGGTAATATTAAGCCGATTTATTATATTTAGTTCTTATAACTGAGCTTAAAGGCTGATTAATTGCTACCGATGGCCCATCTATGTGAAGGCCAATGGGCTTAGCTCTCGCCCATTTGGTCCACCTAATTAATTAAATTTATTTGGATAACTTCTTTATCTGCTTTTTATAATTATTTTAATTTATAGTTATTTAATTTTTAAAAAATAGTAATAAAGGAAACCGCAAATAGAGGTGAATGAGTTGTGAGTGACATGGTATTTAATTGCGCATAGCCAAGCCATTACTGTGCTGGAGCCGCTCCTCATTTAACTCCCTTCGTTCAAGGTTTCCAAAAAAGTGTTATTTTTACAATTACAATTTTAGTATTAATAAAATAACTATTAGGGATGAGACCTGTGTGTTCAAGTTAAGTTTTGATTGAAAATATATTTGATATGATGTGTCGAGTTTGATAAAATTAGATCTGAACTATATGTCATTGTACATTTGATCCGATCTAAATTCGATCCAAATTTTTGAAGTGATTTCAGTACGAGTTGATTTCAATTCAGTTTCTTAACATTCAAACTCGCGGGTTCTCGACGAAAATAAATTAAAATTTAATTTTTTCTTCATCAATTTTAAATTTGATCGATTAACTGATCTGATCTGACGAGTCAGTTCCTTAAAAGTTGGATATAAACTCAATGCAATCATTAATTCAATTAAATCTAAATTTGATCTAAAATTTTGAGTTAATTTCAATTTGATAGCGTTGTCTCACCTCAAGAGTTATTTATGTATTCTTAGTTACAGCAATACCTATATAACTTGCCCTTACCAGTGGCTTGGAAATCTAATACACTAGTACAGTGAATTTACCTAAAAGCCCTTTGCTCGATGAGTTTTGTTTTATAAGCCGTACAACATATTCTCTTATATAATGATGATGCTTGGGCAAAGGCTCGATAGTGATTGGCCATGTTTCATTTATTTAGCTGTCCACATTCCACTTCCACCCCATCTAATCATAGCCCCAACTTGCTAATAATTCATCATTCCCCTATTTAAACAGCAATCATATTATGTAAAATTAGGAATATATCTAATTATTTGAATAAATATTAAATGTAATGATTAAATAATAATTTAATATTAAATAAATAGTGCTAAAATATTAGTTGAAACCTTAATATATATATATATATATATAACTTTCTAATTTATAAATAATCTAATATCAATCATAAGAATACTTCGAATTTAATATTTATTTAATATATCATTCTAATTTATAAANCCAAAATGGAACATCTTTTACCTCACTTTTTCTCCTTTACCTGTGTCCGTTGGGCTCCCACTTTCTTGCTAGTTGCTAACTTGCTATCGATTTCTCTGCAAATCCCTCCCATATTTCGGCATTCATGGCTATTTCACTGGTTTTTCGTTTTCTCACTGATCATCGCTCTCTTTCACTAGTTTTGAGAAAATCTTGACAAGTTGAAGCGCTTAATCGTTTCTCATCGCCGGCGAAAATGGTGGTTTCCGGTAACCGTTCGTCGGAAGTTCATGCGTCTAACGATTCAGCCACTCAAACGCTCACTTCCAAAACTACGGTGTTTAGCTTAAAGCTTTACATCGGGATCGGAATTTTCGCGGCGTGCATAATAGCCGTTGTCTTGGGGATTTGCTTATTCTTCCGTAAAAGTAAATGCTCGAGGGAGAAAAGTATAATGCGAGTGAAGCACAGCTCGGGATTAATTCCGCTAGTCTCAAAGGAGATCGCGGAGATCAAGTCAACGGATGAGATTGAAATCTGCGAAAAGGAGGTGGTAGGAGATGAGATCATAAAGGCCATGAAAGTAATTGACCTTGAAATTGGGAGAGGGAAAAAGAGTGAAGAGAGCGATGCATCGGCGTCCAGTGGAAGTCGCAGTGATGTGTCGGTAGAGACTCCTAATATCGGTTGGGGGCGATGGTACAGCTTGAAGGAGCTAGAGATGGCGACCAGTGAATTCGCCGGAGAGAATATTATCGGAGAAGGCGGCTATGGGATTGTGTACAGAGGGGTTTTGCCGGACCGATCGGTGGTAGCTGTGAAGAAGCTTCTGAACAATAAGTGAGTTTATTCAAAATTGGAAGATGCTCCTATTTGGTACATCCAAATCTAGTCACTGGGAAAATGCTGTTCATTTTTTGCTTCTTTATTTTTCACCTTAGAAACCATATTGTTTGCTAGCTGCTACTTGTCTAATGCTCTACTTTTCTGAAACATGTCCATAGTTTTTCTGTTTTTGGAAGGATTTTTTGTTCATTGCTAGGAAAAGAAAATAGTTACTTTGTTCTTTGTCTGCCTCTGTTCCTTTCTTTATATCTTCAATCATAGTTAATACTCCTTTTTTCTCATTCTTCCTCGTTCTTTCATTTCTTTTACGAATTTTATGACGAAATGTAGTTTGTATATACCCTGTGAGTCTCTCTTTACCAATTTAAATCTGATTTGAGGCATTCCCCATGAAAAGTGGATATTTATGCATTGTGATCGTTTTATGTTAGGGGTCAGGCAGAGAAAGAGTTCAAAGTTGAAGTAGAAGCTATTGGAAAAGTAAGGCATAAAAACTTGGTGGGTTTGATAGGTTATTGTGCCGATGGTGCTCAAAGGTATTGTCTTGAAACATATCGTATTTGTTTTTCAATTTCTCAATAGCAGATCTGCATTTTTCTCGCATCCAGCTTTTAATGTGTGAGCTTTTTTGTAACTTTAGGATGCTAGTGTATGAGTATGTTGACAACGGAAATTTGGAGCAATGGTTGCATGGAGACGTGGGTTCTGTTAGTCCTTTGACATGGGATATTAGAATGAGAATTGCTATTGGGACTGCAAAGGGGTAAGTGTTTGCATATACAATGTCTTGTTCATCTAGATGTTCAATTACTAATGTTTGTTATTGTGGATTGATTAGCAGTTGGTGTTTCTTTTTTATTACAGATTGGCATATTTGCATGAAGGCTTGGAACCTAAAGTTGTACACCGGGATGTAAAATCCAGCAACATTCTTTTGGATCGAAAGTGGTACCCGAAAGTATCGGATTTCGGCCTAGCCAAGCTCCTAGGTTCTGAGGCTAGCCATGTGACCACCCGTGTTATGGGGACCTTCGGGTTCGCTTTTTCAAATTTCTCACTCTTTTCAATTCATAAACAGATTAATCTCGCAACGAATTGACATACATTTCTCTTTTATCGTTTTTTTTTTGCAGATATGTCTCTCCTGAATATGCAAGTACAGGTATGCTCACCGAAGGAAGCGATGTTTATAGTTTTGGAGTTTTACTAATGGAAATTATAACTGGCAGAAGCCCGATTGATTATTCAAAACCTGCGGGAGAGGTGAACTCAATTTACACTAAGCATCTATAATTTGGTGTATCACCATCTACTTGCATAACATTTCTTTTCTGTTTACGACAGATGAACCTGGTCGATTGGTTCAAAGGAATGGTGGCGAATCGACGTGGTGAGGAGGTTATAGATCACCTTATAGAGGTTCAGCCCTCGCCTAGAGCTCTAAAGCGTATATTGCTTGTTTGTCTTCGCTGCATAGACTTGGATACACTTAAACGGCCAAAAATGGGACAAATTGTTCATATGTTAGAAGCTGAAGATTTTCCATTTCGCTCTGTAAGTAGCAATCTCTCTCAATATCTTTGAACTTAATTTAATGTTGATTTCTGAAATTTTTGGTAGCTCATCTCATTTACTACTATAACCACATAATCAAGTTAAAATCCACCAACAGCACACTATGCTGCACAGAGTTTGTAGTAGTTCAAATGATCAAATTTGACCTTCTTCAGAGGCCGTTAAATTCTGATCCTTGAACAGAAATTTAGTTCATAAACTCTTAAACTCAATCTATATTTGTCTTTTTTTGCTGGAAAAGAACACATTTTTTGTCATTAAAGACAAAATTATCTTTTTATTACTAATCGCACCGTTGACCTCGACAGGAGCTTCGATCAATCAGAGAGAAAGATTCTCATCCTCCGATCGAAGAAACTGCCTCCCGATTCAAATATTCGTCAAAACACGCCGCCGGAAATGCCTCGGAACTATCAAGGAAATGAGAACAAAGCAGAAGATGAAACAGCCCACCAGCTCAAATTTAATTTACTAGTAAGTCATCATCCTCCTGTACATAACATGTCTACCTTTTTTTTTACAAAATTGAGAACAGCACCAGAGTTATTATATATACAATATTGTTCAGCAATTTATTAAATTCTGAAAAAGGGTTGTCACGCATGATTTGTCGACTGTCTTTGCAATATTCAAGCTAGTGCATGTCCCACATTTCATGTGCTTGCACAGTTGACTGCATATGTTTAGGCAATAAAATGGAGCTATTGGTGTTCTACGGCTTTATTCTGCTAGTCCCTTGACAATTCCTTCTCTCTTTTGTTCCATCTATTAAAGCACAAAAGTATGTCTTTTTATAGAAATTAAATACAATCTATATATATATATATATGTCTTTTTTTGTGGTTAATCTATGTTATATATGTACGTATACTTACTTATAAGATTATAATTAGCAGTAATTTTTATTTTTT
>QAOC01023912.1:0-13384 GCA_003255005.1 Begonia fuchsioides
GTTTCCTAGGTGCCCGAACCCACTTTCTAAGAACGAGCCCTATTCTTGGGTCCACATGTAACTAAGAATATGATTAGTAGATTCTGATCGAGTTTGGTTAGAATTTTGAGTTAGTTTCAGTTCACACTTATATTTATTTTTATAAAATTAAAACTCATGTATTATCAATTTAAATTAATTAAAATTTAATTATTTTTTCATAAACTTTAAATTATATCACTTAACCAACTCGATCAAATGGGCTGACCCTCTAAAACTAAATCTGAAGTCAATCAGATTGTATATTCGATCTGATTCAAATCATGTCCAAATTTATGGTTAATTTTGGTTTGTATTTTCGTCGACTTTTTAGTTAAAAACCAATCTGATCCAATTTAAGTAGTCGGTTGGGGTCGGGTTGGTAGGCCTATTGGGTTAACTTTGATGGACACTCTAAACGTTTAGGGTAATTTCACTAAACACCTTACTTTGATTGAATTTTTCTATCAATTAATACCTCAAACTTTTTTTTTTTATTTCATACAATATCATTAGCATCCGTCGCTGAGTTCTTTTAACATTAACGTACCGATGTGTATCACCCGATAGCCTTCTTCAATTCACATGTTTTAAAAATCAAATAAGTGACTCAAATTTGTTATGTAAACTTAAAAATTTAAAAGGTTTGAAAGTTGGTTGACACTAAAATTAACTCTAAATTATTATTTATATTTTAATACACTAATCATTCTAATTAAATTAATAAATATTTGATAATTTAATTAGTATAATGAAAAAGTAAATAAGGAGATCATCAATATTCATTAAAATAGTACATTCAACCCAAGAGGCAACAACAATACTCAATTCAATTACGGGACCCGTGGTCTCGTGTTATTGGTCCACGTACACTCAAATACAACAAGATAGAAAAGAATAAAAAAGTTCCTTAAATATATTCTTATTAAATGGTATTTCTATGACTATTTAATCAATTTAATAATAAAATAAATATAAATATAAGAAATAAGACGAGTAGCTTTCGACGATGACATTAGACAATGGCAAGAATTTCAACGAAAAAATCCGATCTCGACGTGATCATCCTTTTTTGTGGTCCCTCAGCAGCAATACGTGGCAAAACGTGAATGGAAGTCATTTTATATTTGCTGACCGGAAAACAGACGCCGACGACTCAAAATACACTCCGGCGAATATTTCCGGCGGCGCTGCTGGAATATCAGCAGCAATTCTTCCTTTTTTTCGATTTCTCAGTGTCAGTAATTAGAAGTTTTTCGTCAATTTTTTAATAATTGCCTAAAATTTTATTAATAGTGAGACTACAGAGCCTTGTAGGTGCATCCCGGTTCGGTCCAACCCGGAATCGACATGCCAATTTCAATTTCAATTGTATTAGTCAATTTTTAGTCAATTCTTTTTGCCAATTTGGAATTTAGATAATATTTAACTAATGGGATTTGATCGAATTTGGATTTTCCATGGTATTTGACCACCCAAACTGAGATTGTACAATGAACCGGAACTGCAATTTCTTGGTTTGAATTCCTCCAAAAAACCGATCCAAACCGCATGTCCGACCTGATCCTGTATACCCCTGTTAAAATCAGACATAGATTTGCTTGTTTGTAGGTGAGGAACACAAAACCAACTTGAATAATTAAAACGTAATCAAGAAATAATTAACGTAGTTGTCACGAATGGAAGGAAACAAAACCGTTCGTCTGAGTGATCAAGAATGATTAGAGCAATAAATCAACAATTTGATTTTCGAATTCGGTCCAGTAATTCATTTCTCTCTCAATTCTCTGCGTTGACGGTGAAATAGAATGAGTTTAACGGCGGCGGATTTGACGACGGTGTAGACATATGGTTTGTCGTCATGCTGTTTGAGTTGAAGGTCGAACTTTCCGGCGACGGGTCCAGAATGAACTGGTCGGAAAAACCATTCCGATGAACGAAAGTTGAGTTCGCGTGAGTGTGATCGGCCGGAGCTGCAAGTTGAACATGATGATCAACTTGGGATTGGAGATTTAGCTGGTTTTCTTCTCCGTTTTGAATGAGAAAATTTGAATTTGATGCCCAGCTGAGAAGCTCTGAGTTGACTAACTGTGGAATCTCGATAGGATTTGAAACGTTCATTTGATACGGCGAGTTACAGAAAGATGAACTGAGAATCGACAATGGATCGAGCCGGCAATGAGTCACTGGATCGATTCCCATTCTTAAAAGCCGTTTTCTGATGTGGGTGTTCCAGTAGTTTTTTATTTCGTTGTCAGTTCTTCCCGGAAGTCGGCCGGCGATTACCGACCATCTGACGATTACCGGAGAGAAGCGATTAGAGCAGTTGAAAGCTAGAAGAAGAAGAAGAAGAAGAAGAAGAAGAAGAAGAAGAATTACTTGTTTCCGAGCAAGCTATGTAGCTGAATAATGGCTTCCTCTTCTTCGAAAGAAAATCGACCCCGTTTTATATCTGGCCGGAGATAGTTCGTCCAACGGAGACGGCAGCTCTTGCCGCACCTCTGCAGACCTAAACAAGAAAAAAAAAACAGAAACCAATAAACCCTCCATTGCAGTGAATCTCAAGCTCAAACAACGTACAGAGAAAACATTTAAAACCTGCATTTGTTGGGAGAGTTCTCCAATTTCCATAACCATGGCTCCGAATGTAGTCGACAAGCTTGGCATCCTCCTCGGGCGTCCATGGCCCTTTCTTAACGCCATTTTTATCGGAGCTCGGAGCTCTTCCCATGGCAGAAACCCTAAAAAAACCAGTGCTTTCTACGCTGTCTTCTCGAAATACCTTACTTTGATATGTACAAAAAAAGCTGGATTTCGAAGAGCGAAGCTGTAGGGTCCGTCTGAAAACGCCCCTGTATTAATAGAGAGAAGAGAGAGAAAGAGAGAGTCAGAAGATGGAGATGGTCAGAAGGATTTGGTACCGTCCTCGGCGGGTGACCATGGCAACGTGTCCATTCTCTCTCTGTCGAGGACACAAAGTCTCGCCTTTCTCTCTCTAAAAGCTTCTATAATGAGGAGTTTAATGGAGATGGAGCTTTCTCTCTCTTAGGCAAGGCTAGATCATTCTTCTGTGTGATTGTCACTCTTAGCTTCTGGATTCACATTAGCTGTCACCAAAATTACAGACCACCACGTAACTCTCCAAAACCTTCTCCTTCGGTTGCTTCCCTAAACAGGTTAAGAAACAAAAAAGTGATCCAAAGTTCGTAGTCCGTGAAATTTCGGATACTCAATGCCTAAATCGGATGATTATCAACTCAAATCAACTAAATTTAAAATGGGTGAACCAACCCGAATCAGGTCGGTTCTGATTCTGGTAGCCATAGCCCAGCCCAGCCCAGCCAGCCTAGCCTTCTCCAGTCGTCCTCCATTCTTGGCCACACAAAACTCAGCATTTTCACCCTCCACACTCGGCTCCTTCTTCTTCCTCGGCTCTGCAACTCATTTCTCCACCGGAAGGACAATTGAGCGAATCCATTAGCCATGATTCTGCCAAAGCCTTCGAATCTCAGCTGCGGATTCTCGTTCCCGTCCAGCTCGTTCAACCTTCAAAGACTCGCCCCATCGCCCACGAAATCTCCTCGCAGAACCTCATTTCGCCGGAGAAACCTTACTCCGAGAGCTTGCGTCGGCGATGGTGAAGAGGGTGGTAAACAGCGAACGTTCTTGACTCTTGAAGAAGCTGGTTTGGTCGAAATGTCTGGGCTCAGCACCCACGAGCGCTTTCTTTGCCGATTAACTGTACGTCTTAATTCCTCGACCCCCCAAAAAACCCAGTTCTTTTAATCAGAATTTACTGTATTTTTTTTTTTTTTTTGCAGATCTCGTCGTTGAATTTGCTGAGAGTTATAGCCGAGGAAGAAGGGTGTTCGATCGAGGAATTGAACGCGGGGACGCTGTGCGATTGGTTTGTGAAAGACAGGGTGAAGAGAGAGCAAAACATAGGCTCTGCCGTTCTCCAATGGGACGACTCTGAGCTCCAGTTTTGAGACTGAGCTTCTATTCTCTGTAATCACCTTGAGCTTTAGGGTTTTTGAATCGAGGAAGACGGAGATTGTTCGAAATCTCGAATCAAAACCAAACGCCCTAAATTGGTTAGAACCAAAAATTATCGGTTCGTATCGATTTCGAACCAAAAAGTAATGATAAAATAAGTACAAATGACAAATTGAAGAAAACATAGGTCGAGACGAACCAAAAGTTATCCCATCAGATCGATTTCGACCCAAATCAGCAAGGCATCGACCCTGAAGTAACACCCATTAACGATAGTCACAAATAATGGACGAACACATTCGCTCGAAAATATATTTCTACTCAATCGACCACATCGAACCTTTTGAAGTGCAAGAAGCACACATCATCCATTTGAGTGCATTTGAAATTTGACCTAGAAAGGGAGTCTTCCATTGAAGAAAGGGTAATAAATTAATAGATAGAGGGCAAAAAAAGGGGGTTTGACAACGCATCAGGAGTAGTGAAAGTCTAGTCCGACCTGATTTTATTCTAAAATTGAATTAGAACTAGATGTCACGGTTTTTAATTTTTGAAATTGGAAGCGAAACCTACGGTTCCAATGCGGTCCTGGTTTTTTCTCATTTTATTTATATTTTAAATAATTAAAATATATATTTTTATTATATTTAGATCGAGTTTTAAGTAATTGGGCGAGTTTATAACTAATTTTATCAGATTTTATTTGGGTTTGAGTATGATTTTACTCGATTTTAAAACTTTTTTTACCTACGATTTTGGTTCTGGTTTCACGTTTTTTCCTCATAAAGACCAAAATCGGTTCATAAATTATAGTTTATTAAAAATTAAAATCAAAATCGAATTAAAACTAATAATTCTGATCAAACTTATGATTCTAGTTTGATTTTACCGATCCCTAATCATGATGCACCCAAGTCCACTCTACCACCACCATAAATAACCCCCTCACTCAACAACTACACTTGTAACCTTCCACGAAATTGCACTTTTCTCTTCCATATTCCTTTTTTAAAATTAAAAAATAATTATAATCCTCTTTCTATCATTTATTGGTTTGATTCTTCACTTTTTCATGTTCTAGAAAGTCAAACAAGTTTCGATGCGTCTAAATTGTGACCGGTCAAACAACATGTTTACCGTGTTGAAAATGCTTAGAGTCAGATCATCTGCCTGTTATATTTATTTTCTTATTCTACTAAATCTATATATTATTGTTAAAATTAATATGTGCCTATTATTTTTATATCAGCTAATCATAATTTGTCACATTAATTATTATGAGTATGTTTAGATATTAGAATAAACGAGTAAATTATCTTTTTAATTAGTGTTTTTATTAATTTGTGTTCATAATTTAATTATTTTGGAAATAAAATTAACACAAAAACGACGTCGTGCTGTCGATACTTCTTGATTCTAAATCACGTCGCTGAATGATATAGCGGAGAGCTCCGGACGTAAATATATTAGTCAATTATAGTTTAATTTTCTTCCGAGTTCCGCTTCGCCTCCTTCCCTCTCTCTCCTCCCCCAGTTTGAAGCTAGAGAGAGACTCCACTTTCAGAGAGGAATCGCTCAGAAGGTTTCCAGATTGTGATTTTTTCGAAAGGAAGTGGTACAGAACGAAGGTCGAAGACGAAACTGTACCGAATTCCATGTTTTGAAGAACTCGGTGAGAATCTGAAATGGAGTTTGCTGAACAGAAGTCAACGTCCGACGGTAAAGTATGGGGTTTCTTTAAGTTTCCGTTCAAGCATTCAGGGAGCAACGCCAGTACGCCGTCTTCTTTATATTCTCATAACTCTCATCAGACTCACCAGCCAGTAGAAGGATTGAACCATCACGGTCATACCTCTGCTTCGGTCTCGTCCGTCGCTCGCTCTTTTCTCCCTACTCGCCGCCGGCTCAAGCTTGATCCATCTAATAAGCTTTATTTTCCTTGTAGGTTTATCTTATTCTCCTTGATTTCTTAGATAGGTTGTTTCCTTGTAATATCTATTTATTTTGTTTCCGATCCAACTCTATGTTAGATATTTCTCCTGCTGAAACATAGATAGATTGAACTCGTTGAAATTGATTATTTTTTGCGCCGTTTTTGTGGTAAATTTCTTTCCTGATTAGCTTTAAACTAAGTTTTAGATATCTGAATTTCCATCTTTCGTGGAGTGAATTAGATTATTACTTCCTTAAGGGCCATATTGGATGTGATACTTGCGTTGGTTAGTCAGTATAGTGTGTTACTTTTCTTGAAGGGGCACCTCTTGATAGTTATTTTTTCAGTCTAATTGAATCATATTTCTAGATGAATGAGCCTTAATTCTTGAGTGCTGCCATCAGAGCTCAAATTTGAATTTCTGATTCAGGTTTCTTTCCGTTTGGATGAAGAAACGATTAGTTAAAGGCTAAGTAGAATTGTTTAAACTGTTCTTGATTTTTAATTATATTTCTTATTAGTAAATTTAATGCAGTTTGTAAATAGGTTTATTTATTAAGTTTATATATTGTAAAGGTGAGCCAGGCAAGCAGGTCAGGAGTGCTGTTAAAATAAGAAACAGCAGCAAGTCCTATGTTGCATTTAAGGTAAAAGAAACTCACAAATTCGTAGTGTTTCATGATCATGTTTATTGAAATTTAATGCTTAAAAGAATCTCATTTTCTTAATTATCTTTTGATTGGGAGTCTAGATTTTGGTTCTTGTTTTTTCATTTGGCAATACTACTCTGAACAATTAATTGTTTGAATTTTAATTTTTTTTTGGTAAAAACCAATTATTTCTCGAAAAGTGGGATGACATGAATGATTTTGTTTATTGCAGTTTCAAACAACTGCACCAAAAAGCTGTTTCATGCGACCGCCAGGTGCTATTCTTGCCCCTGGTGAGAGTATCATTGCAACTGGTAAAAACAGTTGTTACTTTTATGTTCTTAATTTGTGCTCATACCCACTGCTTACAATAATTGAGTTTATATTTTAAAAAATTTCTTTATGCTGGGTACCTGATAGTTTTCAAGTTTGTGGAGCTTCCTGAGAACAATGAAAAACTGCTAGATCAAAAGAACAAGGTTAAGTTTAAAATCATGAGTTTAAAGGTGCAAGGGCCAATGGAATATGTACCTGAGCTGGTGCGTTTTACTCATCTTTGTCCACCTTTTCAGATTGTAAATGCTGTTTGTATTCCCACTTGCTAAGTTTTGGAAAACAACTGATTTTAGTTCATTCTACCCTGTCTCTTGAACCTACTAAATTGTTTAGATAGTTTCAATTGTTTTTTCTTTTCTCCATGGGCGTTGGATAATGAATGTTGTAATCTTAATGAAGTTTCAATTGTATTCCCACTTTGTTTGAGCTTTAGCACGCTGAATTGCCCTTCATTTCTCATTGGATCTGTTCTCTGGTTAGAAACTAGTTCTACTTTGGCCATGAAATCTTTTTGAGTTTCCACATGCACGCTGGTTATCTAGGTCTGCTTTGGCAATGAACTCTCATTTGTTTGATTATCCTTTTTTGAACTTAACTATCCTTCAGATAACAATGAATTATGGCTTAGTGTTCTGCCTGTGATTGATTCGTATTTTCCATATTTTGTGAATTTGGCTTGTGCTTTCCTAAAGTGGATTTCTTTTACGCTAATTGTTTGTGGTTTTGCTTAGCTCAGTTTGATGAGCAGAAGGATCAAGTGGCCTTAGAACAGATACTGCGGGTTGTTTTTCTAGATCCCGAGCGCCAATGTTCGGTGAGTATTCATAGTACCGACAGTGAAGCATTTTCATTAAGCCTTTAATATCTATTCCAACCCATCCTTTTCTAGGCCTTGGAAAAATTGAAACGCCAGTTGGCTGACGCTGATTCTGCTCTTGAGGCACGAAAGAAACCGCAAGAAGACGCCGGTCCAAAAATCATCGGCGAAGGGCTCGTCATAGACGAATGGGTACTTTACCCTCTAACTTTAAATGTTCCCTTAGAATCTCGAGTACAATTTTTTTCAGTCTTACGTTGTTTCCTATTTTTCCCTCCCCCTTCAGAAAGAGCGCCGGGAAAGATATCTCGCACAACAGCAGGTGGAAGGTGTAGTAGACTCGGTATAATTCGGTTCTACTTTTTGGTAGAATGTGGAAATTTAGCTGTATGCCCAAATTCATCTTCTACCCTTGAATTGCCAAACTGAAGAATGTGGTGTTTTAGAATGAATTAGGAATTGTCTTGCATATGAGAGAGAGAGAGAGAGAGAGAGAGTCTTGTAATCTGAGGTACAAAAACACTCGTAATCTCACCTTCCTGTAGATAATGTGATTCTTGTACCTTTTCTTATTAATAGTATTGGTTTTTGTGAGGCTGTGATGAACTGATAATGCTGTTCTTTCATGATTTTAGAGTTATTATTTGTCCAAGTGTTTTGTGTTCTTTGCTAGGGACAAGGATCTCGGCTACTCGTCAAGATCTCATCTGACCATTCATGTATGGCGATACCCATTTCGGCAGATCTCATCCGAGCACTGCAAGGAAGATACAAAGCATTTTAACTCAAAAAGGTATGCAAGTTTAGACTTATTTATTACCTAGTTGTTTGGTCTGAGGTTTATCTCTGTATCTCGGGTTTCAGGCCTGGAAAATGGCCTAAATGACTTTAGCAACCATTTCGCGGTCAAGCTATGATTTCGCAATCTGACCATCCACTTGCGCGAATTGGAAGATTCCGGTCAATTATTTGAGTCGGATTAGATCAGTCTTTACTCAAGAGTTGTTCCTTGAGATATTAGGTAAATGTCTCTTATTTCTGGACCGCTGAGTCACCGTGATTTAACCCCCTCACAAACTGCCGGACAGTGATATAAGGGCCTTAAGGGTGAGAAATTTCGCCTTTTAGGTACTCTTTCCTCCCCCGCCCCTGATTTGATTTGGGTTAGGTGACCAAATTCAACAAAAAAAATGGTGAAAAATAAATGAATTATAAATGTGAAATAGTAAAAATGACCCGAATTGCCGGATTAATTTACCGTTGTTATGGAGAGAAGCATATTATTTTTCTTTTTCTTCTTTTGTATTTATTTTTGGTTAATATTATGTTTTCCTCCCCGTATCTCTCTCTCTAAGGAGGTTAGAAGCAGGAGAAAAAGAAAATTGCTTTTATTATTCATCTCATGTCTTAAAATGACGACGACTACAATCCCTCTGTATTTACGCTTGACATTCAACCTCGATTATCGATTGCCTTCGTTTACGCTGGAACGCTGCATATTACAAAACGCGCATCAAAAATTAAAAAAAATATATGTATAAAGCGAGGTAAAAAAAGAAGACAAGGCCTGGGGGCACGAGATATCATTGCTGGTAGCAAGCGCACTTGAAACAAATCCCAATAGTTGGAGCATCAAAATGCACCATCCCATCACTTTGTTTTCCATCTCGAACTCCTTGCTTTCTATGACTTCATACAAGCAACCTTATCGAGATCGAATTTAAATCGAGACCGCACATGGTAAGTAAGTCTTTCCTAGGCTAACCTTAATAGAGCTTACCCAAAACGAAACGAACTTGTTAAGATGGTTTTTTCTTCCTCCCTATCACCACCACCATCCTTCCCTTACTCCTCCGCATGAACGGATCATACAAGAATTTTTTATCCGGTTATGGTTCGTTTTTCTCATAAGATTTTTACCTTATCTTTTTCATTACGTTTGGTGGTGAATTTTTACTAAGTTAGGTACTTCAAGGAAGATTTTTCAACCTAATATTTGGCGTCATTTATTTTTTCTATTATTTGATATTAAAAGAACGTTTTTCTCTTTTTTACTCTTGTGAAAAAATAGCGGATTTGAAAAGAAAGATGAGAATTTGTTTTATTCATCTCATGATGTCACGCCATACAAACGACGTAACGATTACAATTCCTCTGTCGATGTGCTTCGTAACATTGTCGGTCTCGCTTCTCGGGTGTCTCTCGCCTTGTTTTAGTTTGGAACTCTGCAAAATTATAGAAGCCACATTAGAAGAAAAAAAAAAAAAAAAGTAGACACAATATAGACGATAAAAAAGAAAGGAAGAAAGAGCAATTACGTGCTGCAATCGATGTTGGGGTCGAGAGGCACGGGAAGGCTGACGTTACAAAGCTGGCCGAGGCTTTTGGACCGGTCGGCCTTGACACCGAGGCCGGCCGCAGCTTTCTTGAAACACTCGCAAAGGCTTCTCCGGATGGGGGTACTCGTGGCCTCTTGCAACACTCTCGATACGCCCACGCAGCACCCGAGCGGCGGAGACGGTGCATTGCCCGTTAAAAAGGCGCTGCACGGGAGCACAAAGGTGAGGGCCTGGGTGCACGAGATGTCGTTGCTCGTAGCGAGTGCACTCGCAGCAAAACCGAGCATTGCAAGGATCAAAAGGCACGCCACTTTGTTTTCCATCTTGAACTCGTTGTTTCTTCAGCCTCACACTCGCGCGTTATTTATAGCGAAAATAAGCGACCCGATTTAGAATGGATTTAAAGTTAGGCCTCGCTTAGTAAGTAAATCTTGGGTCTTAATCTAGCATAACCTACTCGAAAAGCTCAATTTTTACCCTTTACAAAAACTCACAAGTCTCGTTCTTATCTTTCTAATTGTTCGGTCTAGATTGGGAAGAAATAAAGGCAAGCCAACAATGTTGTCGTCTTCATTTGCGTTTGTCGGTTCAATTTAATCCTCAAATAATTGGAACGGATATTGGACCCTAAGGGGACGATACAAATAAACCGGATTTACCGTCTCATGAAACCGCAAGTAAAATCTCTAGACATAACATAACACATTGAGAAGACCAAATTAAAATTGAGAGTTTTCCAAGTCGACATGTACATGCGTTTTTAAAGAAAACAAAACGCTACAAAATTTATAAAATGAGTCGATTTAAATACCAAATATATTTAAAAATAAAAGTAAATTATCTAAAAGAGCACACTTTTGAATGCATGCGATTGAATATAAAACACTATTTGATTTTAACGATACGACTCATTCTGCAAAACGATACGAGACAAGCTACGATCTCACGAAGGAGGTATTTTGATATAAAATTGAAAACGCCATCTAATTTGCAAAATGTTGCTCAAAGATCAACAAAGTGTGACATTGTTTCATCTTCCATTTATGTAATACCAAAATTATATATTAAAAAAAATTCACATAATTTCGAATTATGCATTTTTTTCCCAAAAGTGCGACATTTATGTGAAAAGATGCATAAAGTTAACAGATACCCTGTTAGATTTATTTTTCAAGTTATACCATAAACTTTTAATTATATCAGTTAACATCTTGAATTATTAATTTTTTTTTAAACGAAACCTAAAACTTACAATTTTATCTATTAATTGAGAACATATAATAATTCAAAAAAAATTGAAATTAAAATTAAAAAAAAAGATGTTTAATTAACTTAAATTTCATAATAAGTTGTAAATGATAATTTCTAAACTACGAGGTGTTAATTGATAAATTAAAATAGATTTAAAGTTAAGCCTTTCTTAGTAAGTAAATCCCGGGTCTTAATCTAGCATAACCTACTCGAAAAGCTCAATTTTTACCCATTACAAAAACTCACAAGTCTCGTTCTTATCTTTCGAATTGTTCGGTGTATATAGAGAAATAAAAAAAGGCGACCCAATAATGTAATCATCCTCATTTCCAATAATCGTTTCGATTTTATCTTCCAATTGCTCATTAAAACGGAATTATAAACTATCGATAGAACGAAACTCGTTAAAATCAGTAGTCTCGGTGTCAACTTCACTTGAATTTATAAATTACAACAAACAGCTAAAAACCCGTAATACGAACACACACTCGAGAAGAATTTGAGTCGTGACCGTCCTTTTCGACGTATATTAATTCTTTTTTAATAAATATTAATGTTTGATTTCAAATTGCTAAGGATATTGACGTGACGATAAGATCGTGAGTGAATTAAATGGAATAAACCCAACTAAAGATACAATTCCAAAAGATTTGAGTAATTAATTAGAGAAAATCATTTTAATTAAGATTTAATTACCAATTGGCGTCTCAATTTAATTCCGTTCCAAAAAGGGTTGATTATTTTGGCTATAAATAAGGTCTTGAGCGTGGGAGAAAGCAGAAAGAACGAGCTCAAGATGGCAAACAGAGTGGCCTGCGTTCTGGTTCTTGCGATCTTGGGTTTGGCCGCGAGCGCGCTGGCGACCAGCAACGACATCTCGTGCACGCAGGCGCTGACGTTCGTGCTGCCGTGTACGGACTTCTTGACCGGGCGGGCGCCGTCTCCGCCGCTTGGCTGCTGCGTGGGCGTATCGAGAGTGTTGAAAGAGGCCACGACAACGCCGATCAGGAGAAGCCTCTGCCAGTGTTTCAAGCAAGCCGCCGGAGGGCTCGGCGTCAAGGCCGACCGGTCCAAAAGTCTCGGCCAGCTTTGTCGGATCAGCCTTCCCGTGCCTCTCGACCCCAACATCGATTGCAACACGTACCGTTCTTGCTCCTCTTTTTTGGATTCTTTTTTCTCTCTTTGGTCATTTTTATTTAATTTTCTAATGTGGTTTTTTATTTAATTTGCAGCGTTCCAAATTAAATCAGCTTGAGAAGGCCGGAAGAGACGAGACTGAATAAGAGAGGACTTGCGATCGTGTTATGTCATTTGTATGATTCGATGAAATTAATAAAACAATTTCTCTTCTTTCTCCTTTATATGTCAATTGCTAAACACAAAAATAAATATTTAATATTTAATATTTTTGTCACAAAAAATAAATTAGCCATATAGTAAATGGTTATCAACTGTGCAAATAAAAATCGAGATTTATTTAAATTTTCAAAAATAAAAATTTAATTTAAAAAATGAAAGATACAACTTAATAAATAGATTCAATTTTAAACTAATAACACAAAACGATTAATTTGAAAATAAAATCTAAAATTAAAGATCTATGTAAATAAAAATAAAAATTGAAAATAACTATAAATTATGAATAAATAAATGCATTTCCATAATTTTTTAAATATTTTAATTTAGGCATCATCTTCAACATGGTCACATAAACTAAGATCCTAACACTTTGATCTACCTCTCATTTTGGAGCATCCTAGGAAGTACGATCTAGTTCCTTAACTCGTAGTTGATCAAACAATCTAAAATTGTTGTCATCTGAATTCTCCGTTCATGTTTCAATTTTATATCGAAATACCTTGTTCATCAGAATCGTAACTTATATCGTATCATTTAGCAGAATGAGTCGTATCGTCAAAATCGAATATTGTTTGCATATGCAATCACATGCATTACATAAGAGATTTTGTCACAAATAGGTTAAACGCCGGATCCATACATGATGTCCGAAAAATCTATGAGTTTATTCTTTTTTTTTTTTTTT
>QAOC01023912.1:13404-72359 GCA_003255005.1 Begonia fuchsioides
TTATAAATTTTGTAGCGTTTTGTTTTCTTTAAAAACGCATGTACATGTCGACTTGGAAAACTCTCAATTTTAATTTGGTCTTCTCAATGTGTTATGTTATGTCTAGAGATTTTACTTGCGGTTTCATGAGACGGTAAATCCGGTTTATTTGTATCGTCCCCTTAGGGTCCAATATCCGTTCCAATTATTTGAGGATTAAACTGAACCGACAAACGCAAATGAAGACGATAACATTGTTGGCTTGCCTTTATTTCTTCCCAATCTAGACCGAACAATTAGAAAGATAAGAACGAGACTTGTGAGTTTTTGTAAAGGGTAAAAATTGAGCTTTTCGAGTAGGTTATGCTAGATTAAGACCCGAGATTTACTTACTAAGCGAGGCCTAACTTTAAATCCATTCTAAATCGGGTCGCTTATTTTCGCTATAAATAACGTGCGAGTGTGAGGCTGAAGAAACAACGAGTTCAAGATGGAAAACAAAGTGGCGTGCCTTTTGATCCTTGCAATGCTCGGTTTTGCTGCGAGTGCACTCGCTACGAGCAACGACATCTCGTGCACCCAGGCCCTCACCTTTGTGCTCCCGTGCAGCGCCTTTTTAACGGGCAATGCACCGTCTCCGCCGCTCGGGTGCTGCGTGGGCGTATCGAGAGTGTTGCAAGAGGCCACGAGTACCCCCATCCGGAGAAGCCTTTGCGAGTGTTTCAAGAAAGCTGCGGCCGGCCTCGGTGTCAAGGCCGACCGGTCCAAAAGCCTCGGCCAGCTTTGTAACGTCAGCCTTCCCGTGCCTCTCGACCCCAACATCGATTGCAGCACGTAATTGCTCTTTCTTCCTTTCTTTTTTACCGTCTATATTGTGTCTACTTTTTTTTTTATTTCTTCTAATGTGGCTTCTATAATTTTGCAGAGTTCCAAACTAAAACAAGGCGAGAGACACCGAGAAGCGAGACCGACAATGTTACGAAGCACATCGACAGAGGAATTGTAATCGTTACGTCGTTTGTATGGCGTGACATCATGAGATGAATAAAACAAATTCTCTTCTTTTGTTTCAAATCCGCTATTTTCGCACTTACATAAAAAGAAAAAACGAGTCAAACATTCTTTTTCTTTTTAACTAAGAAATCTAACTTTATAACAAACTTAAAATTTACAATGTTTGCTGTAGAAAATTTACGAGAATAATCAAAGATTTCCATATGAATCAAGTTTAGGGTCTCAAATTCAAATTACAGTAAGATACGATTATAGAGGAAGGCCAAATGGAGGTGGGATCCAATCTATTCGCTGCAGAATTATATTGACCCTAGAAATATTCCCATCTTCCATGAACACTCAAAAGAAAAAGTTGCTGGCAGCAATGGAGATCTATAAATTCAACACTTCTAAACCCTAGAATTTGAGCTAACAAATAGGAAAAATAAGCCGTCTGTGCATTGTTCTAAACAGCACAGACAACGAGCTGTCAGCCATTAATCATCAGCTCCAATTACGGGTCAGTTACTGCATAAACTCTTGCTGACTCGATTACCCTTCAAGCAAGTAAACAAAACCCACAACTCACAAACAGCTGTCCTGTTTCTGGTAGAACATGTACGAGGAAGTAGATTTTCATATTATAAGAAGTACAAAGAGAGTGGAAGATCAGCAGAGAATCTGATCAATCAAGAACAGAAAAGACTCTTATCAGATTCTCTTCATATCCTAGTTATCTATCTCTGGCCTATTCGATACATGTACAAAAAGAATGATACAAAACAAGCTAACCTGCCCTTCAATGAAAGAATTTGAAGGTAGATGTATCTTTACACGTACAGGTATCCTTTTGTGTTCTGTTTTCCTGCTAACTCTGCGACGAATTTACACTGGTCGAGCAAGAACAGTTGATTACTGCTCTTCTTCCATAATTAATGGCTTCCTTGACAAGCATTCTTCGTCTAGGGAAGGAAATAAATCAACGGATATACTAGCTAGCTCTTTTTTGAATGATCGAGTCCTGGACTTTCTTTTTGGAGCATCTGGAGCTTCAATTTCATCTAGTTCATTTGATTCCTTGAACTGAATCTTAGTGCGAAATGCTTTGAATTTTTTTGGGGTGCTATAGGCAAAGTGCGATCTCTTTGCATTCAGAGTCTGCATTCGAAATGGCCAAACGAAAAAATAGACTCCTTGAATGAAACAGGATAGAAAATTTTGCACAAATTTTGGGAAATGGAAAGATCAATTACCGCGTCTTTGATGGATTTCGATACCATGATAAGTTTTTTCAGATCTTCATGATCAACACCGCATAAAACTCGGATCTGCTGGGGCAAAACCAACTCCAGAATAAGTGGAAATTCATGCCGAACACAATCAAACAAAAAAAAACCCCTATCTTCAAGTCTCAAGAAACAAAGCTCTGGAATGAATTACTAACCAGAACGTCCGGCGGAAGATCTTCAAGAGGAAAAACCACAGATTCGTCAGCCATTTTATCGCCATGCTGCTTCTTAAACGGAGTTTGGAAAGAAAAATCCGACATCTGTGATTCCTCCTCGTCGCTCGAAATCACAAACCGCTTCCTTCCCAAAACACGCGCATGTCTAACAAACCTCACATTCATTTCCTCATCGGCAACCACACAACGCTTCAATTCAGACGAATCATAAACTTTCTTTCCCACCGCCATCAGAAATTCAACCTAGTCTGGAAACCCCAGGATTAAGGCGAACCAAACAGTAAGAATCAGAATCAAACCCCATATCAAATCACAACAACAAAAGCAAAGAAACTCCAACCATTTTCTCCCAAAAAAACAAACGAAAAGACGAACAGAAATTAAAAACTACCTTCAATAAATCGCTTTCCAAATCGAGATCGTCTCTGATTCAATTCGTGGACTCCGATTCTAATCAGCTGTGAAAGTTGAGGGAAACAAGAAGCAAAGGGAACACAATCCTCCCGTCAACTGCTCGCTGTAATGGCATTTTATACCCCGGATAAATATTTTTAAATTTAAAAATAAATAAATAAAAATAATTAAAAATATTTGCAATCCACGCGCTTTTGGGAACCTACTGGAATTTTCTTCGAAAATACCTTCCTTTGCTTTACTCGTGTTACCTCTATTTCGCGGTTAAAAAACTAGCCGTTGGAAGGTGACACGTGTCGACAGCATAGAGGCGGCAGGAAGGAACGTGGTAAGTCGGTTACCCAGGTGATGACGTGGAGATTGTATCGTTCTAAGACGACTCGTGTTGTGTTGTGGGTAGGTTCTATGAACACGTATCTAACTCTATCCGGACTGTCCACGTGGATGGCAAATAGCGGATCCACAGATGGCCGACCATAGAATTTTCAATTCTAAATGGGCGGCGGAGATGGCTCTACTTTTTGTCGTGCGTGCGGATGGCTTGGTCAAACATGAATCTATTCAACTTTAGCTTAGTGTCCAAGGATCACAATTAAGAAAGTATTAATTACACTTTAATTNGTGTTAAATAATGATTTGAACTAACAGTAGTTAATCAAATTAACCATGGTTAAGTTCAATAATTGAGAAATGCATTGAGGAGTTAAGATAATAGGTCAGTTTAAGAGCTTTGACGGAGCTGTTCAACCATCTCTTTGTTGACCAAATCTGAAATTCCAAGTCAACGGAAATAGGAGTGACGAAAGGGGAAGTCAACGCTGGTTGGAATATAGCTTGCGACTTTAATAAGAAGGCAATTCACAGCCGGTCAAAAAGTACATATGGGGAACGAATCCTTCTAATGCGCCGTCGTTCATTCTGACTATCGACGGCCGTGATTTGCCCGACGCTGCCAACATGTATACAGCTCTTCTTCTTCCTCTTCGATTTCCTGCAACTTCCATCGTCACAGATCTCAACTTGAATTTGGTCAAGATAATAGTTCAATTTGGAAAAGAGAGGAAGAGAGCGAAAATCAGGGAAGAACAATTTGGAACCCTAGTTTCTCCATGTCCGGCGAGTTCCAAAAAAACAAACAGGCAGTGAGTTAAAGATAGGTCATTGATAAAGTATGAACAGCTTCGTTTAAAATAATTCCACAGATGAAATTCCGGCCAGCCGGAGAGTCAAACTCAGATAAGATTCATTTACTCTTGTTTTTCCCTTTTCTCTTGTCTCTTTTGTTTTGCTGCTTCGGCCTTGCTTTACGTTTCATAACTTTCTTCAATGTTTTGTTCTTGCTAACACCCAGATTGTTCTTCTTTTCTCTCGGAACTAATCTGGCTATTCCTGCCGGAGTCTTTTCAGCATAATATTCGTCTTCTTCCCGAGCTATCTCACTTGTCGTCACTGTAACTTTCAGCTCGCCTTTGTCATATGTGGTAGTACCTGTGAACAAAAAAAATCCCGATTACATACCAAATGATACGATTGTTAGGAAGAACAATGTCTTCACATGCTTTTCCAGTCTGGATTCGCAGATCATCACTCGAGTTAATACTTACAATGGAGAAAACAAGTTAAAACTCCATCACAAACGATCAACTTCGTGGACAGGATTAAGTCTAATGTGAGTTCAGTACAGAGAAAATAGAAAATACCCGAAACTGTTGTAACTGGCTCTTCGACTCCGTCGAGGTTCCCATTTTCTTCTTCGGGAGGGGGAGCGCCACCGTATAATACAAACTCTTTTTCAAGTTTTCTCTGCAGGATGATTTTGGCGGATGTAAGACATAAAACTGATAACATCGCTTACAATGACAATCTTATGTTCCGGTTTCGGGACAAATAACATCGGTTCTTTAGTAGAAATCTGCATTTTTTTTCTAGGATAGATAGGCAAATATATTGAAAATTTTTCTCATGAGATCTTGATTCGCAAGCATGATAATTAATGACACCGGAGACAAGAACAAAAGTACACCATTAACGAAAGCAAGATAAACTAGGTTGACACGGCCACACGAGGAAGAAAATCAACAACAACCCATGAGAAAGAAGGCTTGAAAGATCGAGAGCTCATGATAAAGATCTAACCTAAAATACGCAACCCCATCAAACGAGAGGTCGATGGGAATGGATGGACATATTCACAAGATCAACTATAGAAAAAGGATTTGGAATCTAGTCAAGGTAATGAAGGTTGGGACAAATATTTATTAGCTATGGACATTCCATTAGAGGTCTCGAGTCCCCAGGGCCGTCAACCCAAAACTATTTGTTTTTCGTCAGAATCTATATTTCTTTGTTCTTGGACTATGCCCAAAAGACATTATACTAGATAAAGTAAAAAAACTCATTTATGAACTATCTCTACATCTACTCTCGAAACATGTGATTACACACCCCACGTCATAGCTAGGTGAATCTCCATAATCCTCTCTCCTTACAAGGTCGACGTCCCCATTGAACACAATCAAGCCGGGAGAATTGACGATCGGGTTAGATGAATATTGTCTATTTTGGGATAGAACACAGACAATTTTGTTACAGAATTAAAACTGAAACACGCTAGTTTGGTGCGAGAAGTGATGTGGGATTGCGCACTCACACCGTTGATGGGAAAGTTACCGTAAAAGGTTGACCCTAAGATCACTATTAACTAAGAATCTCCATTGTTTGATCGAATGTATGTCTATTTGATGAATGACTAAAATAGAGCTCTATTGAAGCATGCTTTACAAATGGATAACCAGATGTTAAAGCTTCATAGATTTCGAGTACGATGAAAAAGAACTCAACCAAGCATTTAAGAGCAATTTAGTAAAGTAATATAAGAAGCCCCAAACCTTTTTCCTTAGTTCGATGCGATTGCGGCGTTTGGCCTCCTCTTGAAGCTTCTGCGCCTCTTTTCTCCTCTTCTTCTTCCTCTTGTGAAACCCAGTCACGTAATCCCTTCACACCACAAACCTAGAAATTCAAAACCAATAAAATTTGCACAATGCGCCGCAGAGATTGATTCACAGACCTGAGATCTTTCTCGTCGAAAGTAACCGACAAAGCTTTGTTTTTACGAGCTCTTTTCTTGATATGTCCGCCTCGGGGCTGTTGGGAATCGATTGCCGCTTCGTCCCCTTTCCCTTCCATGGCTGCGACTGCGAGCAACCTCGAGAAAAAGGTCAAGTCAAATAGACAAAGTGGGTTGGACCGTAGCCGTTGAAACCTAGCCCATATGGACACCCTAACAGGTGAACGTTTATGTGATAAACGGCCCGGGAAGAACCGGCCGGTTCCGGTTTACCCGCGGGCCCGGGCCAGTTTCGCCCACGCCTCTTTATGATTCCTAATCATAGGTCAAACCTGACCGAAAAGTGTTTACCTCTTCCTAATTAGAATTAGAAGGTGGGACCCACGGTTTCGGTTTGGTTTCGACAGAAAAATAACCGATCTAGTAGGTTCGGTTTTTTATCTATTTAAATCGAAGCATCGTTGAAAAGCTATGATAATTGAAACAAATTTTACTCAAATATTCGAATTAGGTTCAGTTATGTTTTAATTATTTAATTCGGGTTGGGTTTCAGATTGAGCTGGTTTTGGAGCGGGTTGGGTATGAGTTGAACATGGATTGGACACAACATTCACCTCGTATATAAATAAGTCATTCGAAATTTCTATTATATGTTTAATTGAAATACTCAATTCAAATGTTATACGCATATTCACTACCTATATACATATTAACCATATAAAATACAAAATTATTATAATTAATCCAATCCAATTTTTTTAGATGAGTTTGATTATGTTCTGTTCGCATGTCAACCCGATCCAATTGACAACCCTGAGTAAATATACTTATTTGAGGGTTGGGGTTAAGCCTTAGTCTCCATCGAACCATGTTGAATGAGTGAGCATAGAGGTGTCGAGCCGAGCCAAGCTCGGACAGGAACAGTGCCGAGCTTGGCTCGCTTGAGCCGGTAGGTCGAGCCCGAGTCGAGCTAGACGAATGAGGCTCGCAAGCCTAACGAGCCAGGCTCGTCAGGCTTGAATCGCCTGTCGTCGCTGTCGTTGCGCCTCGCCGTCCAGCTTGTCAGGCTTGAATCGCCTGTCGTCGCTGTCGTTGCGCCTCGCCGTCCGTCGCCTCGTCGGTCGTTCACTATTTAGCTAAGTTCTTTTATTTTCAAACTAGTTTGGTTTGGACTCGATTTTTATAGCTTTTTCTTCTTTATTCCTTAATTTTCACTTCAAAAGCACTCTTTTCATTCTCTCGCCATCAAGAGTATATTTCAAGAGATCAACTTTAGCCTTAAGTTAACACGATTGGTCGCTTTCCACGGTATTATACTTTTACGTAAAACTTATAGTGGAACATCGAACTGTGAAGAGCACCAAGCTTTTTTCGTATTGACAATTGTTGGATATGTTTTTAATGATTGACACAGATAGATAAATAGAAAATAAATAGAGATTGTGTATGAATTTTAGTCATAACATGATGTTAGATTTAACTTCTTAATATACTATCTTATTATACATACTGACATATTGAGTTATGATTGATGTAGTTAAAATACATTTAATATGTTATAATTAAAATAATTATTTATAATATTTATTGCATCAATCAATTTTTAGGCGAAACATTATTGACTTCAGTAATTTTGGCATTTGCGCTGCTCACGAAATTTAAAAAACTTAACACAGCATGAGTCATATATTACGCAAAATGTCGTTTTTTGTCAAAGTTAAAAATAAATGCTGAGAAAGTAAACTTAACATTAGAGTAACTCCATTGACAGTTAAAAATATAAACTTTTCTTTGATTTATCAATATTTTACGCTAATAAATATGAAACTTTGATTTCAAATCGACATCACCATCAAGCTATTTATGCCGTAAAATGCTAGGAAGACCCATCGAGAAGCCTATCCCAAATTTTAGTGATGCAAGATCAAACCCTTAAGTCGACCTATTTTTGTAGCCAACAATATGATATACTTAACTCTAATGCCTAGATGATGCACAATAAGACCCCACGAACTGGAAGATCAAAATAGTTATACTAGCTGGTTTGCCTATCGAAAAGTCGGTTAAACCCGGAACGTCAACCTAGAAATCATGAATTAGTAGTAAAGAAAGGTGCTAAGATTTGTTGCATGCATTTTTAACACGACCTATAATTGTCCCTCTTGCCCACATGAGCATAACTCAATTGGCTCAGAGATAGTAGATTGGGTATAAGAGTCTAAGTTCGACGTCTACGCTATCTAGTGTGAGAGTTGTTACCCCCAATGTTGAGGTAGCTCCTTGGTATATCTCTTTGGGATATCAGGTAAACGTCTCATATTTTTGCGCCGCTGAGTCACCGTGATTTAACCCCTTACAAATTGTCGGGCCGGGATGTGGAGGCTCTGAGGACAAGAAATTTCGACTTTTGAGTACAATAATTGTCCCCCTTCCTTTTCCACGTGTCTGCCACGTCATTTCTCTAATCCATGCCTTTATTTAATCCAAATATAAACAAGTGAAAAAACATGGGACTTTGAACGAAACGTCATTTTCGTTAGAACTAGGGACATGAGGAGTTTGAGGTTAAGTTTGTCATTTCGATCAAAACAAACAATAATAAGCCAAAATAGAAATTTCAGCTATTGATCCAAACACGAGGCGCGTGTGGATTGAACTGAGTTGGTCTCACGTGATTGCATGGCCGTCTGCCTGCTGGGGGGCCAGCCATACTAAAGAAACGAACTTATCTTTTCCCACTCTCGGACGTGAAGTTCTATATCCCACGCGCTGCCTCCTCCATGGATGAACTTGTCAAAATGACGATAATACCCATGTTTTTAGATAATATAATAGTTAGATGCCCTAAAAACAAGGACATTCTTTTGTTATAGTATTTTGCTTCTCTCTCTACTTTCTCTCTCTAAAAACCCTCAGGTCTCGCCTGCCCCGTCTTCGTCTTTCTTGCTGATGATTATTATTATTGGTATCGTAGATCAGGCAGCAACCACCAGTTTGGGGTTTGGGGGACTATTTCGCACTTGTTTCTCTCTCTAAATCTCTCGTGTCGATGGATTTCTAGGGTTTGTGACCCGAGTATTTGCTAGCTTTTGGTTTACTGGGGGGAGTTTCAATGGCGTCTGTTGCTGTCCCCTCTGGCTCGTCTTCATCCTCTTCGATGAAGGTCTGTTATAACTCTAACTGTAAGGAGTTGAAGCCTGAGAGGTCGAGGAAAGGTTGGCGTCTTCACACTGGCGAGTTTGCGGAGCTCTGTGATCGATGTGGGTGAGTTGATTTTTCTGCTCGTTGACTATGTAGCTTTTGCTTTGGTTTCTTTTTGTTGGATATTCGGCTTATTGTGCAAGTTGTTTTTGCGGTTTGGACTTTGGATAGTGAGTAGGAATGTGCTATTTTTGGATATCTGGAAATTGCGTTTAAAAGTATCATTTTTCACTCCACTTTGGGGTGAAAATTTCTTTCTTTTTGCCTAATCGAGGAATCCTGCTGCTAAGAGGTGTAGTATGATGTTCGATGTCTTCTCGTTCTTCTTCAAGATCAAGCTATCTTTCTATTTTTTTATGGAAACTCTCTGGCTACGGGATAGTGATTTGTAACGGTAATCTGGTTGTTCTCGCTCTGATTTTTGTAGTGTAACCACTTTTGTTTGTAGCTTGATTTACTTATATCAGAAAGGGTCATATGTATATGTTTTCCTACTTGGATTAATTTTTACAGAACGTAGAATTGACAATATATGGGTCTACGTTTCGAACGAGGTTGGGAGAAACCTTCAATTTGTTGGACATCAAGTCTTTAGCCTTTTTCCTTTTGTTGTGCGATGATTTTTTCTGTTTACTGCATATCATTACTGTTGATGTATCGTTTGTTTATTTTTTAAAACTTTTGCAATTAATGACATTTCTAAGATCCTTATTATTTTTTAAGCCAGAAACAATCTTTTTTAATTCATCAGGAATTGTCCTATAACTCTGTGGAAGCAGAGATACATAAATAAAAGGATCGACCAGTGGTGTGTCCACTTTTTAGGTAGATGAAAAATTTGCTCAGTATTGCCAAGTTTCCAATAAGTTCTGTTCTTGAGATCTGTTCCATTTTGTCTATCACGTCGATTAAGTCACTTTTAATTGTAATATTGACTGTTTAATCATCCTTTCTTTTTTATTTCTTGATAGATCTTTTATTGACATATGTTTAACATTGAATATTTCAGTCCATATTTGCTTAATTTGTTGAACTTATTGGCGATTTGTAAAAAGAAGAATAAAAGAATGTCTGGTTTCAATATTGACTAGTTTTATATTTTTTCATGAAATTGAGTTAAGCATTATTGTTGGACATGTGGAAAATTAGTATCCTTTGATTGTCGATATGCCTAATTTTTTGAACAATTTAAAAATTTGTCCATCAATTCTATGTTAGTTGTGCTTATGACGAAGGAAGATTCTGTGAAACTTTCCACTTAAATGCTACTGGTTGGAGATCCTGTGAGACGTGTGGGAAGGTGGGCAAGAATTTATACTGATATACTACAAACTTTCCTTGTCAAAGAATCAAAATTAACTAATAATAGTTAATCTGCCTTTGCAGCGTGTTCATTGTGGATGTATTGTCTCGGCTCATGGGTTTACTTTACTGGATCCTGGAGGTATCGAGTGCATGGCGTGTTCAAGGAAAAACTCCATCATGGTAGGATGAACTTAGGTTTCCCTTAAATGTGAATGTTGCTGATAGTTTTTATCCTATTGAATTTTATTTGTTTATAATATTTTTTCATTTAATTCAATGTATGCATCCTTTTATGTAAACTTGGTTAATTGTCACTCATTTCAGAGACTTTCATTTCTTTTTTCCCCTGATAGACATGGTAGAAAATTTTTGAAAAAATTGGAGGGAATTATTTGGTTGCATTGTAGAATTTGGTGTTGGTATAGTTTTTGTCATAGTAGCTCATGGATTGATGAATAAGTTATTTGAAAGCATTTTACTTCTAGCATAACTTTCTTTTCTCATCAAATTGCTTTTGTTTATTATCTTCGAGGGGATTAGAGATATGCTTGAGCTTGCCTTCATTAGTAATTTGTGTTGCTTTGACCCATAAATTAATTTGATTTGGTGTTGGATACATATTCCCGTGGAATGCCTGTTAATTCAACTGTGTTATATCTTTGTCTCAGGCTCCTCATCCAATGTGGTCCCCTTCGATGTTTTTCCATTCATCTTTCCCAGACCGACTCAAAGACCTATCTGTGAAGAATTGGAGTCAGTTGGCTGGATCAGGACCCGTGCCATGGCGACAAGCTCCCAGTTTATTCAACTCTTCTATTGCTACACCTGAAATGCATTCTAGGATTCCATATGAAGTTGACATGGCTACTGGAATTGGCAAACCCAGTTGCATTGAAAAAACATCTACGCCTTGTTTTGAGAGACAGAAAAATGAGGATTTTTCTGAACGATTCTTGAATGGAAACCTGAAGCACGGTTCACGGGACATATGTGAGAGTGGGAATGCAGGCACGTTATCATTCCCTACCAATGAATATGAATGTTTTCATTAATCTTCCATCATGGAGGTTTTTGTCCCCGATGAAGACTAATCTTGTTATTGTTACAGGGATCAACCGCGAAGAGCTATACAGTTCGTGTCCTAACCCTATTCAGCATGCTGTTTCCTTGAAAGAGGATTCATCTATCCCACCATTTGGTTTAAACATTCCGTATGCATCTCCAAATGATAAGAGTTGTCAAAATGGAGTTTCTGGAACTCATTTAAGGCCAACTCATCCACCTCCTCTGGCCAAACAGTCGAATAACAATCATAGCAGTTTGCAAAATGGAACTGATTCACCTAATGAAACCAATGTCCGCAATGGAAGGTCTCGAGCTGAACAACGAGGAAGAAATTATTTACTTCCGAGATATTGGCCTCGATTTACTGATCAAGAGCTACAACAAATATCTGCAGAGTATCCTTTGACATAGAGATTTATTCATAGTGTTTGCAGATAATATTTAAAATTTTGGATGGCCTTGTAACTCAGATATTCTGCTTGGTTTTTTTTTTTATGAGCAACGAAAATTCTTGAATTAAAAGAAATAATTTCAAATTTGAGGACTTGAAAACTCTCAAGGCAAATAACTTTTACAAAAAACTTTAGTATGTTATGATCGGACTCAGGGAGTTTACCCTGAGATCGGGTAACCATCCCTCTTCCGACCATAGGGAGATATCTTTCTCATATAGAGGCTGCCTTTAAGTAGGCTACAGAAAACTAGAAATAGAGAAACTATTAGAAATATGGAAACTAACCTAATTCATACTAATTCAAATTAGGAAATATTCAAATTAGGAAATATTTAAAATAGGAAGCAATTACTAAACTCTACGAGAATATTGCTTTCCGACAAACGAGTCTATAGGGCTTCGGTCCATAACATCACTTTCCTCCGCGAAAAACAGCTTGTCCTCAAGCTGGAAGGAAGGAAACTCAGCACGAAACACAGTGAGATCCTCCCAGGTCGAGTCCTCAGACGGAAAACCATCCCACTGAATCAATAACTCCCATTTACCACGATTGAGGCGCGCGCGGTTAATGGTAGCAGGTGCCAGAACCGTACGACCGTCCTGAACAGGTGGTAGAAAAGAAGGTGTTGTAGGAACGGTGCCCTTGAACGGTTTCAACAGGCTGACATGAAAAACATTGTGGAAGCGGCAGTTATCCGGCAACTGCAGTCGATATGCAACATCTCCTATGCGTTCCAGAATCTGAAATGGGCCATAGAACTTCAGAAGGAGTTTATGAAGCGCAGACTTGGTGAGAGTGCGGCGTCGTAAAGGATGGAGACGGAGCCAAACCCAATCATCTATCTGAAAGATAACCTCGCGGTGAGTCTTGTCATACTGAACCTTCATACGGTTCTGAGCTTGAGTGAGTTTTTCACGAATATGAGTCAAAGCTTGGTCCCAGACCTGTAGGGCTTCGTCGACTGCAGCAACCTTGGCTGCTCCAGGTTCATAAGTGAGCATCGTCGGGGGAGGGCGACCATAAACTACCTGGAATGGCGATGTCTGGATAGCTGAGTGAAATGAAGTATTGTAACAAAATTCTACCCAAGGCAACCAGCGTAACCAAGATTTGGGCTATTCCCCAATCAAGCAACGAAGATACATCTCCATGGTGCGATTGACGACTTCCGTCTGACCATCACTCTGCGGATGAAATGCGGATGAAAGAGCTAGCTTAGATCCAACTAGCTTGAATAATTCCTGCCAAAAACGACTGGTGAAAACAGGATCCCGATCACTCACAATAGATTCTGGAATGCCGTGGAGTCGTATAATCTGCTCAAAGAAAACCCGGGCCACCGAAGGAGCGGAGTACGGGTGTGACATTGCGATGAAGTGAGCATACTTGGAAAACCGATCTACCACGACCAAAACCACAGATTTTCCCTCCGCCCGTGGCAAGGCGTCCACGAAGTCCATTGAAATATCTGCCCAAACAGTGTCGGGTAGACGTAGCGGTTGTAAGAGACCTGCCGGCTGTAAGTGTTCGGACTTGTGGCGCTGACAGACCAAACAAGCCAAAACATAAGAGGTAACCAAAGCACGCAGGCTCGGCCAATAAAAATCTGCGCAGATACGAAGAAGAGTCTTCTGGATGCCCTCATGTCGGGAATCGTGAATATCAGCCAAAATAACGCGGATGAGAGACGACTCAGGGCGGACATAAACGCGACGGTTGTAGAAAATCAATCCATCAGAAACCGTCCACGCCGAAGATAGTTCACCTGCCGCGATCCGCTGGATGAGAAGGCATGTGGTCTCGGATGAAGCTGTGTCGCGACGGACCTCGTCCAAAAGTGTCGAAAATGGTCGCGAAATGGCGATGAGATGAGGTGGCGTCTCGTCTCGACGGGAGAGCGCGTCTGCGGCGGCATTAAGCCGACCCGGTCTGTACTCCACTGAAAAATCATACCCTAAGAGTTTGCTTACCCAATGCTGTTGTGGGGAGGAGGAAACCTTCTGCGCAAGGAGATACTTTAAACTGTAATGGTCGGTTCTGACTATAAACTTTCGGCCCCATAAATAAGGTTGCCAATGTCGAACGGCCTGGGCTAACCCAATAAGCTCGCGCTCATATGCTGCTAAGGATCCATGTCGGGTTGTGAGAGTGCGACTAAAATAAGCGACCGGGTGACCTTCCTGCTGCAGAACTGCGCCAATACCTGTCCCCGAAGCATCACACTCCACAATAAAATCGGTGGTGAAATCCGGCATCCGTAGGACTGGTGCATGTGCTAACGCGGACTTTAGGGAATCAAACGCGCTTTGGGCCGCCTCCGACCAGGTAAAACAGTTGCGACGCAAGAGGGTAGTTAAGGGAGTAGCCGTACTGCCATAATTGCGAATGAATTTTCGATAATACCCGGCGAGACCAAGAAAACCTCGTAAGGCTGTAACGGAGGTCGGAACAGGCCATGACGAAATGCTGCGGATCTTATCCGAATCTACAGAGACTCCGGCAGCTGATATAACGTGACCCAAATAGGCCACCTGAGAAACCGCAAAAGCGCACTTGGACCGCTTAAGAACTAGTTTGTGTTGGCGCAAGATGTTCAATGTAAGGTCTAGGTGTCGAATGTGGTCTGTAAGTGTAGGGTTGTATACTAGAATATCATCAAAGAATACCAGGATGAATCGCCGAAGATGAGTCGCGAATACGTCGTTCATGAGAGCTTGGAAGGTCGAAGGGGCGTTCGCAAGGCCAAAGGGCATAACTAAGAATTCGAAATGGCCGTGATGAGTACGAAATGCCGTCTTTTCGACATCTGCCTGGTCCATCCGAATCTGATGATAACCGGAGCGGAGGTCCAACTTGATGAATATGGTGGCTCCGTGTAACTCATCAACCACCAGAATAGGAAACTTATCCTTAATGGTCCGCGTATTCAGCTTGCAATAGTCCACACAAAAACGCCAAGATTGGTCCTGTTTCTTGACCAATAGTACTGGTGAAGAATATGGGGAACGACTGGGCCGAATTATACCCTGCTGGAGCATCAGGGTGCACTGGCGCTCAATCTCATCCTTCTGGAGATGTGGATAACGATATGGACGAACGACGACAGGATCAGAACCCTGTGACAAACATATACGGTGGTCACAGGGTCGGATGGGCGGGAGACCACTCGACTCAGTAAAAAGGTCCTCAAACCTTTGCAATAACTCGGAGAGATCGTCTGGAGTGTCCGAAGGAGTAAGCATAGAGAGATGGGATCCCCGTCTCGGGTGTAAAGCAGATAAAGTCTCTAGACGTTCGTGCCTTGTGAACTGGAGAGTTAGTGCCTCAAAATCCCATGTTACCGGTCCCAGTGTGCGTAATCACTGAACGCCCAAAACTGCATCTAGACCAGGGAGGGGAAGCACGAAGAAATCAGCGGTGAAAGATAACCCGGAAACCGAAAAGGAAAGGTCGCGGCAAGCGCCTAGACAACGCACTCGCTCCCCATTGGCGACTGAAACTGATAATGCGGGCTCGGGGACGAGATGGAGGCCCAATCGTGATGCTGCTCTAACGCTCAAGAAATTATGCGTGCTGCCTGTGTCAACAAGACTCCGGAGAATATGCGAAGCAAAGATAGCTGCCAAGGTCAGTGAGGCGGTCTTTGTGGAGCCTGAGATGGCGTTGAGGGAAATCGTGGGTTCGGTGGGCTCCTCCTCCACCTCCCTCAATGGTTCCTCGTCTTGGTCGTCCTCGGTCTCAAACTTCACGTCACAATAAACGAGGAATAGGCGTTTACAGACATGACCGCGGGAAAAAGTCTCATCACAATTATAACACAATCCTCGAGATCGCCGCTCGGCCATCTCAGCTCGAGAAATCCGTTTAAACGGGGACTGACCTGCTGGCTTGGCCGTGGGTGTAATCTGAGCCGACGCGACTGGCGGAGCTGGGACGTAACCCGGGCTGCGCGTAAACCGTTGAAGGGTTTGGGGTGGAGTTGAATATAATCGTTGTTCAAAAGCTCGAGCTAAGGTCATAGCCCGTTCTAAGGTAGGTGGATTCTGTAATTCCACCTCAACTCGTAAGTGCTCACTGAGGCCTGCTGTGAAATGATCCACGGCTTGTTCTTTGGTGACGGATAGGGCCCTGGTAAATAGTGCCTGGAACTGTTTCTGATATTGGGCCACCGAACCTGTCTGTTTTAAGTCAATTAGGGCACCAAGTGTATTCCGTCGAATTGTGGCCCCAAAACGCTCAATACAAGATTCTTTGAATTGGAACCATGATAGCTCAGTATCTTCTTCACGAAACCTCTCATACCAATCAGCTGCCTCATCGTTCAAGTGGTATGCTGCGAGTCCCACCCACCCGTGAGGTGGAATATTTTGGCTTTGGAAATAATTCTCGCATCTGGTTAACCATCTGCGGCTGTCAGAAGAGCCATCATAAGTGGGAAAATCTAAACGGACTCGTATAATCGGTCTTGTTCTCTCGCTGGGGTATGTGACATATGGCCCTGCTGAGTCCGGATCAGCTATCGGATAATCAGCCCTGGCTGGTCTGATGGGCAATACTGCATCGAACTGTCTTTCGTCTGCCTGAGATAGACCTCTTGGGCCGGTAGGAATGCCACCGAAGATTGGTGGAGTTCCCTCGGTTTGCGGCCACGAAGTAAATGTGTTAGACTCAATACCTGGCCAAGGCCTGTGACCGCCATAATTGGGCCCGACAAATTGGAGTTGAGGACCGAGCGCTGCGGGTGGCGGTGGAAGATAGGGTTCCGACGCAACATGTGGCGGCGCAAGCCACCATGCTGATGCGGTGGGGCTGACCGGCGGAGGCGGCATAAGCGTCCAACTTGACTCGATAGAGGGCGGCAGAGCGAAAGGTGCGTTGGGCGCGAAGGGGGCCGGCGCGGAAGCTGCGGAGGTCGCGAAGAGCTGTGCTGGAGACGCAGACGGCGGCGCAGAGAGCGTGCGAGCTGATGGGGCGTGCGGCGCGGTGGGTGACGGCTCCGGCAGAAGGTGCTGGGGCGCAGGTGTGACTGTCGAGTGCGCCGAACTCGGTCCTGCGCGTGTGGGTATGACCGGCGCTAGGGCGGTCTGCTCCTGCGGCAGTGTTCGCACGGTAGGCAGTGGCAACAGGGGTGTGCGGAATTGTACTCCGGCGGTGGGCGCTGTCAATGCGACGGACAGTACTGGTGGTCGGGTTCCTGCCTGAAAATTTTGAAATTGCTGCATTAGGGCTTCGTGATTAGCATGTGCACGTTCGTCTTGGGATTCCATAAATTGAAACATTAGCGAACACAACATCGAGGATTCTTCGCCCTTAGCTGAGACGGCCGGAGAGTTGTCGTCAGATTCGGATGAGGGATTTGGCTCTGATACCAAATTGTTATGATCGGACTCAGGGAGTTTACCCTGAAATCGGGTAACCATCCCTCTTCCGGCCATAGGGAGATAGAGTTAGGAAGAAGAAGAAATAATAAAAAAGACTTGCTTGATTGATATCTTTCTCATGTAGAGGCTGCCTTTAAATAGGCTACAGAAAACTAGAAATAGGGAAACTATTAGAAATATGGAAACTAACCTAATTCATACTAATTCAAATTAGGAAATATTCAAATTAGGAAATATTTAAAATAGGAAGCAATTACTAAACTCTACGAGAATATTGCTTTCCGACAAACGAGTCTATAGGGCTTCGGTCGATAACATAGTATATCGTAGTTCTCTTCTGAACTTTATTTTGTTCTCAATGCTATGCCACATATAAGTTTTACATTCGATTTTTTTTGCTGGGCAAGATATTTATGATACGCTATCTGTACACCTTGACAACCTTTAAGTTCAAACTCCGTGATTACTCCTTTATTTGAGAAAATGTTAAGTGCTAGTGATGCTGGGCGAATTGGGCGGTTAGTACTTCCAAAAAAATGTGCAGAGGTGTGTTCTTATTGTTATTTTAGTTGAAATTCCAATGTGGTCACCATACTGCATAGAAATTTTTAGTAATTAGCCACAAACCATTAGTATCAACAACTGAATTAAATTGTTTGTTACTGCTCAACTGGTTTTTTGTTTATTTGTAAATTTCATACTTTGATATTCATTGGATGTGCATCACAGGCATATTTTCCATCGATCTCCCAACCTGAAGGATTACCTTTGAAAGTCCAGGATGCGAAAGGAAAGGAGTGGATATTTCAATTCCGTTTCTGGCCCAATAATAATAGTAGGATGTATGTTCTTGAAGGTGTTACCCCTTGCATACAAGCCATGCAATTGCAAGCAGGCGATATAGGTATTCAACTCAATCATCTCGTCTTTCAGTGATTGAAAATTATGGGTCTTTTAATATTATGTTCATCAACTTAGGCATATGGTTAGACACTTCACGTTGAATCTTCTGTGTAATATTCCTTCTGTTTTGCTTCAATATCATCTGTCTTTCTAGTACAGCTTTAGATCTTGGTGATTGCACTGAGTTGATTTCCTTTCTTTTCCTGTTCCCTCAGTGACATTTAGTAGATTAGAGCCAGAAGGGAAGTTGGTTATGGGGTTCAGAAGGGCTACAGCAGCACCTGATCAGGTTTGTTACTGTATAATAGTCTCAGCTGTATTCTTATATAGTTGCTAGCATTGTTCGATGTGGGAATTTCTCTTAAGACTGTCAAATTGGTGTGTATGTTAAGATGTTTAGTATCATTTGACTGTCCTATGGAAGCTTCTTTGGGTTTACCAAGTCCTTTCAATTCAAATTATTTTTCTGCAATTATTGCATTAAGTGATTAGGGAGGTTGCATAAAATTGTTTCAACTTGACTAACTGTATTTCAAGAAGAAACTTTCCAAGTTTCATGTATACCTGTGCCTCATAAGTTATTTGTATCTAAGTCAAAAACAGGGGATGAATATGATGGGCTTTTGGTCTACAGGATATGAATACTTTATGTGCCAAAGGTAGGAATGATCTTACTTAGAGGTAGGTGTGCCGTCACTTGTCAGTAATAGATGTTGAATAAACCATTGAATTTCTGTCACGGTTTTGTTGTTTAGGACGATATCACAATAAGAAATGTTTATTGGAGTTGCTCATTATTTGCTTGCGTTGACAGGAGAATGAAATAAATAAGACTATCAATGGAGTTCCTACCCACGTAGACGTAAGTACTCTTAAAACTAAAACTGTTGAAGATTTGCTTTTAACCTTAACTATTTATTATTTAAAATTAATCAAATATAATAATTTTTAAAGATAAGATTTTCATGCTGTATCTTTTAAGCATAATTTTTTCTAATCCTTTTTTTCTGGAGAAGACACATATTTCTTCTTGTATATCTGTCGGGGTTGCTGAGTTTTCTTTGGCTATACATATATAGATATATATACATATACATATACATATACCATATACATATACATATACATATACATATACATATACATATACATATATATATATATATACATATACATATACATATACATATACATATACATATACATATACATATACATATACATATACACATATACATATGCATATACATACATATACATATACATATACATATACATATACATATACATATATATATAGATATCTTTTACTGATAAAAAAGAGAAATTTAATCTAGTATCATATGTTTTTGATAAATCAACTAGGCTGACATGGTGGATCCAAATTCATGGACAAAAGTTGACAAGTCAGGATACATAGCAAAAGAAGTCTTGGGAGCAAAGCCTCTTGTTGCTAGAAAGAGGAAAAATAGCACAACAGGTTTAAAGACAAAACGACTTAAACTTGATAGTGAGGACATTATAGAACTGAAGTTGACTTGGGAAGAAGCTCAAGGATTGCTCCGTCCTCCTTCTAGCCATGTACCAAGTATTGTGGTGATTGAAGGCTTTGAGTTCGAGGAATATGAGGTACTCACTGCTTGCCCTTTAGTTTTTTGGGCAATAGTATTTTTGGTTTTAGTAATGTAATTTGTATTAGATGGTTATTCTCTGTGATAGTATTCAAATTGATCTTCTTTGGCTTTCCTTGAACTTGTTAATTCATCAACCTTGGTGGTTATATGTGGAAGTCTTTGTTGGTCTGATTCCTTAACTATGCCTTTGGCTGTATTTGGGGCCTGATATTTTCTGTTTTCGGAGGTTCATTTTTCTGAGAAGAAATGTGATTGTCAGGTCATCTGTCACACTTTGGCTGTAACCTTTTCAAACGTGCATGTGTATTGCTGAAGTAGGTGGAACTCCAAGACTATTGGATGTGATTTTTTTAATATAAATTTGTATAACTTTTTTTTGTTGTATTTGTTCAAAGTCCTGGTTTAATGATTTGTTGAAAGTGAATCTCTATTTCCCAAATGCTACAACGCAGTGAGATGCAATGCCCATCCCATGCATTGTTCACTTTGATTATGCAACAAGACTTGCAATTTGGGTTTTCAACATGGCAAAACTGTCTTATTGTGATATAGTTTCTTTTCAACGCTTTGATGTAATCTAGCAAGGCCGTGACATCAGTCTAAATTTTTTTTGCAGGATGCGCCAATAATTGGGAGGCCAACCATTATAACTTCGGATAATAAATGGTAAATCATTTATCTTGTATCATATATCTTGCTACCCAAATTTTTTTTGCTATTTATGTGGTCACTTCCTCTATCTCTCCACAATATAAATGCATTGTAATATGTCTTTTTACTGAATGGACTGTTTATTAATTATTACTCTTCAATTCCATTTTTTTGCTTTTAGTAGAAATGGAGCTAGCATATTGTTCATTTTTTTGTTGATGAAGTTTATATAAATTGGCTTCATCCTATTTTGTTGTTTATCATTTTCTTCCTTTGAGTAAACTGCCTTTCAGTATCTAAAAACATTCATGGAAATGCAATTAAATTGTATTGCTCTAGCAGATTACCATTCCTGGTCTTCCTTTGCAGTGAAAAAAACCAGTGGACACAATGTGAAGACTGTTATAAGTGGCGAAAACTGCCAATTAGCATTCTTCTTCCCTCCAAATGGACTTGTTCTGACAATTCTTGGGACCCAGAAAGGTAGCAGAATAATATTTTCCTCAATTGTTTTTTTATTCTGTTGTAAGTTTCTGAATCTCACTTGTCATTTAAAATAGAACATGACTATGGTAGTTCAATGCCTTCTGGGTGAGCTGCGCTGTTCATGGAGTCCATTAGGACATAGTAATTTGAACAATTTAATCAAGTCATTTTTTTCAACGTGTCTGTTTAAGGAAGAACATTTTGGTATCTTTGAGGGATTGTTATGTTAAATTGATATCGAGAAACACTGACATAATGCCTTGTACTCAAAAAACCAAAATATATCCACACGGTAAATTGCACAATAACATTAATAAGCTAAACTGGCAGACTTTTTGCATTGTATTACTCTTAAAATCATCTTTACTGTCTGATAGATCCATTTGCTCTGCCGCACAAGAACTGACTACAGAACAACTTGAAGAAATGCTCGCCCCCAGTTACTCTGGTATTGTTTCTTCAAACAATCATTGATATAT
This sequence comes from Begonia fuchsioides, assembly GCA_003255005.1. Taxonomy (NCBI): domain Eukaryota; kingdom Viridiplantae; phylum Streptophyta; class Magnoliopsida; order Cucurbitales; family Begoniaceae; genus Begonia; species Begonia fuchsioides. Next base: position 34,883 of record QAOC01023912.1, read on the forward strand.
TTTTCGATTTGATCTTTTATAAGATGTTTTGCTGAGTAATTTTCATTTCACTGGCTAGCTTACATTCAATGCAAATCGTCCTACTATTGAATTAGTTGTCCCCTCTGGGTTTTTGCAGCTCCTAAGAAAATAAAACCTGCCAAACAAGAACCGGACCAGGTTGAGGCTTTGGACGGGCTTGACGCCCTAGCTAATCTAGCTATATTGGGCGAGGGAGATTCAGTCCCGGCATCTTCACAAGCCGCCACTACTAAGCACCCTCGCCATAGACCTGGTTGCTCTTGCATCGTCTGCATCCAACCTCCGAGTGGTAAGGGGCCCAAACATAAGCAAACATGTACATGCAATGTCTGCATGACCGTAAAACGCAGATTCAAAACTCTAATGCTTCGCCGAGAAAGAAAACAGACAGAACGGGAAGCAGAAACCTCCCGCAAAAAACAGCAAACATCAGTTCCTGAAGTGGATGATGAAATTCTGCAAAGTAGTAGTAGTAGAGTGCTGGAGAAGGAGATGAATGATTGTTCTGATGATGATCAGACCAAGAAAAGAACATCCACATCACCGTTTCAAGGACAGATTGATCTGAATATCCAACCCGAAAGAGAGGAAGATCTGTCGCCTGGTTCCGATTCGGGCACTGCAATAAAGTTGCTCCAAGATGCTCCCGAGAGGAGTCTCGGGCAAGTGAAAGTATCTGGTTCCGATGGAAGTACATCAAGCAACCCATCAGAGCCAAGCAGATGTGGAGCTCCGGCCGAAATTAGTAACAATAACGGCGTCGAACTCAGCAGTAATTGTGATGAAGACGATAAGGAACTTCCGGCAACTTCTCCAAACATCACTGCATCCATGTGAACCACAGGGTAAAAAAAAATGATCTAACAATCTGGAAAAACCATTGATTTTTGTACATTCATCCACATATTTCGGGCTTCTGCAGTTGTGTTCATAGAGAGGGTCTTGGTTGAACTGTTGATTTTGGTCGAGAAGCCATTGTTATATGATGTCATTCTCGTAGTCACTAGATTTTAGTGAGAATTCCCATGTAATGAAATTGTAAATTGAAGTTTTCTGCATCTTCTTTCTGAAGCTGGCAAAGGAGAAAAACAAAACACGTAGAGTATGTGACTAAGAAGCTATTACTGTTCTGTCTTCATTTTAATCATAGGAAAAGCTTACATGGACGTAATGTCGGGTTGCGATGCTTTGCTTGAGTTCAGATGTATAGAAATATGTCGCTTGAGTTCAGATGTATAGAAATATGTCGTATACATTTGAGCAAATTGAAAAATCAAAACTCTCCAGAGATCTGAATTTTCTGAACAGAGATGGAGAGATGTGCTTAAGCATTAGAATTATTCCAATTAGAACGAGGATTAGAGGCAAATTAAGTTCAGCCATTTCCCCGTCCACCATCAATTCTCCGAACTTAGGATAATTGTTTCTGGATTTATAGAACCTGGCAAGGATAAAAACGACCAAAACGAACGATATATTCTCCATCTCTTTCAAAAAAATATGCCGACTTGAAGCGTTTTCTGCGTTTCATCGATCAACTAGGTCAACATTTAAATTCAATACTAAAACCTTGAGCTTAGAACATTTACAGTTTTGAACAAAGCAGACCAAGGAGTCGTAACCAAGTTTCAACTCTGTAGATCATCAAATTGAATCATTCATAAAACTTGGGAACCACCGGGCAACTATTGAGTCCAGGGACCAAACCTTCTCGTGTCCCTGGCCCTTCCTTTCATACAGCGGAAGACTCGTGAGCCCCCATCAAATTGAACTAAGTGACCTTTACAAGCTAAAACTCTGATCATAGATATTGTTTCAATCCACCTACACTGTCATCAAACAAGAATTTCTATCCTAAAAGTTCTCCTTTAGCATTTTAAATCATAAAGTTTTTCCAGTCCAAAATCATAGCAGCCAATCCAAGAACAATCACATACCAAGAATCTACACAATAGCTGGTACATATTTATCACCGTACTCAGTCTGCAAACTACAATTTTATGCATCAAACAAAAATGGGGAACAAGAAAAAGACGGTACAAATCGACGAGAATTGAGATAACAAGTAAAGTATTCATAACAAATGACATTTCATACACTCATCTCATATACTATATCCATCTTAATACTGCAATGCGGATATCCCAAAAAGTGTATGCACTCAGAGAAAACCAGAAATCACAATTGGTTCAGTTTTTGATATCCCAATGAAAGCACCAGTACACAAAAGACACCACATATCAAAATAACAACTCAAGAAGAAATTAAAGGCATGTAAGCAACTCATTTACAAGCTTTTTCTCGTTATTACTTTGATCAATAAAGCTTAACATACTCAATTAAGTACCAGAACTGGGCAAGGCTGCCATGAAGGAATTGTAGGAAGACTCCAGATCAAAATGAAGCTGCCGTGCTTGCTGTTCGGTCAATTCGTCAGCTGCCCCCATCTTTGAAAGTCTGGCAATCCATTCTTTCATCTTTGTCTTCCCCTCAAAATCTGGAGGTAATATGCTCAACTTGTTCAGCGAAGCAAAAAGGTCTGAAAGAAGGGGATGCACCTGATCAACAGCAACCATATTCAACTTCAATGAATCCATAGCAGTAATGAAATTCTGCACGCATTCTGCAACAACGGCAGCTGAGGTGGTGGCCGAGGCAGAAGCGGCAACCCGATGTTCCACCGTAGCAGGCACTCCGGAAGTCACAAGGCGGTTCAAGGCAGCAGGGCAATCCATCTTGTAAGTGTCTGCAAAGCGCTCAATGCTGGGGACTGTATCTTTAAGCGTAGAAGCTAAGGTTTTGAAATGGGCAATAAGTTTGTGACATTCGGTCTCGTACTCTGACGAGGAGATTATATCTCGGATATAGGCCTTTTCGAGCTTTTCTGTGGCCTTTATAATGGCGTAGAGTTCGGCAAAGTTTTCATACATTTCTCTCTCGCGCTTGTCGTTCCAAAGCTTGACCTCCATTTAGATATACTCTTGTACGGTAGATGAGGGTAAAATCTAATGAGTTCGGTGAGAGGAGGATTGGAGAAGAGAACGGGACACGCGCAAAGAGAAAGAGATTTACCTAAAAAAACATAGATCCAAGAGATCATCACCGAAAACAAATCGCAAACAAGAGACAAAGATTAAGCTAAACATATCCGTCCAAGAGCAAAAACTGGAGTCAGAAACAGGAGTCAACCGAAAGGATACAACTTCAAATCACAAAGTTTTATGAGTTTGGATATTAAAACGAAATAACGATCAGTACTTCGATTGATCGACTGATACCTTGTTCGAATAAGATGAAAACAATTATCGTCTCGTTCCTTTAAGTTTCGAAGTTCTCCTTCCGATAACTTTAAGGTAATCGAAAGAGACAAGCAAAACAGCGAAGAATCCCAAAGAAAAATTAACAGATCAAAGGTCATCTCAAACATCGAAAGAAAACGAAAAGCAAAAAGGCAAATAAAAACCCTATGCTTCACCATCAGCTACATTCATGAAATCCAACGCAGACTTCATTACTAGGACTTGAATCGCTAGTCGATTAATTCCATTGGAGAGAGAAAGAGGAAGTAAATGGGAGAAACTTACAGTAAACGAAGAGCGCTTCCGGCAGAATTGCGTCTCGGGCGAAGGGAAGGCGAGAAAGAGAGAGAGACAGAGGGAGAAAAATAGATTGCGTGTTGGCGCGCGCATAATATTATTGCTGCTTACGGCACCTGCGTGTAGCAGTTGAATAACAAAATGACAGAATTGCCCTTACTTCTTGAATGATTCATTGCAGGACCCTTCCATGGTTCGGTTCGGTTTAGTAAAAAAAAAATCCCTCGAAATAAACCGAAACAAGTGATCATGGATTCTAAAATTTTATAATCAAAATCAGTGCAGTTTTAATTTGATCTTGTTCGTTCTGTTCCATATTTCAAAGTTAGGTTGAGTGATTATGTCGGGCTTGAAATTGATTTTTTGAATTATGGTTTTGAGTTAGATTTATCTCATTTTTTACAATTTTTTATTTTCAAAGACCGAAATCGATTCATAATTCAATATTTCAAAATTTGAGATAAAAAACCGAACAAAAATTCGAGTAAAAAAAAGACCAATGTGCCAGTTTAGTTTTGCTCACCCTTACCTCCATGACTTTCACCGTCCTCCCCCATTTTCCATCGTTCTGGATGATGAAATTAGGGATAAACCAAACCAACTTGAACCGAAAGTCTGGCTCAGACCATAGCTGATTTTAGTCGGTCTTAGTTATATACGGTCTCGGTTCTGGTCCTAAATTTTTAAAATTAAGATATATTAATTTGATCTTATTTTTTCAAGGACTGTACATGAGCGGACATGTTCAGCTCTGGTTAGAATTAGCGATTAATGATGCAGTAGATAATTTTAATAATCGTATGTTTTGAAATTTTTTAAGTTAAAATTACTAACTATTATAATTATGTGACTATTTTAATCTATTTTTGGTTTGATATTACATGTTCTCTATTAATTGTCGTGTATTTTCTATAGTTTAAATTACTTATAATATTATTATACTTTATTAATTTAGAACTTATTTTATTTTGTTGGGAAAACCTAAGATTGCACAAGACTAAGAGCGAACTTTTAGTCCCGTTATGATTCGGTCGTGGTCCTAAATTGTTAAGACTGCAATATATTGGTTCAGTCTTATTTTTATGTATAAATTAGACCGATTCGGACCATGTTTGTCTCTACTATGAACGATGATCAAGATTGGACGGGCCAAATGGGCTAATAAGAAGGTAAGGACTAGGAGCCCTACTAGTTGGTATTACTACTGAAGCCAGTCTAAAAATGGGATTGGAATTGAAATTGGAATTGGAATGACATTATTCCACGATAGAATAGACCGAACCCGCACGGGCATAGTTTAGTTAGCTTAAAAATAGCAGATTTGGATCAAGAGCCACGGTTCAAAGCATGCGTCATCACAGTGTGAAAGTTTAATATTCTAATGTTAAAGTTGTTTTTTGTGGTGTCAGATAAAAGTCTTTCATCTCTGGGTCGTTGAGTCATCGAGATTAACTTCTTCACATGCTATCGGGTCAGGATGTGAGGCCCTAAGGGCAATATATTTTTTCTCTAGGATCAAGAATAGACCGAACCCGCGGATAACGATATCAAGACCGGTGGATATCTTCGTTTTAGGATCACTTTAGGCTGAAATTGAATCTCAAATTCATACTCAGAGCGGTGGAGTTTATTTTCTGTCTGGAAAGTACAGTTGTCGACCACCGGAGGATTCCGAGAAACCTCAATCTCTGCTACTATAACAAGTACAGCAAGAACAGGGTTTCGTTGTTGAGCACATGTAATTGTCTGTCACGTTAGCTCTATAATTCACATTTATTTAATAATCTCGTCGAGCAATGTTGAAAACATGGAGAGAGAAGTTTATTCGGTCCCACGTCTTACCCAATTACAACCCGCCACGTAGCTTGAGCACAAGCCAACAACGCTTGACTGCCTTAATGGAAGCTCCCCTTGATCGCCCATGAATTCCACCCTTCTCGTATTTAGCCGCCATTGACGGGAATTCAAGCTCTGAAAACGACAACTCTGCTCCGGAGAACGTGGAATTGTATCTGAATACAAACAGAGTCGGCTGTAAACAGTAAACCTGTATTTTGACTAAGAAAACAGTAATTAAAGGAAGGTTTGCTGGCCAAGTTTCTTGCTTCTCAAGTTCGGCTTTCTTTAAACGTCTTCCATGGTTTTATTAATTTAATGTTTTCAACTCAGATTTCTTCGAAAACCCAAACGGTTCGCACCACTTGTACGGATTCCTGGAAAAGCATTTAACCTCGGTGTTCTTCGTGGGATCTCCAAAATCACAGGCCACCCTTTATTGGTCCGCTCTCAAAACCTAGAAAAAGGTATCATTTTATTCATTTTCTTGCGACTCACTGTACATTGTTCATTCTTCGTTCATGGTGTTAGCGTTTCATATGAACTCATATACTGTTTTTTGAAGCTTAGCTCATTGGGTTGGCAGCCATTTTTGTACTGCGTGAGCTGTGCTTCTTTCTCTGTTTGAGTTTCATTTAGGAATATGCCCATGTTTGGAAAGCTGATCGTTCTTTTTCTGTTTTGAGCCTAGCAAGGCGATGCTTTCGAGAAAGAGTTAACTTTTTTTCTAGATCCATTACATTGGTTGAACTCTCCTCTCGATATTGAAATGTTGAAAGATTTAGGAATAGTGTCTTCGAATCTGTCCCCAGTTGATGGTCAAATCCAAGTTCATATTTTGGTTTTTGGTTTCCTCTATATTAAAGCTTCTCTCTGTCGTTTTAGGCCTCAGTTCCAACTGTTCTGCGTTTTTGTTCTGCGTTTTGTCTTTACACCTCGTTTGTTTTAAGCTCTTTAAGTTCTTTTCATAACTCAGCCATTTCATCTCTTACAGGTAAAATTCAGTCGTTTAAAGGGCTGAGTTTGAATCTAACATAAAAAATGAAGATGTCACTAAGGAAAGTTGCTCAAAATGGCTTCCGAAGGACAATGGGCGCCATTGCTAACAACACCAGAGAGAACTATTTCATATCCTCCCAAATATGCAGAACTTTTTCTAATCCTTCAACCATTAATAAGGTGGATCATATGAGTTTTTGGAGCAGGGGAATCAAATCAACGCCGGAAATTCAATTTCCTTGTGCAGAAAGGGTTGTCGAAGAGTTCGACGATGAGCTCGACGAGCCTAAATATGCAGGACTAGATCCAACCAAGCCGGGAGAAAAACCGAGAGTGGTGGTTCTAGGGACTGGTTGGGCTGCCTGTCGATTCCTCAAAGGACTAAACACCAAAATTTACGATGTTGTTTGTATTTCACCGAGGAACCACATGGTCTTCACTCCTCTCCTCGCTTCTACTTGTGTTGGAACCTTGGAATTCCGATCAGTCGCAGAGCCGGTCAGTCGAATCCAGACTGCATTGGCAAGAGATCCGAATTCTTACTTTTATTTGGCTTCTTGTACGGGCATCGACACTGATAAACACGAGGTGATTAAGATACATGGTTTGGATTTGAAGAAGGTCAAACTTTATAATGTTTTTTTCTTCGACATGATTAGGTGTTTTGTGAGACCGTCAGCAATGGTGGATTACCGTACGAGCCATATCGGTTCAAAGTTGCCTATGATAAGCTTGTCATTGCCGCCGGATCCGAGCCGTTGACTTTTGGAATCAAGGGGGTGAAAGAAAATGCGTTTTTCCTCAGGGAAGTAAATCATGCTCAAGAAATAAGAAAGAAGCTTCTTTTGAATCTAATGCTTTCAGAAAATCCAGGCAAGGCTCATGCAAAAGAAATAATATATATCTTTCTCTTTTAAAATAATATTAGGTTTAACTCTTTGACATACTCTCTTATGACGCATAAAGTTGTAATTGGTTTAGTTAAAATACAGTTAATATATTACTGTTCAAATTATTATTAATAATATTTATGGTATCAATTACAACTTACCACCTTAAAAAGTATGATAAGAATATATGTTAAGTAAGTAAATCTAGCATTATCTAATGCATAAATCTCATTGAGTTTTATTCGGTGTTCTATGTTTAGGCGTATCAGAAGAAGAAAAGAAGCGATTACTCCACTGCGTGGTCATCGGAGGAGGCCCCACCGGAGTGGAATTCAGCGGGGAATTGAGCGATTTCATCGTGAAAGACGTTCGAGAAAGGTATGCACACGTTAAAGACGACATTCGAGTCACACTCATCGAGGTATAATTTCATATACCACTACACTGATCAAACAAGTTTTTCTAAGTTGAAAGCATTGAAAAGATTACATAATTAATCTGATCTTTCTCCATGAAAAGGCGAATGAGATTCTCTCTTCCTTCGACGTCGGATTACGAGAATACGCTACAAAACACCTAACCAAGGTAGCTTCAGAGTTCGCTTTTGGTAGTTAGATATCGATTTTTTTATCGTAATTCTTACGTTTTTGGATTGGTTATCAGTCTGGTGTCAGGCTGATGAAAGGAGTTGTGAAGGAAGTTCACTCGAAAAAGATAGTTCTTAGTGATGGAAGTGATGTTCCATATGGACTCTTGGTCTGGTCTACTGGGGTTGGTCCTTCAAACTTTGTGAAATCACTCAATTTTCCCAAATCTCCTGGTGGAAGGTAACAAATCTCATCTTTTCTGCGTGTTCTTCTTCAAAGTTCTCTACTTTTGCTTGAATCATAGCTGGAGAATTGTCTTGATTCAGTTTTGTTTGTTAATTTTCGATTTCGAACGCTGCTCTGTTTACAGGATTGGGGTGGACGAATGGTTAAAAGTTCCTTCAGCAGAAGATGTTTTCGCCCTCGGAGATTGCGCCGGTTTTCTCGAACAAACCAGAAAACCAGTTCTTCCGGCCTTGGCTCAGGCGAGAAAGATCCACGTTTAAATCGAACGACATCTCTGCAATCCATTCTCATTTGTTTTCACCAATGTTTACTCACAGGTGGCAGAAAGAGAAGGAAAGTATCTGGTCGAATTGTTCAACAGGATCGGAGAGCGGAACGGAGGCAAAGCCTTCGCCGGAAAAGCCATTCCTCTCGGAGACCCTTTCGTCTACAAGCATCTCGGAAGCATGGCCTCCGTCGGCCGGTATAAAGCTCTCGTCGATCTTCGCCAGTCAAAGGTACCTCCTTTTCTCTCCTTTCCGATGATGAAATCCGTCCAGTTGCAGTCTAATGGTTGAAATATGGGAATGGGCAGGATGGAAGAGGAGTTTCCATGGCGGGGTTCGTCAGCTGGCTGATTTGGCGGTCGGCTTACCTGACCCGGGTGGTGAGCTGGAGGAACAGATTCTACGTGGCAGTAAACTGGGCGACCACGTTGGTCTTCGGCAGAGATAATTCAAGAATAGGATAATTAGCCATTACCATGGCGATGGAGAAGAAGATTCGATCAGATTCTGTAACGAAATTTATTCATTCAACAAGATGAGCATGCAGTACTTATGTATTGAACCATTTTTTTAATAAAACCCATGTCACGGTTTTCCCAGACCAAACCGTTTTTGAGTCAAAATCGGCGGTTCTATCGATGTTCTTTCTCGCTCAGAAGTTTTTACCTATGTAGGAACTGAACCCGGTTTGGACGGAGTGGAATTAGAAGTGATGGTTTGAAATTTAGTTTTTTAGACAAAAAACCGTGAAAGTTCAAACTAGACAACAACTTGAAATCCAATCAAATTCGCTAAAAAAACCCAACAACAAATCTGAAAACCCATTATAAATTCGATCGGTAGACAAAATGAAAAATTTTATAACAGAGATTCTACCATTTTGCCTAGGAGTGGGCAAAACTAGACCAAAACTGCAAACTGGATCCGAATCCCTTGTTTTAATTAGGTATTGGTTTTAATTTTAAAAAATTATAATTTATGAGCCGATTCCGGTCTTTATGAGTAAAAAATTGCGAAACTGAAATCAGACAGTGAGTCAACAAATTTTAAAATCTAGTAAAACTCGATTCAAACTCTAATAAAATCCTATATAAATCCTGAAATTGATTGTAAACATGCTCAATTACTTAAAACTCGACCCAAATATAATAAAATATATATTTTATGTTATATTTGAATTTAACCCGTCTCAAACCGTGAGTTCTAATTTTGATTCTATTTTGAGATAAAATCAGATCAGACCGGGCTGTATCTACTCATAATTTTGCCCACCGGCTTATTCCAAACAAAATTCGGATCACATCAAATTCTAATAAAAATCATGTCGATATCTACTATAAAAACACATATCAATGTCTCATTTATCTTCTTTTTTTAGATTTTAATATTTATTAACGTGACGGTCGATGATCAATTATGCTATATTATTAGTTGGAAAGTGTCAATCAATAATTAAAATTTATCAAATCCAAATCATACAAGTTGAGGGAGTGGATAATATGCCTCCATTTTTTGAGCCTATCATCAAAGCTTTTGTTTATTTCTTTATTATTCGATTTCGACCAACTTTTCCTTTCATTGATTTTGAAATCGAAACCAAATAGCTCAACAATCAAAGCCAACCCGAATATGACTATTTTGTTCTTTTTTTGGTTCGGGTTTTTGACATTTTATTTCAAATCGATTTTGGTTTGGTTGAGTTCAATTCAAACTCGATTTTGGATTTTTTGTACCCCGATTCGACAATTCAGAGTTTAATGTGTAGATTTAAAAATGACATAAGTATTATAAATTTGATTCGGTTGGGTTCTAACATATCGATTAGCACCCCTTATTGTAGCCATATTTATGAGAGACAAACTTTCGATGTTACGATTCATTTAACGAGGGTGACTTCCACGATTTCCACACGTTCCAAGTGAGATCGTCTTAATATGAACTCAACGTCATCCTTGCCGAAGGGTGCACACAACCCGGGTTTATCTCTGAGACTCCGGCTAATATTCGCTAGCCAATTTCGACCTCCGATGAATAGTTGGAGGTTTAAATTGTATTATAATATTATTCATTCCATTCTCATAGATTTTCAAAAAGATAATTTCATATAAATGGCGCAATTATAGGGTATCGAAATTCAAATGATTGGTTGCACCACAATTCGACTTATCATTGTACTAGCTTGATCCATTAAATCATAACAATATGCTTCCATCTATCATTTAATTTATAACTTGGTCAAACTTCAAGAACAAAACTACGGCAAGATTGGACCACAGATAGATAATATTATGCGAATGGGTAAATATGACATCTTATCTTATAATTGAAACGATGCATTAACAATTTGTTTATAGTGAGAACTCAGCTAAGATTTAGCAGATGCACAATCATCACTTGAAGTTTGTATAAATTTAAGTCATAACAGTTAATATTATACTAAACAGATCACTCGATATTCGTTACAATGTACAGAACTCAAGTGTTTAGGTTGGGGAAAGAGTTTTCATTAAATGGGCAGGCCATGGATGATTAGATAACTCATCCTCAACGTAAAGAGCAAACTTTATTGCACCAAAATCAAGTGATTTATGAAACTCGACCAACTTTCCAAACATTGATTGATTGATGGCTGAAAATCTTTCTGTATAGGGTTTTTAGGGTTTTGACTTTCTCAGATAAGATTGTAGTCACGTCCTTCAATTAAGCTTCCGTGTCCTAATCAATGGCAGATGGTAGCTGCAATTGATTTCAATGGATTCGTTTGGAACAGCTCCAACAAGACACCAAAAACTAGAAGATAAGTGTGTTCTTGGTCAAGGGTACATCTGCATAATTAAAATTAAAATTATTCCCATATAATTTAATACCTTCGGCGATACTCGATTCCCGGTTATGCTATCGACCGCTTTAAAAACTCAGATCTACCTTCGTTAAGTCACCAAAGTATTATCGTTTTATCGCGTTTATGATTTTTCAACTAAAATTAATACTTCGAGTGATTTTTTCTATTTTTTGGATATTTTTGAATAAAAACAAGTGGAATTCATACATTAAATGCTGCTAAAAAGAGTGGGAAGGTGTTGGAGATATCAGATATTGAGTGGAGGATTGATTACGTAGAAGAAAGTCAACTTGGACAGCTAAATGAATCATTCATTGAAGACTTTTATCTAAAACTGGACTTGGAATTGGAGGGAGGATGACAGCAATTGCGCACCATTCTAGCATCCAAAACCAGACAAGAACCATTCCAATCCTGATGACTTCACTCGTGTCCTAAACCCCGATCGCGTGGAGCCGTGTTCGATTGGGTTCATAGTCGGTTTTGAGCCAACTTGAACCGAAAACCGACCCAAAATTACAGCACACGAGTCAAACCTAAGATCGTCGTAGTTCAATTTTTCTTAACAAGTATGGTTTATCGGTTCGGTTTTCAAATTGCTCTAAAACCCAAAAACCAAATTTAAGTGCAAAAACAAACCCGTGATTGGTTTTTTACTTATAACTAAATTGACCCGGAAAGGTCATGTTGGTTCGTTTCGCCCACCCCTACATCTACAAGGCATTTGATAATCTTTCTCGGGCCGGTTCAATTTTTCTTAACAAGTATGGTTTTCGGTTTGGTTTTCAAATTGCTCTAAAACCCAAAAACAAAATTCAAGTGCAAGAACAAACCCGTGATTGGTTTTTTTACTTACAACCAAACCGACCCGCAAAGCTCATGTTGGTTCATTTCGTCCGCCCTTACATCTACAAGGCATTTGATAATCTTTCTCGGGTCGGTTCAATTAGTATGGTTTTCGGTTTGGTTTTCATATTGCTCTAAAACCCAAAAACCAAATTCAAGTGCAAAAACAAACCTGTGATTGGTTTTTTTACTTACACCAAACTGGCCCGGAAAGCTCATGTCGGCTCATTTCGCCCACCCCTACATCACCAAGGCATTTGATAACCTTTCTCGGGTCGGTTCGAACTTCTTTGCGCAATTTATCATCGTTGATAGTTATTGGATAGTTCGTAACACGATGTCAATGAGCTTTTCTTTTCGGTGCTACTTGCTAGCATCGAATATCTCTCTAATTAAGTTCAAATACATTAAGGAGAACCAAACCCGGAAAAAGTACGATGGACGTAAGCGATATTGGACGAGAAAAAATTACGAGCATAGAAGAAATTCATTGTAACGGACTCAACGTGCAAGTGTGATTTGTGACTCGAAAAATATAAAACCCTAATTTTGATATAAATGCTTAAGGTCTAAGCTTAATTATTCATGGTAGTCAACGATAGAAGCAAGACCCCACATTGATAAAGCTTCTCAACTGCCCTCTCCCCACACATGAATGCCCTCATGCCCTGTTTTCCACCTTCTATATCATCTCCGACCTTTCCCCTCTCTTCCTCCGATCACGGCCCTCCCAAAATGAATCTCTCCGCCGTCACCGCTGCCCTCTTCCTCTCTCTCCTCCTCCTCGCCTCCTCTCTCTCCGCCGCCCGCCCTGAGTCCTCCATACCCAAGAACGACGACGGATTCGACGGCTTTTTCGGCCCCGGCGGCGGGTTTATGCCCCCCGGGTTCGGAAAGGGGTGGGGAAATGGGATCATCGGAGGAGGGTACGGCGGTGGGTTCGGCGGCCCCAGCGGCGGCTACGGCAAGGGTGGGATCATTAGAAACTCCGTCGTTTGCAGCGAGAGGGGTCCTTGTTTCAAGAAGACAGTGATATGTCCGGCGAAGTGTTTCACCTCCTATAGCCGGTCAGGGAAGGGCTTCGGCGCCGGCGGTGGAGGTGGTAGCTGTACCATCGACTGTAGGAAGAAGTGTACTGCGTACTGTTAGATAACCACCGGTTTCCGGTCTCCGGTGACCGGAGATAGTTGTCTGAAATAAGTATTTTTCTTTATCGGCGTGCTTATTATGCTAATCTATGTGTGAAACTCAATATAGCTTGAGTTTTTTAATATAATTATATGCTTGTATGTACAGTTCTTCCTTTTCATAATTCGATCCAGCCATTTTTGCTCGCTCAAGCTCTGATCTTTACTATTGAAAAAAGCCTGTAATTGATGGGCAAATCAGTATAAAATACAGTCTGAAAACGTGGTTTTTAAGGTATCATACAGAGACTTTCAGTAATTTAATTTCTTTTCATGCATAAAAGATTAGATTTTTAAGCTAACTTGTAAGACCTGAGAACTGTCTCAAGACAGAATAATCCTAAAAACATGATGGGAGGAAATCAAAAGATGAGATTTACAAAGAAAGAATCGTACCCCGACCAAGATTTGGCCACGGATAAGATCGATAGCAGGGAGAATTCCGCGGTTACACTCGTTAGACTTAGAATAATGACAAGGTTAGATCTTGAATTATCGAACATATTGATCGATTTTGAAAAACTTAAACGAGAGATTTTCCTTTGGGTGGAGCAACTGCAGGAAAGATGCAAAACCTGACATGGAACTGCAAAAACAAAACGAACAATAGCGTACTGAAATCCCGACAACGTAGAACAGAACAAGAAAACCAAAGAACAACTTGACTAACCATGAAAAACCATCCATATTTCATAGCACTTTCAGTCCTGAAAAGTTCATGGACATGAAATTTGAGCCCAGAAGTAATTTTTAAAGATCAAAATACCGAGGAAGAACCGGACGGCTCGATAAAGGGGTCGATACCACGAGACGTATCCTCCCGGAACCCCATGAAATAGATGAGCGATAAAAACCAGATTTTCACTCCTACACTCCAAATTATGGTTAAGATTATAGTTAATAAAGTAGATTTGTTGTGTTAAATAGCAGAAACTAAGCAAAAATATACTTGATCCAACTCTCACCTTCCTTCCCCCTTAATCCATGCAGTAGTCACAGCAATTATGTTCCAAAAAAGGCAGAGTGTCGGCCCTGCACGACCATTTGATCGTAATTATCGACATTATTCATGTATTAAGAATCAAGAAGATGATCCGGGAGAAGGGTGACATACCAAGAAGATGATTCGTGTAACTCGTTTGGAATCGCTGTTTTGAATAGGACGACTCGTTGAAAGTCTCGAGTTGGCTCGGATTCTGAGAATTGAAATTCAATGACAGCTGAGAGAAAAAGATAATTGATCGAGCTATGATTCACTAGACGGAGTAATATTTGAGCAAAACAAAGCTTAGATTAGTGCTTTCTGGTTCTAACCCGGTTCCAAACTGGCCCGTAAACCCACGATTGACTCATCAATTTGGATCTAGCCTAACTGGTTTAGGGAAGTGGACCCAGAGGATCGCGCGACATAGAATACTGTTATCGACGAGATGAAAATTTTCAGACCAATTGCCGGCGGTTCGATCGACCCGACAATTAAAAAAGTAAAACACCAAATGATTTCCAGACATCAGTCCACCCTCTCAAATCATCTCATTTGACTTTTTCTACCCATTTAAAAATCAATAAACAAGTTTTCAATCTGACATCGCCAAGGAAATCTGGATCATAAGCTATCACGAGTTTCTCGAATTTTCAAATGGGTTGTTGTGTAAGTTGCAGAAGAGAAGTTTCTTCAGATTCTCCACCGCCGACGCGCCGCCGTTCTTTGGAGCTTTCCGATGGAAGCAGGGTGCCGCCGGTGATGGAGGAAGAGACGGTGAAGGAAGTTCTTTCTATAATCTCCACTGCTAATCCCATTCCCCAGGTGAACCAAGAAAAGAGAATTCTAAAGCCAGTATTGAAGGAGATCAATGGGGCCGATGAGATCGAGAAGATGATTATTAGTAATGTAGTTGAAGAAAGCTCCGCTGTATCGGGGATCTGTAGCTTAAGCGAGACAATCTCCTCCGCTTCAGTTACCGGGAAAGAGGACGGAGACGGCGAAGTCTGTCAAAAGACGTATAGATCTCCGGCCACGTTTCACAGTCGTAGATCTGTTCCGAGCAATCAAGTTTTGACAAGAGACCGATTAGTGGGTAAGTCGCCGACGAGTAGTTCCGATCAACGTACGCCGTGTCTCGGTGTTGCGGCACCGGTGAGAATTGTGCAAAGCAAAGACTCCGGTAGTGGAGTGGCACGGCGTTGCCCGGTGACCGAGCTGCCACGGCGAGATCGAGGAGAGAATTCAGCACGTAGATTTCGATCTCCGGCGCCCGCTCCCGGAGCTACTCGATCCTCGCCGGTAAGATCAGCCGTTCCTCCTCTGGGTAATAGGCAAAAAGAAGCAGAGGAGATCAACGGCATTGATGTAAATTATTCACCGGACACAACCACTGAGTCTCTTGAAAACCCTCTGGTATCCTTGGAATGCTTCATATTTTTATAATCGGAGAGGAATATCACGGCGTAATATCGGCCACAGTCAACGACATTCTATCTTGATTTCCTTTTCTTTTTGGGTTTCGTCTTCGATTACGTTCATTTCGATATTTTCATGCTCTGTTTTCGATCTGGTTTCCCATGGTGGATCTTCGATTTCAAACAGAAGTTTCATATTTATCAAACCAAATTAGAAGTAAAAAAACCAATATATCTATCTTCAAAGTTTCAAACCCAGACCCCAAATCAGTTGGTTTAGCAAATTCATGGCCGGAAAACTCTTGAGTATTTACAGAAATCAGAGACTATCTTCTCGCTCAAGAAGATTCAAGGGAGGAATTTAGTTTTTCCTTTTTCTCCGATCAGCTAGAGCTGGCGTAGCCATCAGTTTCGAGGCTGATCCGTATAGGCGGGCATGGGACCGGCGACGGTCGGCCGATGAACGTCGGAATGTCATTTCCCGGCATCAGAACTGAAACTCCACACGTATACACAGCCATCTGCAGAGACGAAGAATCAGACAGGATCAAAAGGTGCGATTTTTGTGCTCCATTGAAGGTGGAACAAACAAACATTTGGAAGATGAATAAAATAATCCAGTGGATCAGATTCACCCCCAAAACACTTTCACTTTTAAAACCTCAATCCAAGAACAGGGATTTCACTTTGATTATTGTTTTCGAAAAAAATCAAGAGAAAATTCTCTGATTTCTCCAGTCCAGCCTCCGAGACTAAATGAAAGTATACCAAGCTTGAAACTATGAAACCCAGAAGCTAAAACAGAAACCCAAGAACAGTTTTGAGGAAGCAAGTTCTAACTAACAGAGTACATTTTTTCTCGAGAATCAAACAGAAAAAAAGAGTCAAAAGGGTAAAGCATACTTTAGGCGATTGATGGGTTTGCTTCCCGGAGAAGCCGATCTGAGACTCGACGTCCGGAGGCCGGCCGCCGTTGATGGCCGCCGACAGAGGTGGAGTTGGCGTGAGGAACCTCTCGAAAACAGCAAGAACCAGAAACATGGAGACGAGGATGGCAGTTGCGACAAACCCAAACGACAATGCGTCGATGGAGTTGTCGAAATGTCTCCAATGATCTCCTCGCTGCATGTGCGGCGGAGCTCCGACGGGGGACCATCCATAGCCACCACCCTCTTCTTCCACCATTTTAGAACTCGAACTTTATTCTGAAATCTCCATTTTTTTTCTGCAACACAAAGCTCTCTGTTCAAGACATTATTGAGATATACTTGCCGACGAGAGAGAGAAGAGACAGACAGACAGTGGTTGGGTTGGGGCTTTACTTAATTAATAAAGCTTAAAAGAGCTTCGAAAAGATGAGAGAGAGAGAAGAAAGTAGAGAGAGAAACTTTTCTCAGATGAACATCATCGCAGGCACAAGGACTAGGAAATGACTGAAACTGAGAGGGAATAAAATCTGCAATTTCCTTATCTTATTTTTGGTTACTGCTCTCAAAATAATATAAACAATTATAAAAATTATAATATTCTTCTATTTAATCCAAAGAGAAATAAGTAAAAATTAAAAAAAAAACGTCAATAAGCTGATTCAATACTCCATTTAAAAAAAAAAATTGAACTCTTCCAACGCGATCCAATCCTCCATCGGACGCATCTTGCGTTCGTATCGGACGTTCCGTTGACGGATACCATGGTAGTGAGAGGACGTTCCGTTGCCCGCACATGCATAGCTCAGTTGACTCATAGATTGTAGATTTGATATAAAGAGTCTAGGTTCGACGTCTGCACTTTCTTAGTATGGGAGTTGTTACCCCAAATGTTAGAGTAACTCATTGGAACATCAGGTTAATACCTCATATCTCTGGGCAGCTGAGTCACCGTGATTACCCCCTCACATGATGTCGAGAGATTTCACCTTTTTGATATAAAGAGAGGACGTTTCGTTATCGAAATCATAATTATGATTTTTTTAATATATAAAAAATATAATATCAAACTAGAAAATAGATTAATAATTATAAAATTACTCATTTTAATATAAAAAATTTTAAACTACATATTTATTAAAATCACTTGTAACATTATTAATTGTCACTTTTAAAATAGAGGTGAATAAAATTTGGTCGGTTCGGTCTTTAAAAAATAGTGATGAAATAATATATATTGTTTTGGCCAATTAAATGATTGGTTATAAATTTTTGAATAAATAAAATAAAAAAAATTAGGTATTCATTATTGATGGACTTTGACCGTTGACTCTTGACCATTACCCTTTACTTATCCTTTGCTTTAATGGCATTGCTTATTGAACCATTAAATAGTTAATAATAATAAGACAATAATAAGCTGCTCAATGGTCGATCAAATTAATTTAAAGAGCGTTAAGATCCCTCTCTAGTCAATAGCCACGTAGGTCCACATCAGCACTTTTGTCCACGTGGCGGAATCCTATACCTTCTGCTGTCTGCCAAGTGGATCTGGATGGTCGGGAATAAAATAAAATAAAGAAAAAAAAAGGGAAGATAAAAGCAGCGGTAGTCGACGGAGCCGAAGACATATCAGCTTCTCGATGTCGGCCCTTTGCAGCTCCGAACCAACATGTGGATCATCCCCTGTCTCCTCCGGCGCCGGTCCCGATGAATTTTCCGATATCCGGCGTCGCACGTGCTCACGTGCTGTTGCGTCTTCCAGTGTAGAAAGTTGGCCCAGCCGACAAGTTTCTGAGCAGTTGAATGCTCTGCCTTTAATGGAAGCAGAGAGAAGGTTAATGCTGGGATTGAGAGTGGGCCCATTTCAGACAAGGCCCATTAAGAATAATCCAATCATAGTTCATGTGAATGAATCCTAGTACCATCATCATCAAATAATGCCAAGTCTTCTACACTTTTCTCAAACAAGAAGATGAAGAACAACTAGTCCCGCACTAGCATAGTTCAGTTGACTCAGAAATGATAAATTGAGTACAAGAGTCTATGTTCAACGTCTGCGCTATCCTAGTATGGGAGTTGTTACCCCAAATGTTGAGGTAACTTATTGGGATATCATGTAGAGATCTCCTATCTCTGGGCCGCTGAGTCACCGTGATTTAACCCTCTCACAAATTTTCGGGCCGGGGTGTAGAGGTCTTGGGGGAGAGAAATTTTGCCTTTTGGGTACAAGATGAAAAACAATTTAAATTATTGTTGGTCCAGTCAAACCAAACCAAAAATCTACACAAAATTAATCTTTCAACTAATTATTTTAACTTATTAACAAAAATGTAATTTAAGATAATTAAAAAAAAACCTAGCCCGACTCAAACCGAGCTAAACATACTGGCTCAAATCTGGCCATCAAGGTTCGGTTTCGGGTTATGTCTTCAAATACATTCATTTTTCAGGTTGGCTCCAAAACCAAACCGAACCAAACCACGCCCAAACTACTAGAAGCCGGCCTTGAATCTTGGGATTTCCACATTCTTGGCCTTCCTCAACAGTCTATAAAGTCGCCCACTTCAGAAGATTGATACGTAGAGAGAGAAAAACCAGAGCGTGATGAGAGAGAACATGACTTCTTGAGGAAACAAACAGGGAGTTAGCCATTGGGTACAAAAGAAAACTGACTTGATGGATCGAAACAGACCCCCCTACTTTTTAACACTGATTTTCCCGAAAGTGAATTCCAGAAACGAAGCAAGAAGTAAATAACTGGGATGGATATCTAAAGCCAGATCTGGACNCAAGGTATTGGATTGAACGTTTTTTAGTTCGTTCTAATATCTGTAATTTACCTCATAGTACAGGCCATTAAAAACATTTTGCCTTTAAAATTATTATTATTAATAATAAGAATTTACGTAAAAAGAAGGGAGGGAGAGACTTATCTTTAAGGGTAATCTTAAGTTTATAATTTTTATCATTTTAACTTAATTTTTGGAGTATTAAGTTCTGATTAATGTAATTAATATTATAAATAATTAATTTTAATAATAATATTAAATTTATCTTTTACCATATTTTTTTAACTTATCTTCTGACATGTCAATTTTTTATTGATCATATTAAAATATTTTTAATGTATTGTAATTAAAATAATTATTTATAATATTTATTACATTAATTATAGCTCAATCAATTCACAACATGTATCTCTTTCAGTTTCTCTCTTGACGATGATGGTTTTAGACCCGATCCACTTTCTTGATAATAGTCGGCCCAAAGATGTATAATGAAATAGATGATAATCTTAAATAAAAGACAATAAAAATGTTTACTTATTGAAGACAGAGTAATGTTGTGCTTACTTTATTAGCATATCATCTTAACTTACATTATCACATGTCGAGTTTTGATTAATATAATTAAAATATTTTTAATATAATAAAAATACTATGAATAATTATTTTAATTATAACATATTAAAATATTTTAATTAGATAAATAAAAACTCGACACGTCATAAAAAAAATATAATAAGAAGGTAAACTTAACATTACTCTTAAAATAATTATTTATATTATTAATTTAACCCATTTAAACTTAGCACGTGTGAAATTAAATTAATATTATCCTTAAACACAACTCTCTCTCCCTCTTCCTTCTTTCTACCTAAATTCCAACTATCAATATCATAACAATCGTTACACATCTAAATAACCATAATTCGATAAACTATATATTTAGTTTATCATAAATATCAAGATTTATGTAGTTGCATAACTTAAATCATCAATTTTAAATTGAACAAATTGAACTAGAGAAAATCGCATCTCGATTGTAGGAATGGGCAACCCAAGCCCGACCCACGGTCTCATCTCGACCTGCAGCTTTTGAGTCGGTCTTGTAATGGAAAATTTGGGTTTTTTTTAATTTGGGTCGGGTTTTTATCTATTGTTTAGTTTTTGGGTCGAACTTTTATTTTTACTAAACCCGCAAGCCCGACCCAAAAACTCGTCGATTATCTGTCAAACTCGACCGATAGAAGGGGTCGGCCGTTTCTTAAAGAGGTCGACCGATAAAAGGGGTCGACACTTATTGAACTTCAAACGAACGAGGATTTCGAACCCCGATTCAGGGACCCTTCGGATTAGAACGGGGACCCCAAATCGGGGTTGGAAGTCCCCGTTCATCGATTTTCCATGAAACGGTGACTTTGAACCCCGATTTGAGGACCTTTTGGATCAGAACGGGGACCCCGAATCGGGGTTGGAAGTCCCCGTCAGTCGACTTTTCATGAAACAAGGACTTCGAACCCCGATTCGGGGACCCTTCGGAGTAGAATGAGGTCCCCGAATCGGGGTTAGAAGTCTCTGTTCGTCGATTTTTCATGAAACGGGACTTCGAACCCTGATTCGGGGACCTTCAGATTCAAACGGGGACCCCGAATCGGGGTTGAAAGATCAAAAAACACAAATTTTTTTACATGTAAGCGCCACGTTAGGGTGTAGAATAAATATATAGGCTAAACGAGTAAACTTAGACTTTCTCTTTTCATTTTGATAGATGTTTTTTATGAATAATTTTTATGGATGTTTTTATTTTGAAAGAATTTTTTAATATGACAAAAAACCCGACCCGATCCAACCAAAATGAGTTTGGGTCGGGTTGTCTCAGAGAATGCGGGTTTCGGGTCTGTCTTTGATTTCGAATTTGGGACCAAAGCCCAAATGAGTCAGTGCTGATCGGTTGAAAACCCGACCCAAACCGACTCATGCCCATCTGTGATGTCACGTGTATAATAAATAATTATATATATATATATATTAGTTTTTAAATAAAATAATAAGATAATAAGGTAAAATTATAAATTTTTTAGATATAGTTTGATTTTAACC
This sequence comes from Begonia fuchsioides, assembly GCA_003255005.1. NCBI lineage: Eukaryota > Viridiplantae > Streptophyta > Magnoliopsida > Cucurbitales > Begoniaceae > Begonia > Begonia fuchsioides. Next base: position 56,411 of record QAOC01023912.1, read on the forward strand.
TACTAAAAAAATGTAAAAAAGTCAAAATACTGCACCTTATTTGCGCTTCAAATAAAGACTGCGCCACCGCATTCTTCACGCTTCGTGACCGACTTCGTCTTCTCTCTCCTCTCCCCTGTCTCTCTCTCTTCCCCCAAGTCCAGGAAGAAAAAGTCGTCGCGAAGTTTCCAAGAAAGTTCTTCAAAAACGACAATAGATTTACTCTCCGAAAATTCTCATGCGTTTCGAGCCTACGATGTAATTGAGGTTTCTGCAATCAAAGGCGAGGTCTGTGGATTACGAAGAATTGGGTTGTATTTGGTCCCGTTCTAGGAGAAGCTTTGGTTTCTGGAAAGTGGGGATCATGTTAATGGCGGAGGATGGCCCGAATTCGATGGTTGGCGGTTGTGAATTTTTCGATTTCGACGAGGATATGTCTTTCGATGCTAATGTTCTCCTTCAAATCCTGGAAACCGATTCAGATCCGTTGCCGGTTTGTTTCCGAATCACTTGTTAGGATATTATTTTCTTTTTTTTCTCAATAGGTTCTTTTAGTCTGGGCGCTGTACAAGTGTTAGTCCTTCAAATTTAATTATAGTTAGGGATCAGGGGGAGGGAGACTATCTTTTTTTCTCATAAAACGAGAAATCAGTCTTTTGTTTCTACTATGCGGAGGAAAGGGCTGTTTTTTTCTTGTAAGTTAACTATAATCAAGGACAAAGATTATTCAGAACTACCGATGATTTTCTTTTGCTTAGACTCAACTAATGCAAGTTTCTATCATGTTTTTCGAACGGAAAAGTTTAGGTAGCTATGGCGGATCAGGATGGATAAACTATACATGTTAAAAATAGTATTTACTGGAATTCATATTTTCTATTTGTGGAATCAAAATGAAGGATGGAGTGACAGAATGCGCTAGTGGAAGAGGTTTATATGCTATTGCGAGTAGAGACTTCGAACCACATATTTTAAATCAGATTGTTTTCTTGAAAGGGAAAATAGCTTAGTTGGGAATAGTGATCATGCATTTTACTCTTATCCACCAAGGAAGATTCAATTTGAGCGTGATGAACTGAACTTAGAATCAGTTTTATTAGTTTTTAACTTTCTATGTGAAACGCTATTTCATGCTGGGAAGAGAAGGCAGTTTATTTTCTTGTATGTTCCCCTTGGAGTTGATTTTTTTTTTGTAGGTCCGTATTTTGCATTTTTTTAATTATTACTAGAATATTCAAGCACGTCATGGTTTAAAATTCCTTAAAAACTTTTAGCTTTGCATGCTAGAATTTTTGTTGATCAAAGTGGATCTTAAACTGAAGTTTTCTTATCATTATGTATCGTTTTTGGGGATGTGATATTGTATTCTTGCTTCGTAACTTATTGTGGTTTCCTTTAATGTCAGGAAGGAAAACAAACAGACAATGTTTTCCTTTCGTTTGTTTTTTTTAATTGTACCTCTCTTATGAGTCCCAAGTTGTAGAGGTAAATGATTACTTTTTATGTTTTATGTTGTAACATTCTAGTTTTGGAGCTGAAGGATCTCTGTACGATGATACTCAGCGATAAGAATAAAAGTAGATCAAAACAGTATTTGAAATGTAATCTGTTCAACTTGATCATTTTTTTTCAAAGTGACGTTTCAATCCAAAGATCAGATATTAAGAATTAGTTCCTTTTCTTTCTGGTTAAATAGACTGTTAATTTACAAATATTATGCTTGAGGTCATTGCATTGGATATTTAAGCAGAGCTAGAGATTTATGTATAAAATTCTTGGTGGAGAAAGATGATGTTTGAGTTTTTTCTTGGCTCACTTTCTATTACCTATCAAAAAACAAAATTTACTCGGTTTAGATTTTTATGATGTTTCTATAAAATTCTATGTTGGTTTAACCTCTTTTTTAGCTTGGTTAATTTTCTATGTTGATCTTTTAAATAAGTTCTTTCTTCGGCTTTGAAACTACAGACAAATGCTGAGGATTTGCCATCCAAAAATTTGTCTCCAGCAAAACAAGCTTGCAATGATTTGAGCTTTAAAACTTCCACAGATCAAACTGGTAAATGTGCATTTCAATCCAGTTGCTCCTAAATTTTTGAGATGGTATGTTATCATATGGTACAATTAATGTTATTAAGGAAGTTTAAATAACAAAAATTGCATCTCTGAAGTTTGATTTAGTTGCTGATATTGTTATCATATAGTGTTTACTGTTTTCATGTGACACAGTGTCTATATTTTTAGAAATTTTATCTCTTAAAGGTACTTACAGCTTCGTTGCCTGTGGCTTTAATGTTATCATTTTTGAGATGGTATGTTGTCATATGGTACACTTCATGTTATTAACAAAGCTGAACCAAAATTGCATCTCTGAAGTTTGATTTAGTTGCTAATAGTGTTTTCAGATAGTGTTTTCATGTGATACAGTGTCTATATTTTTAGAAATTTTAACTTTTAAAGGTACTAACAGCTTCATTGCCTGTGGCTTTAATTGTGATTAGGATCACAGGTGTTGGAAAGTGCACCACCCACACACAATGATTTAAGAAGCTCTGTTACATCTAACCCTTTGTACCAGGTAGAGGGTTTAGATTCAGTTACGGGGGGCTCGGGATATTTGTTTGATTCTACTGGAGAGTCTAAAATTACTCGGGACACTGACAATGTGGGAGGTCCTGCACGAATTCACTCTCCCATTCATGCCACCTCAGCAAGTCTTCGAGACTGGGTTTCACAATTTCCTGTTGATGAAACTTGCTACCCAGTAAAGAATAGAGTTTCTGAATTTGAGATCCCCACTGGTAGCACAGCATCAAGTTTTGCCTATGCAGATGGTATGCATGATTTATGTCAAGATGATCATGTAACTTTTCGAAAACTTGAACTTGAAACTCAAAAACATGCGAGAGGTAATGATACTTTATCTTTATGTTAGATCATCGCTAAAGAGTAATTGAAATGAATTTTTATTTTCTGTTGAGAGTTTACTGTAGAACCGTTGTTTATGCTTGCTGATTAATTATGTTCTGAAGTCTGATCAATGTTTTCTGGTGTCAGCAGATCTCTTCAAAGGCTCTGTAATCGAATGCAAGGGTAATAATTTAGAATATTGTGGCTCTTTAGAAGAAAATAGCTTGGAAACTAATGGAATTTCTGAAAATAATTCACACCCATCGTTTCAAGTGAACTTAAAAGATGAATTTTCATCGCAAAATGCAACTTCAGTGGAATCTACCATATGTCAAAGTTCAGACGTTGTGGGTGATTTTGTTGACCGTCAAACAACAATGCCTCTGAAATATTTGACGAGTACAAATGATATGTCTAATCCTCCTGCATCACAGTATTTTTTGCCTGAACTTGATAATTATCAATATTTCCTTGGTGAAGGAGGAATTGGGACTGAGATAAAGGATGAATCTCAAGAGTTTTCATCTGACAGTCCGTGCTCAAGTAGCATAATGAATTTATATGCGCAGAGTGAAACAACTGCTAAGTCAAGCATAAAGGCTGGGTTGATTGATGGTACTTCAGATATTAGGGAATGGAACTATATTTTTAAAGACAGTGACTACATGTTATCAACTAGTGACAGCTATGCATTCCAAGCTGATAACTGTCATATTGATGATAAGGCAACTAAAGATTTGTTAATGCCTGCACTTACAAGGAAAGATCTTTCTGGTCATATGAACACCGAACTATTTGGTGAAATGTTTCAACCTAGTATGATGACATGGAATGCTGCTGGAGTAGATGATTCTTTCCATAGCGGATCTCCTTACAATTCTAGTGGTGCATTTCTCGATCGCTCCAATTTATTATGGTCTGGAAGTGTTAAGCTTGGGGAAGAACAGATAACCAGTAAACTTGATCGACATTCTCTAAGTATTGTTCAGGAAACTGCAAGCCTATTATCCATTGGCCATCAACTGAATTCAAAATTCTCAGAGAACTATTTGTCCCATGCTCAGCCCTCCACTTTGAATGAGCAGCATTTAGATTTCTCTGAGGTTAATGAAGATGGAGTTAGGCATAAGCAATTGAGTTTTAGGTCTGAAGTAACTCGTTGTGAGGACAAATCTTATGTTGAGGATGATCCTGATATATGTATCATCGAAGACATTAGTGACCCTTTGCCATTAAATAAATCTGTTGTGGTTGGAAAATCTATTGTTCCCCAATTCTCTTCAATTAGTGATTCTCATAGCTGTATGGGAGTGGGGAGCATTAGGCATATGGCACAAGACGAGCAATTGGTGCTGAGAGTTGCATTGCAGGTCAGTTTTATTGTTTACTAATATTTTTTTTTCGTTTATTAAGTCTTTTGATTTATTCTTTTACTTGCACTCATTATTTTATTTGAGATAAGCACATTTTTATATTCTATACACTACTTATGAGTATTTATGAAATTCTAGTTGTACAATAGTAAGAGAAAATAAATTTAAACAAATTTGAAGTTTCTTTGGTCTAAATATTTTTTATTAACAGTTATGTCACTGGTCCAGTGGGAATCAGATATTTTAAGGGCTTTTCACGACTTTAAAATATTAATATAAAGACACTAGTGCTTTCAAATCCCATCCATCTCTGTACCAATAGTCACCAAGAAGCACCTGCTCGATGAAAATTATAATTACTGTTGAAGAAGTTACCTTTCCTCTGTTGGATTCTAACATTTATTATCTTCGGAGTGTGGAAAATAATCTTGAAGCAAGTGTAAAGGTAGTGGGATTTGGAACTCTGGTACTAAACTGCTTGTTGTAAATGGTACTTAATGCATTGTTCATGCTTTTGGATCTTTTGATGAATACCACTATTTTGATATGCTTCAGTATTTTGACTATATATCAATTACGTAGTGGCATTGGATGTCTTGGTATCATCTGCCTGGTGGCTTCTTGTATTTTGATTCATCTAAAAGTCATTTTGTGACATACATTTCAGGATCTTTCTCAGCCCAAGTCGGAAGCTACTCCTCCAGATGGATTGATGGCAGTTCCCCTTCTAAGGCATCAGGTCTGTTATATTCTGCCGTAGGTGCACGTGGAAATTGCTTTTTTATCTTTCTTTCCCTTCATTTCTAAGCTCACACTTTCGTCCTGTTCTCATTGATTTAATAGGGGCAATGAACGATTTTTTTTAACTTCATAGAGGGGTTAGCATTGTGTTTTTTCAGTGTTGGATTATACCATGTTCTTTATTCCCGCTTCCTTGAATTTAGCACAAATTTTGTTGGGCGAAAATATCCAAGGAAGATTTTTTTAGGTTATAAAGTTGTGCTTTTTGTTTACAGAGTTACTAATAAAAATGCAAATTCTTGCAATACAAATAATTCAAGATAAAGTGCACTTCCTGTTACTCATCTTCAATGTTGATATGGTTTTCTTTTTTGAAAAAGAAATGTTAAGCTGTCAAACTTTTAAGTGATCATCATATTGAATTGCCCGTCTAACTATTAACTGATCTGAAACAGAAAATTGCTTTGTCGTGGATGGTTCAGAAGGAGACTGCTAGCTTGCACTGTATGGGAGGAATACTTGCGGATGATCAGGTTGTTACTACTACTATTGTTTGGCAAAAAAAATTATTTTCTGTTGTTTTATTATGAATCCAAGATTATAATGGATCGTAAGTTTTATAATGAATCCAAGATTATGACTAAATATTTTTTTATGATGGAACAATTGACCTACGATTACTATAACATAATAACTTTTCAATTGAAGTCATAATGCGACAAGACTTAAAAAAAAGGGTAAAAAAAGCCCCTCACCTTGGCCTTATCTTTTTTTCTCTTCGAAGCCAGATCTGGAACCCAAATCCTAGAAGCTCTTTAGGTGTTGAAAATAAATACGTCCGTAATATGGTTTTTATTGGACAACCATTCAGAACGTGAATAAATTATTATTTTTTTTCTAAATGTGATGGTGGTTTTGCAGGGATTAGGAAAAACAGTATCTACAATTGCACTTATCCTAAAGGAAAGACCTTTGCTTCAAGGAGCCCGTGAAGATTGCAAACAGAGGGAGTCAGAGACGCTAAATTTGGATGAAGAAGACGACGATATGCTTGCTGAAGATGATAGAACAAAGCGAAAAGGGTATTCACCAAGTGTAAGTACTACGAAGAGAATACTAGAACAAACAAAAGAAAGGCCAGCTGCGGGAACTTTAGTTGTTTGCCCCACAAGTGTCCTGAGACAATGGGCAGATGAGCTTCAGAATAAGGTAACTAATGAAGCCAAGCTCTCTGTGCTTGTGTACCATGGAAGTAGTCGAACTAAGGATCATTACGAGATTGCCAAATACGATGTTGTATTGACTACGTACTCTATTGTTAGTATGGAGGTACCAAAACAGTCTAAGGTTAACGAAGACGAGGATGAGAGAGGAAAGGCTGAGGATCATTTGAATCCATCCTTTGGATATTCTTCTGGCAAGAAGAGGAAGTATTCATCAGATAAGCCTTGTTCAAAGAGTAAGAAAGGAGTGGACACTGCTGAACCAGTTACTGGTCCTCTTGCAAAGGTGCTATGGTTTAGGGTTGTCTTGGATGAGGCTCAAAGCATTAAGAATCATAGAACACAGGTAGCTAGGGCCTGTTGGGGCCTTCGTGCTAAACGAAGATGGTGCTTGTCTGGAACTCCAATACAGAACGCAATTGACGATCTCTATAGTTATTTCAGATTTCTCAAATATGATCCTTATGCCGTATACAAGTCATTTTATTCAGCAATAAAGATGCCAATTACCAGGAATCCTTCAAAGGGTTATAAGAAGCTTCAAGCAGTTTTAAAGACAATAATGCTACGTCGCACTAAAGGTGAATTACATTTATAATATTTTTGATATGGTGCATAGTATGTCTTATATTTGTCAGGACTGAGCTTGATTGTAAGTTGCATGTGTTTTTTTGTATGTTAAAACTTTATTATAACAATTCCCCTTATTATGAAGCATGAAACTACTCACGTGATAGACTTTCGTAAATATAAGCAAACTTATATTTTTATTTTTGGGATGTCAATGTTAATTTATGATCGACCATGATCTCCTTCGTATCTCTGGTGCAGCTACACTTCTTGACGGGGAACCAATCATTTCTTTACCACCCAAGGTTATAGAGCTTAAGAAAGTTGACTTTTCGAAGGAGGAACGTGACTTTTATACCAGATTAGAGGCAGACTCACGGGCTCAGTTTCAAGTAAATGATATTTCATCATTCAGCCTGAATTATAAACTTGATCATTGTACGGTCCTTAGGCATCATTAGGTCTAACGAGTATGAATTCAATATTTTCAGGAATATGCCGCAGCCGGAACTGTGAAACAAAATTATATCAACATTCTGTTAATGCTCTTGCGCCTCCGTCAAGCTTGTGATCACCCTCTTCTTGTTAGGCCTTATGACACAAATTCTTCATGGAGGTCTTCAGTTGATTTGGCAAAGAAGCTTCCTCGGGACAAACAATTATTTCTTCTTGATTGTTTGGAAGCTTCTTTAGCAATATGTGGCATCTGTATGGTATGGTCTTTATGCACATGTTTCCTTGTGTCTATGCAATTCTGTCACATGTATTTTCATATTATTCTAGATCTTTATAGCAGCATTTTCCTTGAGTTTTACACTATCCTCTATCTCCTCATCTCTACTCATTACTACATGTTTTTTCGCTAGAAAACGGTTGCATTGATATTTCATTGGTTATTGTTAGAAATAGAGAGGAAGAAAATAGTGCTTCGTACTATTTCGTTCACAAGATAAAATATTTATAGACAAAGTTGAAATATAAATAAGGAAACTAACAACTATAGAAATTATCACCTAAAGAAACTAATACTTAAATAAATTAATTCCTAATTACATATATATCAAATCTACTTTAATTAGGAAAATATCAATCATAATTCATAATAGTTATTAACTCCTTTTCCATAATAGTGTCAGATACTTGGCAGTCTTAGCCAATTTTAACATCTTATTATGTTTTCAAGATATCAAGATATACTCAGCAATCGTCTTTGGTAGTTTTGGCCTCTGAACGGCCATGTTTGGTATTCCAACTCTTTTGGTGGTTTATGTGCAGGATCCACCTGAAGATGCAGTTGTCACTGATTGTGGTCATGTTTTCTGCAAGCAATGCATTTGTGAACGTCTCTCTGGTGATGACGGTCGGTGTTCTGCAAAAAATTGTAAAGTTCGACTCAGTATGTCTTCGGTGTTCTCGAAATCTGCTTTAGATGGTGCTCTTTCAGAACAAGCTTGTCCCGATTTTGCCGCTGATTGTTCTCATTCTGACTCAGTTGGGACAGTTGAATTTTTATCAGAGAGCCAACATTATGAATCTGTCAAAGTTAGGACGGCTATTGAAGTTCTTCAATCTCTGTCTAAACCATGTGAATCAAGAAACATTCTGCCACCAAATGTAACTTATGTTTGTTCAGAGAAATTTTCAGGCTCGCGCGCTCCTAATAATGATGATGAAACACGTGAGCTGCAAAATTTAATATTGGATAATGGTTCTAATGAGCCAGTCAAAGTAAAAAGTGAAAAGGCTATTGTGTTTTCCCAATGGACAAGAATGCTGGATTTACTCGAAGGTTGTTTGAAGAGTTCTTCCATTCAGTATCGAAGACTAGATGGAACCATGTCCGTTCAAGCCAGAGATAAAGCTGTAAAAGATTTCAACACTCTCCCAGAGGTTCTAAAAGGCTACACAATCTCTTAAATATCTAATAGCTACTTAAAGATAGAGCTCTTAAGTATGTATTTTTATTTTTGTAGGTATCTGTCATGATTATGTCTTTGAAAGCTGCTAGTCTTGGTCTAAACATGGTGGCAGCCTGCCATGTTCTTTTGCTGGACCTTTGGTGGAACCCTACAACCGAGGATCAAGCAATCGATAGAGCTCATCGAATCGGGCAAACTCGCCCTGTCAAGGTTTTGCGTTTGACTGTGAGAGATACGGTTGAAGATCGTATATTAGCCCTACAGGTACATGTTATCTCCCTCTTTGCCTCTATCACGAGCAGTTACCAAATAAGAGACTAGATTGGCCAGATTAGACCTTTGATCGACGTAATCAATGCCGGACCACCGATATGTCACTTTGGAATGTCATCAAAGTTATTAAAAGTTTTAAGGATTAGACTAAGTTCACGTTCTTAACATACGTACTGATGTGTCGAGCTGTGATTGGTGTAAAAAATATATATTTAATTATAATACATTAAATGCATTTTAATTCGATCCGTCACAGTTCAACACGTCAAAAAATATATTAAGAATATATGTTAAGAAGAAAAATATAATATTATTGAAGTTTTAATTGTAATTTCCATAAGTCTGGCATGTTTTTTGTGCAGCAAAAGAAGAGAGAGATGGTTTCATCTGCATTTGGAGAAGATGGAAGTGGTGGTAAACAAACACGACTTACGGTAGAAGATCTGAATTACCTCTTTATGATGTGATTAGAGAATTCTTTTGATTTATTAAAAACCAGCATCGCTAACCTTCTAACGCCACTATGACTATTGATACGAGCACAGTTCATATCAGAAAAGTTACACGACTACAGATTTCAAAGGATAAGATTAGCAAGACATTTTATAGATTTATAGATTTACTTGTTCCACTTTTTCGAGATTTTCAGGAGCCATTTTATAATTAGTTGATAGGAAACATGGAATTCTTTGATTTTGATTTGGAAATAGTGAAATGATTATCTTATTCTTTTGCTATGCTTTCTTGTACAAAGATTTGTGATCTTCGGTTTCGTAGATTTGATGACGAAGATATCTGCATTTCTCGGGCAAAAGAAGCTCGTCGGTCCTAAATACCTGAAAACTCGACTTGAAATTTATGGATTATTTGATGGTTAACTATGGCGGGTTATTATTTAATGAATGTTGATTAGGTTTACTACTTTGGAGTAATTCTTCAGATTGATCACTAGTTCTTCTATAATTATTATAGTAATTTGTTCGCCTCTAATCTAACCTCATAACTACACACATTCGTTTCAGGCTGCACATTATTTTGTGCGCTTAATTTCCGAGCATAGTGTGATATGGTTGAGGGAAGAATTCATGTTGTTAGGTTTAGGGTTAACTTGAGCTTTTGCATTGTTGCTAGGTTAATGACCTGTTCTTTCATGTTCGATGTGCAACAAATGTCAAGAAATGCGAATCGAGAGAGTCGACACGGTAAAATATATGTTAAATTGTACATTATGAACAACAAATAATTTGGTATTTTTTTCATTAATTCGATTGTACGTTCGATGTAGAATATTATTTACTATCAACACTTCTATCCATCCCTAACTTAAATTTCTAATTTCAAATATTTTATTTGTGAAAACTTCTCCATAAATTCAAAATCAAATCTAAATAAAACTCACTAAGCTAATCAAATGTCAGTTACATATTTCTTTAAAAAAATATTTGCATAAATTAATTAATTATTCTGATTAAGGGTGTGCAAAATCGAACCTAAATCGTAAACTGAATCAATACCATTAATTTTAATCCGGTTTTAGTTCTAATTTTTAAAAAATCGTGATTTATGGACCAGCGTCAGTTTTTAGGAGTAAAAAACCATAAAACTGGGACCACAATCGTGAGTAAAACAGTTCTAAAATTAGGTAAAATTACACTCAAACCCTAATAATATCTATGATAATCAGCACAAATACTTAAAACTTGATTGAAAATATAATAAAAATATATATTTTATTATTATTTTAATTTTTTTAATATAAAATAAAATCAAATTAAAATCACAACAAAACTGAAACAGTTGATTCTAATACCGGATATAATAATAAAAAAAAATTATTATTATATTTTAATTTTTTTAATATAAAATAAAATCGAGTTAAAACCGAAACAAAACTATAACAGTTGATTCAACCGTTTTCGAAAATCTAATACTGTTTCAGTTTTATTTTTAGATAAAACTTGATCTTGAATTTATTCGAAAATAAATTCAAGAAGAAGACCAATGCTCAGTAGTTGTCGGGTTCTCAATCTATAACTTGGAAAATGGCAAAGGCAACATTGTTTAATCCGGATGAACACTGAATTTGATTACTTTCAAGAAAACAAAAGCAGTTTAAAAAAACTTTTCTGGGTTTTATAAATCAGAATCGTCCCAACGCAGATTGAGATCAGTAGCTGTTAAAGAGTTCATATCTTCCCAGTTCCAGTAATTCGCCATGTCTTCCATTACCGAGCTTGTGTTGGAGAATAAGTGCATCGGATGAGTTACAGAAATGGCGGTCTTTCGATCAATATTGTTGACCTGGTCTTGCGAGTAATTATATGTATCAGAAGACTGATTATATAAAGAGCTTGAGCTCATGAAACTGCACGAAGTAACAGATTCTGACCCCGAAAATAAGCCTTGCCGATCGATTCCGTAATTTATGCCGGCCAAGTCGCCGGAGTTGAACGAATTTTGAACCAGTGGAGAGGCTGGTGAATGAATTATACCTTGGTGGGGTTGCTTTGGCGAGTTTTTCAGGTCATCGGAAGAAAGAAGAGGAAACTTTTGCCTCTGATTGTGAATTTGAACTGTAATCTGATCGCACTTTTTGAGGGGCTTGTTTTTCCGGCCACCTCCGACGGGTACGTTCCGGAGAGCTCCGCCTTTCGTCCAATGTCTCTTGCATGCTCTGCAAAAATGGCGGGGCTGGGATTTATTGTAGTTGTTGAAGTAACAAAACTTTGTGTTTGTAGAATCACAGCGAGGGCATTTCACGCGTTCAGATTGGTTCCGCCGCCGATCTCCGATGACCGTCGTCGTCGGAGGAGAACTTGGAACTTGCAGCGTCTTGTATGTATCACATCCATCGCCGGAAACCAGTTTAGAACTCATACCCATCTCCGGAAACAGCTTCAGAATTGAAGCTTTCGTCGTTGATAATTCTTGTTATGAGAGGATCGAGAAGGGAAGCCGACATATAAAAGAACGAAGAGATCAATCTGGCCACGTGGACAGAAAAAGGTTCTCAGCCGGGAAGGACACGTGGACAAGGGAGAACCGTTGATAGTGGGTGTAGATACTAGGTTGCGTAATGGTCGAGCTGCCACGTGGATGTGGTTTTATGAGTAAAACAGAGATGAAGCCGAGTCCCACTTTAGTCTAAAAGGTGGTACCCTTTTCTTTCTCCGGCGAAATCCGTCCCCCACGTGCGCACACTCCAGTCAGATTAATTTGTGTAGAGTAAGTGACAGCGATTCAGTGGGCTAGAAATGAGAGATATTTTGCCTACGTTCATAAGGAGTTATCTCATATTAAAGGTAATAACTCTCACACTACGACACTTTAGACTTCAACGACACTTTAGAGTTCAAGTTTTACCTATTTCAATTATCATAATGTATGATCAATTTTTACTGAGAGCGACACATTATATGTAAAATGTTAATTGATGAAATTAAAATTTAACATATGGTATATTTCAAATATAAGATAATTATGCAAATGAGGTGGCCGCTGCCCAAATGAGACCAAACGGTCAACAACCACGTGCCATGTGATTAACGAGAATAATTAAAGTAATTAATTATGATTAGAGAAATATTAAATTATTGTTTAAAACCAAACCAAACATGGACGGCTGGGTTGGTGCAGATTTTGGTCGTTTTAAAATATAAAAAAAAATTAAGATAATTTAACCTTAAATTCAATATGAATTAATAAAGTTGTTGAGTCCACAATGACCAACTCGATCCTATTTTAATCCATCAATATCGAAATGTAATCAAACGGCGAAGAATTGAATAATGTATCCATATCGATATCGTCGTTATGCTTTATTTCTCGAGATGCCATGAAATGTTCAAAGGTCGTAGGCGTCCATGTTCATAGACCGTGGTTCTCGACTTCTCGGTTTCTTAAAAAATGCGATAAGTTTTACTTCTAGACATGTTTTGGTATGTGTCACGTTGACTTATTTATGTTTTTCTTGCCGACGAGATTAGTATTAGATTTAAGATTTTGTAAACCCGTACCAATTATTTTATCATCTTGATTTACCTGATATGTTAAATAATAATTGATTCAATTTAAATATAATTAAATTGCAGCAATTATTAATATTTATTGTATTAATTATTATTTAACAGCATGTATTTTCAATAGGCTGATGTTAAGATTTTGATATTAATTACAATTTGATACGCTAGCGTGAACAATAAGAAAATATGTTAAAAAAGTAAACCTAGCGTTATACTTGAATATTTCTCCAAATATAAAAAAAAAAATCGAGGTTCGCTCATCGTGTTTGTTTTTTTCAAGTGGGTACGTTGCAATTACTATCTTTGTGTTTTTTATCTTTATTAATGACATTTTCATTCGACCTAAATATTCTAGCCATATGGGGGAGTTTCGGTCGGCTATTTTTATTTTTGGTTGACCTATATGTGATTTGAGTCGATTCTTTTACATTTTCATTCTACCTAAATATTCTAGCCATTGGGGGTGGACAAACGGTTAACAGACCGAGTATTTTAAAAAACATACTCGGTCCGTTCGGGTATCGGGTATGAAGCAGTACCCGAAACCCGGACCTATCCGAAAAAATGGAAAAATACCTGGATCCGGGTATTCCGGGTAGGATCTGAATATTTTAGGGTCTACCCGAAATTTAAATCTTTCCGAAATATTGCTTACCTGGATCCGGGTATTCCAGGTAAGATCCGGATATTTTTGGATTTTGATAAAAAAACAGAATCTGGGCTGGGCTGGGCTGGGCTGGGCTGGGCAACAGATATTAAACATGGGTATCAGATATTTTTACAATACCCGGTACCCGGACTTCCTACCCGTTTACCCGAACCCAAAATCATATTTTTACTCGTTACCCTACCCGTACCCGGCCCGGACCTTACGATTTTGGGCCAGACCTTAAGGTCCGGTTCGGGTTGTCCAGCCCTACTTACCAGTGACTTTACATTTTTGGGCATTTTCGATCGATGTTTATCATTTTCAGTCGACCTATATGTATTTTGGTCGACTTATCCTGAGTTTAGGTAGACTTAAACAAAAAATTCTACCCAACTCATTTTTTAAAAATAACTTAAACAAACTCTGATTCAAACAGAATTGAAAACGCTTAAACACACGTATTTATAATATTAAATACTTCTTTTTAAAAGTTATTTCCAATGAAATTAAATGATTAAATTCATTCTAAAAAATAATAAAAAAACTTATCGAATATTCAATAAGTCAATAACTCAATTTTGTAAAACTCATTCGAATCCAAACGCAAACAGTTCGGATAACAATTCAAACAGTAAACCGATGCATAATTTGGATAGGCTTCAGTCCAGGATCATACCAATATTCTGTTTGCATGAGTCGAGTTTACAATATTCTGGTTGCAGAAGATCTCGCAACTTACAGAGCTCTTTACGAGAATCCCGGGTTCCAAACCGCATTGCAAGGTCCATACAGGTAATTTAGTTGATCCAGCCAATCTTCTATATCCTTAATATCATTCATATCCTGCAACCTAGTGATGTCTTCTAGTCATGGAGTTCATACAACAAAATGTCTCAGATTTAAAAATAAATAAATAAATGCATTTTAGAAGGCTGAGTCTGTCAAGAAAAAACAACTTTTCATTCCACTATAAAAAATTTTGTATACAAGCATCTGTGATCCTCTAAAAAGCAGCCACAAATGAATATCTGCCATAATCGGAACCAGGGGAGGCACAGTGTGCACGCACGCTTCTAATTACCATCGGGCTACGATGGGCGAACTCATCCGAGAGGATGATGGAATGGCTGTACATGTTCGATTACTTCTATTGCCAACACTCGGTGCTTTCACAGAATCCTACACGATTCAATAACTTCGCTCACGGCTTTGTGAGTCTCCGGCGAAATCACGTTTAACGACAAATGAAAAGCCTGAAGCATCGAGCAAATAAAGAACTAGTTATGTTTTAATAAAGGTATAATGGTCTCGAAATACACAATAAATTATCATTCTTCAGATTCATCCCACTTGATACGTACCACAAACCGATCCAAAACAGGCACAAGGGAAGTCAGATTTTGCTCCGGAAGATCCTTCGCGATCGCATATCGGATACTTTTGCTACACACAGTGAGAAAATATAAGAAAAGCCAATGCATGAGATTTCTGTGAAAGGACACTTACCTTGCAGTTGATAGAAAGGCTAAAAGCAAGGCGGCGTAGGCCTCGACAATCATTTTCTCAGCTTCTTTCTCGCCTTGAAGCACTGCCGCCTCATCGTTCTGCTCAATGCAATCAACGGGGATTGATCAGATGAAAATTTTACTATTACTTGGCTTTCATTTACAAATTTCAAACTGTACGAATTCAATCCAGGCTCAAGTCGACATGTTTATACATCATAGGGCAATGTTTTATTTTATTAAAACACGAGACATAGACTTGTTCGGGTATGTCCCATTTCAGGGCTAACCCAATATGTAATCAACCATATTATCGACACGGCTTTAATAATGAGACAGTACTCACTGAAGTCAACGCTTTCCTTTCTCCAACTCCCTCTCCGGATCCTTGGTTGGCCAAAAATATCGAACATAGCAGCGTAATTACATCCCTGTGAGTCCCTTCTAGCCCGAGTTTGCTGGGCAATGGAACACAGATTGCTGCAAGCCTTGATCTGCAAATTGCTACGCATTTGTAATATTTTCTACCCAAGCCAGAATCTCAAAGTATTAGTTATTAGTTCTCAACAAACCACAACCTAGTTAAACTAAAAGCATTTCTCCATTGTGATAGGCCATGAGCCCATCGAGAATTCCAGCGGAAGAACTGGAATGCTCCACAGAAAATGAAAAACTAAGAAATGCATGCAGCTAAGTATGAGTTTGATGATTCAGGAGCAAAGAAATTACAGCAGATCTATGTAGAAAGTACCACCATGTAATTGAAAATAGAACTTAAAGGTCTG